>JBBBDQ010000548.1:3505000-4105000 GCA_037127315.1 Ascarosepion bandense | reverse complement strand
AGGTATATCACCAAACCAAGCCGTGATAGAAAAAATACTAAAAGTAGCTACACATACAAATATGAAAGAACTGGAGTCTTTTTTGGGATTGGTAAATTTTTACAGGCAATATTTACCAAAATACACGGACTTGACTGAACCCTTTGCAAATTTAAGAAAAATGAATGTTGAATTTATTTGGTCAGAGGAACAACAAAAAGCTTTTGACAGATTAAAAATAATTATGGCAAAGAAACCAGTAGTGAAAATGTTTGATTAAAAAAAGGATGTGACATGAACCACAGATGCAAGCGAACATTCAATATCGGTAATATTATCATAATAAGGACATCCGATAATGTATTTATCAAGAAGATTAACAAACACCAAATTTAATTATTCAAATATAGAGAAAGAAGCATTAGCTATTGTGTGGACAACTACTAGAGCCCAACAATTTTTAATTGAGAAAAGATTTCTGTTAAGAAGTTGTCATAGACCATTAGAGTTTATATTTAACACAAGGAAAGAGTTAACACAACATCGAGGATACTAAGATGGGCGATAAGATTAAAGGCATTTGACTTTGATATAGAATATGTCAAAGAAAATTCAATTCCACATGTAGACACACTATCAAGATTGCAATTTTACAAGGAGACAAAAGATAAAACAGAAAAAGAATTTGAAGATGCATTCTTACATTGGGTAGAGACTGATGCTTTGTCTTTAGATAGAATGGGTGTGGAAACTAGACATGATCCAGTACTAATTAGGATATTATTGAGAATAAGAAAAAACTCATGGGAAAATTGTTCTAGAGCAGAAAGACCCTACAAAGAAATAAGACAGAAATTAATGATAGAACATGGAGTGGTTTGTAATGGGGATCAGAAACACAAAGAAAATTGGTAATAAAAAATGTACATGACAATGTACATTGTGGAGTAGCAGCCACACAAAAAAGGATAAAATTAGAAGCATGGTGGCTTAGATATTCAAGAGATGTTGAAGAATATATAAAAAGGTGCAAAAAATGTAAAGAATTAAGAAATTTTACACAGACTACATTCGTGGCCCAGAGAAGTGGAGCCATGGAGTAGGGTGCATATGGATCATGCGTATATTAATGGAGTGCGACTCTTATTAATTTTAGTAGACTCTTTTTCAGGCCTGAAATAATCTGGGTGCCAGACAAGAAAAGTTCTATGATAAAACAGATGCTAAAAATGATATTTTCCAGAAATGGCATACCAAAAACCCTGGTATCTGACAATGCACCAGAATTTTGTGATGATGATCTTAATTCATGGTTAGAAAAAATAGGATGTAAACCATATAAGACACCCCTATATCACCCTCAGTCGATTGGGTTAGCGAAAAGAATGGTGCAGACTGTAAAAAAGGGACTAAAAGTATGCTCTCAGCAAAAAGAAAAAGTAGAAGTTTTTCTACCGAGGCTGCTTTTAAGCTCCCGCACAATACCACACACTGGAAGACTAGAGAGCCCATCAGCTTTAATGGGAAGGCAAATTAGAGCTCCACTAACGATGTCGTATTCCACAAATGAAAAAATGTGGTACAAAAAGAATAAAGAATCTAATCCGGAAAGGGCAGAATTTATCATGCAAAAAGGCCACAATACAGCTATAATAAATAGAGAAAACAGCAACAGTATATTAGCCTATGCAAATCAAATAAGGACCCAGGGGGAATATGAAGAGCAAAATGAGGAAGAAATGGATATGATTCCATCTGGTAATGATTCATTCGAACAACTATTACAGAATGAAACATCAGAAGACAAAGTAATGCAGGATCAAGTGGGCCAGAATGATTTGGAAAGTTCAGACAAAGATCAAATAATGCAAGACAATGCAGATGATTACAGCTGGGCATGGGACAGATCTAGGTCTCCCAGAGAAAGAAATATGGGAGAGAGAGAAGTAGAGCAAAGTAATGAAACTATCATGAGAAGTACAAGAACTTCTAGAGGTATAAAACCTATATGTTTCAGGGAGATGTAGTGCTACTGGCAAATTAATATGCCTAATTTGCATAAGTGCAAGAGAGAGCCTATATCACTGAGAATAAGTAAGGAGAAGCTTAGTGACTGAGTAGTGCTAAACTTCATATCACATCAGAATGCTTATACATTCAACAAAGTTTCATTCTTTGAATGTCTATGGGGACTCAAGTTCACTCCAGAGCTCAAGTGGAATTCATTTATACAATCCGTCCCTAAAGATTCTTGGAAAATGATTAGCTCTTTGATATGCTCCAGAAAATATCTAACACCATCTGCTATGTCTTATCTTTACATGAAACAGATTAGACAAAATATGGAGTATTGATACCAAATTGAGTTATCTAATCCTCACTTTCCAGCTTTAATAGAGTTCAAAATCATGTAGTGGTCTTGTAGGGGATAATTTATTTTCCACTCTACAGTCTCTTTTACAGATACAATGTTACAAGTTTATCATTACTATATATCACTTTTTCCATGACAAATGTTCAGATGATCTTCACTCTTTAGTTTCACCAGTACAATCAGGACTCACCATGTTATGTTTATGAAGCTGAAACACCCTCATTTCCTCTTATTACATTTGTCAGAAAGAAGATCCATTTAAACAGCCTTTCCCTAAGAACTGCTACTTTGTAAAATAAACATATGTATGGATACTTCCCTGAACATTTCAATCTTAACTTCTTCAAGTAAAGGGTTCATTGATAGCTATCTTCCTTATCCTCATAATCTTCACTTCATTTTACATTTTCTTACATTCATATCATACATTTCATTTATCAAGCCACAACCATGAGTGGATCTTGAGTCTTGTATAAAAATTGTTATAGATATTAAATAAGCTTAGTTAAATTTGGCACAAGGTTATTAGTATAGAACATTTAGTGAATATTGAACTTGCTATAGTAGTAATAATCCTTGAGACTAGCTTGTTAAGTACTACTCCATGGTAAAGCATTCATAGTATAAGTTTATTGAAAAGCCATAAAACCCTATGTGAGTATTGATTGCAAATGTAAGTTTTCTTGGTTTTTAAGGATAAATAATAACAATATTAATTTTTTTCTTTCCCATAATTGTCATTAATTCTGCTTTTTAATACAAACTCCTTTTCAACAATGGTAATGGTAATATTAGCCATTATTTTTTTTATAATCATTTCACCTCAAGTGAGACAGGACTGCTACTTGTTGCACAAGGGGTTACATTGAGACAAGTGGGGTCAGAGTAATCCCCAAAGTTCTTAAAAACAAGAACTACAGAGGAGGACTTCTAACAAGCAGGAAAGCAGGAAGGAGTGAGGCAATAATTACAGAGTTTGAATAGAACTGGAGCCAGCTCAGGGGCACATTTCTTTAGGATGATTACTTAAATTCCGTAACCCCTGCTTACTTTATGGGAGTCAAGCTTAGAAAGTATGTTAGAGACCAGAGACAGGGTTATAGAATATATATATATATATATATATGTCATTCACAGACAGATCTGTTTCACTGTATCACAGCTCATCAGTACGGTTAGACTCCGATTACTACACAACTCCGATTGCTACACAACCCAGGCTCGAAACCCGACCAATTTGGCATCAGTCAGTGACACTACTGGGCCACGGGGCATTCAGTGGAAGAAAGCAGTCTTTTTAGCACATATCATATTACGCACCCAATAGCTAGAGTGCTCAAATTCATTTTTACTGAATGAGCGATGTGTACACGCTAGAGTGGCTACTGTTTTTTAAAGTCTACCTTTCTTCTAGAGTATTACTCAGTTGAGCCTCAGTTCTAGGTGAGAAATTGGGTGTGGGTGCTCTAGATGAGTGGAATGTGAAGTTTGAGGAGAATTTGTGAGCAAAGCACTGAACCTTGTCTACTGTGGATGCAAAGACTTTGAATTGACTAAATACAAGAGGTATCAAAGATTTTCTGTTGTTCAGCACATTTTTACAAAGTTGTCAGCAGTCTTTGTAACCAAACTTGCAAGATGCTATATGCTGCTTCATTCTATCAGCAAACAACAATTTAGCATCATTTAGGACATTCTTACATTCATTATGATCAGAGACAAAGATGTGCCTTATGAGATCAGATGTATCAATCCAGTAAAGCTAGAAGTGATTCCTGTGGATGATGGCAGCCAAGTAAGCAGGAGAGAGCCAAGAAGATGAACAAGGTCCAAGTCAGAATTTCCTAGCTGGGATGAAGGCATCAATGCCAGCTTTCACCCACGAGGATACTTCAGAGGTGCAGTCATAAACAGGGAGACTAAAAACTTTGTTCCAAAGGACATTGAAAAGGAAATCACAAAACAAGGCCCAGTCCGCTTGTTGATAGTAATAAGATATTCTTCTGGTAGGAGGTTCTTTGCTGAAGAGGTAGTAGAAAGAGACATTTACAGACATTACAGCATGATCAGAGTTGCCAAGAGAGCAGAGCTGCATAACATGGCAAGAATGAGGAGTAGAAGTAAAAAAGAGATCTAGAAGAGAAGTGTGTCTATTGAGGTTACTGGGGAAATGCATGAGGAAATCCACATGTGTGAGAGGCTGAGTGATTGAGAAGTTGAACTTTTAGACTCCAGCAAAATCAGTGACAAAGTTTTTCAGCCACACAAATATCTTAGCAAATTGGTGATGGGAAAATGGCCTTGTCTGTACTGTCTGAAATACTATCTAGCATACAGCAGTCAGAAGAGGAAGGGGAGTGGCAGAAAAAGAAGAGATAGCTTACTGAGTTTAGCAGAGAGAGATAGAGATGCATGTAGCAGTGGACAGGAGATTCAAGAGAAATCTTCCTAACCATAGAGAGATGGCCAATGACATAAACACCTAGACCATGAATGTAGATAGTGGAGTCCTTCCTAAAAAGAAGAAGATATCCAGGAATCGAGAAATCAAAGGAGGGAATTGTCGGGTTCAGGTTAGTTTTACAGAGAGCTTGGATGTCAGGGGATCTTGCATAGAGGAACAATTCCACACTGCAAAAGTTGGTATGGATACCACAGATGTTAGAGAAAGAGATGTTGAAGTGTTTAGGTGTTTTTTGTTTGGCTGGTTTAGTTTTATAACTTTGACTGTGTGTTGTCATGATTTATAATTATTTTGGTAAAGAGAGATCTAGAGTAGCAGTTGGTTGCCTAAAGCAACATGTGTGGGAAGGAAGTTGATGCAGACTGTAACATAATGTGGCTGCAGGGTTACCTACCCAAGGTACATGTAGAAACACCCATCCATGCAAGACATGACATTACATGTACCTCGATATAATTTAAGTGTTAATCAGAGCAGTCTCTCAAAACACTTATGCAAGTGTTCGGGCTCCTAACTACCAGCTGGAAGCAGCAACCGTAAAACTGCCAACCTGATGCCCTCAGTATGAAGAAATGTCTGTACCATCCACATACATCACTTGAGGAGAATAAAGTAACTGGGAACCCTTTCCTAAACAGGAAGCAATACTTATAAGAAAATATTATGCATTTATTATTCAAGCAACCAGTTTTACTTTCAGTTGAAATTTATAAAATTTATAAGTTTTCAGGAAAAGAGGTTTCTCAATTTCATTGTTATTGCTATATTGATTAGGGAATTTTTTCTAATCTTTTGTTTTTGGTAGTGGAGAACATCAACATCTTGATTATGTCCTTATTTTGTCTTCAATTTATATCTGCAATTCATTTTAGTTGTTACTGTTGTTGAAAGTCCTCAAGTGATGTGGTTTCTATTATCTCATATAGTTTTTTGTTTATGATATTGTAACACTGTTCTATTAAGAAACAGTTGTATACAGCTAACAGTTTAGATACTTTTTTATAATAATTTCACCCCAAGCAAGGCAGAACTGCCACTGGTTTGCAGGAGATTACATAAAAGCTGAGTGATGAGAAAGAGGAACAAGTTACAGGAGGTATCAGAGAATGGATAGGAGAAAGATGAGAACACTGGTATGAAAAGGGCTGCATGCATGTAGAGTGGAAAGGAGAAGAACATGATATGAGAGTTGTTAGGGAAAGGATGCAAATCAAGGAGATAAGAGATGACAATTGATATTTCATATAAATTCTTGGAGATTGTAGCTGTCAGGAAAGCAAGTCTATGGAAGGGAGTTCCACAGGTGGAAAGTGTGAGCAAAGAAACTCCTAGATTAGAAGTTACACTTATATTTGTTTGATTTTACTGTCAAAGGGTGGGACCTTGTCACTATTTGTTAACAGGTTTGGTATCATACATCACATCTATATTAAAGTCTTGATCTGATGCAGCTCTTTAAGAACATGACTTGAGTTCTGAGATAAATGTTTTGATTTTGTCATAATTTATAGTATTGGGTTATTCTGTGTTCAATATCCTTGTCTTCTCTACTAAATTTGTTATAACTGATCCATATACTGAGGTATTTGAACATAGAAATCCTAATATTCCTTTTTCCTTATTTCCTTCACTATTGATTATTCTTTTGCCACTCCTGACAATTTTCAACTTAATTGTGGAAAGGATATCCATTAAATCATGTTTCTTTCAATTAAGAAAAATATATCAATAAAAATTTATTAAAATAACAAAGAATTTATGGCACATGTCCATTTTGGAAATTGGTGTGGGAAATGTATTTTGGAGTTGATGCATCACAGTAATTCTTCATGTGGCAAGAAGCCAAGAAATGCTAAAACAAATCAACTACTAGCAGCATTTATAGGTTTTATTTGCACAGAATTGTCCTTTCAGAATTCATATTTTTACTATTAAATTTCATGGCCAATGATGGTAACAGCAATCATTTTGATAAAAATAAAAAGTAATAATTTCAATTCTAACAGGAAGCATCCAAGTTTCAGAAATTATAAATATGCTTGACACGCATTATTTTTGCTTACATATACTTACATTCATAATAAACATTTAATGTTTTTTCACTCGTTGACACACATGCTTAAACAGACACAAGTTTTTCTTCTACATTTAATATTCCTCCTTTGTTTTATCACATATGACACATATCTGACCAATTAAAACATACCTCAATCAACATACTGCCTCTTAGATTTTTAAATCATTCATCTTTAAAGATTCTCTGAAGAAGCTTGGTAAAGTGAAACGTTTTAGATTAAAGACACTTTTTTCCTACTTGTTTCTTTACTTATTCTATTCATCTTGTCAGATTCAAATATATATATATATATATATATATATATATATAATAGATTTTTATTAATTTGGCTGATTTGTATCACTTTAAATATTATTACTAGAAAATACTCATATTTGAGTAGTCACTCCATTTATTTATTGAACAGTATATTTATTTATTTTCACCTACTGGCATGAATATTCAACAAATCTTATTAAAGAAAAATTTACATTCTCTGGCAGGAATAGAATCTCCATTCTTCAGAGCAGAGGGCGTCAAATATTAAGGCTGATAGGTGAAAATAAATAAGGACAAGAGCAAACTTTTTATGGAAATGTGTTTTGTTCCTTAAACTTTACCAAGACAAGTATATGAAATATATATATATATGTGTGTGTGTGTGTGTGTGTGTGTGTGTGTGTGTGTGTGTGTGTGTGTGTGTGTGTGCATAAATAGACAATGTGGACACAGGAATTAAATATGCAATACTGACTTCCATGTCCACACCATCTATATCTGTAAATCCTCTCTCTCCAATATTGAATAAATTTTAAACAATATGTGTGTGTGAGTGTGTGTGTGTGCTTTCATGTTTATGTATATTCAAAAAGTTTACAGTCAAGTCATGCTGAAAGTTTCACTTCTCATCTGGTCATAAAGTTAAACAGTGTAAAAGATAGATGATTCCTTAGAAGTATCATGTACTGTAAATGACTTGTGTCATTGAACCAATTAAATCTCAGTAAATTATGTGTATTTATACTTTTTAATTTTGAACTGAACCCTTAGACTCAGTGGAAACTGAGTAATTACTAAGCAGTATTAAATATAAACAAGACAAGATATTCCCTAAATGCAGACAGTAGAACAACAACAATTTCAGTTCAAAATTCCCTTGAAGGTTATCTAGATCAAGAAGCAAAAGGGAACAATGGCTAAGATACTTTAATAACAACAACAAAGATAACAACCTTAGTCTAAATATAAATAATGATAACTTCTCATCCCAGACAGAAAACAATGATCATATAGATTATAAAAAAATTACTGTGAGATTTCACTCAAACTAAAGTGTCAAAAAAATTAGAGACTGTAGTACATTGAATGGTTTTACCTTCCTCTACTTGTAGAAGTGGAATCAGCTACATAATGTATTTGTAATATCATAAAGAGATTACATATCTGTGGCAGTGTAAATGCAAGAGTTATGGGACATGGACAAGATTTAACAGTTTGTGATATGATTGTTAAGGTTAGAAAGATATGGCATACTATCTCTAAGGTGACAAATGCTCTAGATCTTTTGTCAGGCAACACTAGGAAGGGTATATCAGAAATATGTGACTTTTGGACAGCTATCAGTAGTACATGAAAACTTTTTGCTCCCAAGTTATTCAAAAGTGAGACCATCAGTTATTGACAAGGTTGAAAATCAGCCAACAAAGGGAAACATTGCATCAAATGACACAAATTGTTATTGGTAGTGAATGAGAATGAGAAAACTTTAGTTAGGAGAAAATAAAATAAAAGAACAGTATTTAGGTAGACAGAAGCTAGTGATTAACATTGCATTTAAATTTTTGGAAGATTGTAGATAGCAGGGAAGCAAGAAATCAGAAAAGAGTTACACAAGGGAAAAGTGCAAGAAAAGAAACTATTGAATAGAACATACTGTTGCATTCTTCTGTTTGCAGCTTAGTTAAATATGAGAGTTGAAAGAAAATGTGATTAGTTTGTTGTATTGGAATGGCTAGTATGAAGAATTTGTGAGGTAATAAAATAGTTGAATATTTGCAAAAAAAAAAAAAAAGAAACTGTTTTTAATGCATAGAAAAAGTTTCAAGAGAAGCAAATAAACTCACCAAATACAATTCTAGCAAGAAAATATTCAGTTCATACCAGGAGAGTTATTAAAGCCATCAAAAAAGTGAAGAAAAATCCATGAAGAAAATGGCAAAAGAGCTGCATAATTTAGATAGAACACTAAAAAGGATTGTCAAAGAGGATTTAGAGTTAAAATCATACATGATTCAATGAGACAGTTGCTCTCAAGTGCCTCCAAGCAAAAATAGCTTGGAAGAGGGAAGAAATGTTGAAGGAAATGCAGCATATCACAGACAAAGTATTTGTTTGGTTAAACAATAATATTTTTACTGTGGCGGATGAGATCAACTACCAAAATAATAGGGTTTATGCCACTTCACCAGGAAACATTTCAAGCAATAAAACCCAATTGGTGTCAAAGTTTGGGTTGCTGTTGTTTCTGATGGTTTGAAATCACCCTTGGTGGTCATTGAAGAAGGAGTAAAATTGAACAGCAGAATTTAACAGTAAATGTTGGAGAGAGATGTATTATTCTAGTTGTCAACAACATTTGAAAGTTACTGTTTTCACTCAAGACAGATCTACTACACAAACAATTAAATTAAATTCACCATTAAATTCTGACATTAATCCTACAGACATTGTGATATGACTCATATTAGAGAGCAATGTTTTGTGTATCTTATACTCAAGTGTTTTAGACCTGAGAGAAGTTCGTATGATGATATGATACAATTTGAGCAAAGAGGTGGTGAAAAAGTTATGTACTTCAGTTGAGAAGAGATTAAGAATATAGTGGAAGCAAAAGGTGGCTATTTGTATTGTAAATATATGCAAAAAATTGTCAGTATATGTAACAATAAACCTGTAAACTTTCATTAATCAAAAATTAAAATGTTTTATTTAAGAATAAAATAAATAATGGGTAAATATATATTCTGCACCCAGTACAACATGCAACTGCATTCCATGGAGTTTTATAGTCATTAACCAACAAGACAGTTATTTTTGACAACACAGAATTGTTCACTGTGCCTAATTTGGGTCAGAGAACATCACCATTGAACTGTAAAAGAATAGTACTACCTGGTCAGATGAGTCATGCTTTCAGTTCTTTTATTTGTGTATTAAAGATACAGCATAAGGTCATGGATCCAGCCTGTAAGTAGAGAATTGTGCAAACTGGTGTTGCTCTATAATAGTGTAGAGTGTGTTCTATTGGAGTTTGCAAGGGCTACTAGTGAAATTAAAGTTTATTTTGACAAATGTGATATATACAAATCTTATTGTAAACTACAGGGTGCAATGAGTAAATAGTCGCCATTTTATATTTTTAATTTCATGCATGCATGTTTGGTTTTTAGTTTTGTTGATTGTACAGTATAGAAGGATCAGCTGGGCATCATCTCTGAGAAAAAAAAACACCATGACACAATTCAAAACTGGCACAAATGATTTTGCACTGCACCATTTCATGCTTAAAGAGCTAAGGTCTCACTTTCATTTTTGCAAAAAATTCTAATGGGTAGCTTTAAAATAAAATTAGTGAATAAGAGTGCTAAAGCTGTTTTAACCTAAACATAGATTGCAGTTAACTTAGTTATTAATAGCTATTATTCCCTAAAATCTTGTGGTAAAATAATTGATTTCATAATCATAGAATGTTGAAAACTGATCAACTATATTGTTATTTTTGTCTTTTTTATGAATATTTTGTCTAGTTAGTTGATTCTCCAGCTTTCTCCTGAAATTGTGTCAGATGTTCAGTTTGTTTCTGTTTCATTAACTGTTGGATTGTCGATAGATTGTGTGGTTATTCTAAACCTGGTTTTATGTTATGATTTCATTACTGACCTCTGTATGGATTTGATTACTTCACTTGGCTTACTATATTTTTATTATACCATAGGTGCAAATGATTTGTTTCTATATTTTCTAGTGAGATTCGTATGCAAGTTATAAGATTGAGCAGTAATATTTTTTCTATATTTGATTTAGTAGCTTGATTCTGTGGCCCATGGTGCAACCAAAAACCTCCTGTATGCTTTCACTTTTGTATTCAATACCACCATTATATGTGTTTATATATACACATGTACTTTTAAATATGCATGTTTAATTTTATGTACTTATACTTAAAGGTGTACATATATTTATACACATGCACATATGCACACAATGAGTAAATTGTTTCCATTTTATACTTTTAACTTTGTGCATGTACATTATTTGTTTTTGTATAGTAGGGTCAGTTGGGCACTATCTCTGAGAAGACTATCCAGAAGAGTTGCAAGAGGTTTCAAAGTCATTTGGAGGCCGTGGTTGAAGGCAACAGTGATTTTATTGAATAAATCTACTCTTTAGTATTTCAAAATATTTTTGTATAATTTTAGTAAATATATCTGTTAAAATGAGATATCATTGTTATTTTCATTTTTTTTTTGTAATTTAGACAACAGTTTATCTATCACATTTTGTATATATATTTATTTTCAGTTAAGTGCTATATGGGATACATGCTTGTGTGATCATGTCTCGAAAGGGACATAATTAACTGGCTAGAATATTTTCCTGCAATAGGGTGCCATTACTTTCTGTGGTAGACTGGTTGCCAACCAAGGCTATAGAACTCAATCTATCCTGCTATACTTATAGCAAGAGGGGGAAGCGATGGATTCATACCTTTCCAAAGGGTATTTTTGCATTAGTGAATGCAATGAATTCAACTGGAATTTGAACCTGGCTCTCTGATTTCTCATTCCAAGCTAATATATGCTGTACCACAACGCACATCCTGCTATCCACTGCACCACACATCCCGATTTCCACTACACCATAACCACAACACACATATTGTAGTTATGTATATAGGTACATCTACATATGTACATCGACTTCCAATGTCTCATCAAGTGATGTGGAGAGGAATGGAAGACGTCTTTTCTTATATTTGCGAGTTGTATGTGGGATGTTGGCGGGGGGGTGGGTAGCAATAAGGGAAAAGTCTTGTAAATTGTCTGTTAAAATTTTGAGGAAAGTCGGGTAAGTAGGGGATATAGTTGATTCATGAAAGTATGTTTTATGACCTACCTGCCTGGGCTTTATTCTTTGGTTTTATTAGAGGGGGAAAGGATAGGATTGGACCTATCTTTAATGTTTATTTGTACAACTATAGAATATTTTTGTATTTAAGTACAGTTTTATAATTAATCTAATTTTGTATATTTAACCTTAAATTTGAATTTAGGAAATTAATTTTTTCTATAAAACTTTAAATTAGATTTGATTATAGTTCGTAGTGTGGTAAAATTTTATATAAGAGGGTTGTTATTACTATAAGGGTTTATCATCACCGGTGGGGGGAGTCCTAGTTTTGGCTTGTGCAGTATTTTTCAGCAGGATTGCAAAGTTAGTTCTTTAATATGTTTGCAGTTTACTGTGGTTTCATGCCTCTGGTTCAAAAGCGTGTCTCTACTTATGTATTTAATGATTTCAATTTTTTCTTGAATACAAAGGAAACATAGTTCCTTTATTGATTTAGCTGTTCTTGCTTGTTTGAGGATTTTCCATTTAACTTTAGGTGTTTTATTTTCGTTTTTTAACTTCCAAAAGTGTTTGGAAAGAGACATCATGTTTTGTTTTGCTTTGTTATTGAAGGATGAGAGGTGATTGTAAAAGCACCTTTTAAATACGTTCATGGTGTTTCCGATATACATTTTTTCATCTTTGGGATTCTCCATGGATGAAATCGAACACATATATATTAGGGATTTCATTAAACATTTATTAGGAATGGGGCATTGGTTTGGGTTTCTACAGTTACAAAGTTTGTTATTATGAGGCAGACTGGTATTAGTGTTGGAGTTATTTTTAATATTTTACTGTTATGTAATTTAATTTTTTTTCTAGATTATTGGAGCAGCTATTGCTTAGTTTTATTGTATTTCTATTGAATATTTTGCTGAGAGGGTTATTTTTGGGAAAATGCTTCTCTATTAGCTTAAGAAATTTATGTCCTAGTTTAAAGTTAACTAACTGATTAAAAGGAGGGTTATACCATATAATTTTCCTGTTTCTATTTTTACTCTTTGAGGCTCTTGAATTTTTCAACAAAGTTAATTTTGGATGATTGATATCCGCTGTTTTTGAGAATTTTATCATAAATTACTTTGTGTTTATCAAATATTTCTTTATTTGAGGAGTGTGTGCTGATGCAGCATTCAACTGATGATGGGATATGCTTGGTAATGGATGGTGGGTGATTAGAATTGGGGTTTATATAGATTGGATTCACATTATTTTTCTTATAAGGTTGGAAAGTGTTCGATACTAAGTCTAATGTTATGTCTAGGAAGTCAACTTGCTTGATATTAGGGTAAATTACTATGTTAAGATCAAAAGATTTAAAGACTTTATGAATTAATTTTCTAGTTTATCAACCTTACCTCCCATAGATTTATTTATTGTCATGATTTATTTATTATCATAATTTATTTATTATCATTATATATATAAAGATAGCTCTAGCCATGACTCAAGTTTCATATAATGTGATCTTCAAATGACTTGAACAACTATATATATTGTGTCCATTTTGGTAGCAATTTTTTTTGTATATTTAATTGAAAACCTTGGAAATATTTCTCTTGATATATTTTTATTTAAATTTTCCTGTTTTCATGCTATTATTGATCATTCAGGATTATAGATGCAATTCCCAACATTATTGCTCCAAGTACTTTTCAACCAATCTAGTCATTTTCAGAGAATAAAAATTGTTTGGAATAGAAATACATTTGTTTTCTCTGGCATTTCAATTTGATAGTTTTAAATTTTAATATGTTTTTCATGGTCTTCAATCAAATAATGTGTGTGTGTGTGTGTGTGTGTGTGTGTGTGTGTGTGTGTGTGTGTGTGTGTGTGTGTGTGTGTGTGTGTGTGTGTTTTATAAATGGCTGATATGAAATATTTAAACAAAGTATGTAAGATGAAATGTCAGAAAACCAGTTGGATGATTAATTTTTTTAATATTATATTGCCAACATTTAAATTAACAAGAACATAATCAGTACAACTGAAACAGTTAAGGAAAACTCTTTACTATGGTTACCTTGCTACTTAGAAATTATATAGTTAACATATATATGTAAGCATTTGTATAATAATAATCATGAATTAGTTGTGAAGATTGTGTTGACACCACAGCCAGAGTAAAGAAAGAATAATAAACAAGACAGCCAGAAACAGTAACCAAAATAAAAGAAGACAATAGTGGGAAAAAGGTCAAATTTATAGAGCTTTTGAGAAGAGTGAAAGGATATTAAGGAGATTTGCTTTTGCTTGATCCTTAATGCACTGTATAAAGCATTATACAAAATATATATATATATATATATGGGTACACATTGTGTTTTACACACACACACACACACACACACACACACACATATATATATATATATATAGTGCAGTTATTCATTAAGAAACTGGTTTCTTAAAGATACAATAGAATGAGATAACCGAAAAGATACAAAACCTAGTTCTTGTTGCAGTTTGTTGCCTGCTATTATTTGAACTGTAATTAATATCCCTTTTGCTTTGTGCAAACACAAGCTGAAATAAAATAGCCAACAGCTTAAATTGGAGATGTGGAAGGAAGAATAATGGATTTTATCTTTGCCTGGAGAAGTGAGTCAATTACCGTGGAATGTTCTATTAACAATGATGATGACTGCTTTTTAAATGCAGCAGCATCACACAGCACAGGTTTATGTGTTTTAAATGTATTTTTCAATACCTCTTCTACTTCTCCACATCCCTTTGAGTGGTGATGGATGAATTCTTGTGGTGATTGAGCAAATTATAATGAATGAATGGGTCACAAATCTGATTAACTAGGTCTAGGATAGAAAGTGTGAACCAAGCCTACCCCACTTTCCCTTTTCAGCCTTGTGCCAAAATTGTTGTACTAGCAGCAATAAATAATCTACTTCACCGCATCCCCTTTTGCCATTTCTGTTTTTTGTCCCTTTCTTTATTTTGTATATTATTTCCTTCTATTTTTCACTCATTTTCTCACTCTTTTTTCATTTTTTTCTCCCCCACTTCTTTTTTTTATTTCCTTTATTTGTTCACATTTTTTCCATCTAAGTACCTCACTTTCCCCATTTTTTCCACTTTATCACATTCCCAGTTTCATATTTTCTCTTTTCTTTTTCTCATATTTAGTTCAGTTTAGTTCTTTTGTCTTTATATTTTGTTCTTCTTTCATATCTCTCTTTCTTCTCATATCTATCTATCTATCTATCTATCTATCTATCTATCTATCTATCTAGCCATTCATCTTTTGTGTTAGTATTTTTTTTTTGTTGCTTATATCTGTTTATCTGTCAATTAGCTTGGTCAGTAACTAAGAAAGCTGTATATTTTCTGATAGTGTTTAGTGAAGATTTTTAGCTAGTGAAGCTAGTTAATATGTATTTATCTTGTTATTCTTCTGTCATTGCTGATTCTTAAGTAAATTTCCACCACATACTTTCTCTTTCTTTCTCTATTCTCTTTTTCACTCCTTATTAACCTGATCTTTCCTTTTGATCATATTCTTAATCTCTTTTTTCCACTTGCTCGCATTTATTAACTTTAGTATGGCATAAGGTCAAACTGATAAAAATGGAAGGTGGTAGATTGTGTTATACTAATCTTCCAAATAAAAAGAAAATCAATATTTGATAAGTAGGTTTTTATTTGGGATCTGACAGTAGTCAAAAATATGAAGCTATTTCATCCAAAAGAAAATCCAAGTCTCTTTCTTGAAATTTCTCTTTAAATTTTATTGTTTTTATTTAATTTCTTTTTTCGATCTTGTAAATATTTATTAAGTTTAGCTTTGTCTGACACAAAGTTACAATAGGAGGGCATCTAGTAGGGACTGAACTCATAACAGAAATAGTTTAGTGAGTACATTACTCTAAGCCAAGCATCTATTGGTTGGTTGATTTTGTTTAGCAGTATATCAACCACTACGGGATTATTTTATGCTGAAATCTAAATAATTTGAACACAATTTTATAGCTTCAACTAAATATATTTTTAATGCAATTGTATATCTTCAACTACAGATAAAATGTATTGTTGGTCGTGTATTACCGGTCTCTTTTTTATATAAAAACGTATTGCTATTATTCTTTATATTAAAATGTACTTTTTATATTTTCATAATAGGTCAAGGTGGGCCTGGGAACAATAGCAATTAAGAGGTGATTCCATGCTCCTCAAAACCTCCAGTCTCCTGATCATAGGTCTTGCTGCTAGATATAGTTTATCGCCATACCCAGGACTCATCCAAAAAGTATGTATTTACTATGCTTGATACTAGAATAATGTTACAATAGTAGGACATTTGTAAGGATTGAATCCACTATACTATCTAATGGTATTCCAGATTAGCTCAATAATTTTGTTTAAAGCTAAGCACTTGAAATTTACTAAGCTTTACATAATATGACAGATTTTACCACAGTAATAATGGCCTGCAAGATAAGCATGCAATCCACTTTTTGTTTATTTTTATGTCTTTTTAAATATATTTCCTGTAATTCATTCTTTCCATGCATTTATTTCTTTCATTTTTCTCTTTTTCTGTCAACTTCTTTCATTCCTTCTTTTTATATTGATATTACAAAGCTTAACTTAGTTCGGTCACCTGTAAAAATAAAACTAACTACATTAGCTAAAGGTATGCTTGACTAGCTTCTTAATTATCAATTCTGGGTATGATGGCAAACTGCATCCGGCAGCAAGGCCTCTGACTTTGAGGTTGTGAGGAGCATGGAACCACCTCTTAATTGCTGTTGTTCCCAGGTCCACCTTGACCTGGGGTGGTAGCACCTGTTAGGGTCCCAGCTATGGGAAAATAGTTAACCCTCCAAACAGGGGTCAAAACACTATGAAAGTATAAAAACAGACTTTTATGAAATATATACATAAAAATTCTTGAAGGAAAAATATTATCAACAAGACTTTTTTTAAATGAAAAATACTACCACGAAAACATTTTTGTAGGAAAAAAATACCAACAAGGTGTTTTTGAAGGAAAAATGTTACGAACAAAATTACGTTTTTGAAGGAAAAATGTTACCAACAAGAATATGGTTTTGAAAGAAAAATGTTATCAACAAAAGTACGTTTTTGAAGGGAAAATATTACTAACAAAAATACACTTTTGAAGAAAAAATGTTACTAACAAAAAATATGTTTTTGAAGAAAAAAAAGTTATTGATATAATACGTTTTTTGAAGGAAAAATTATTATTGCCATGATAAGTTTTTTTCCATACTAAAACAACAAATGATTTGGCATTAAATGACCCCCAAGGGGTTGATATGCTGTAAAACAAACCAAACCAAACCAATCCTAATTTTCACTTTTAGCCAGACATTTACCTTATTTTAACTTTAAAATAAAAGAGGAGACAGAAGAAAAGTTACAGTTTATAATTTTTTTCTTTTCATTCATTTTTCTTTTCCACTAATCTGTTCTTCTTTCATTTGTCTTTTTTTTCAGTAATTTTCTTCTCAATTTTCTCTCATTTTATTTCTAATTTTGATTTCTATTTTTCTTTACATAAATTTTTTTTTATTTTTCTTTCTATTGTCTAATTTCTTACACTTTTTCCCTTCAAACCACTATCCTACATTTCTAACCTGTTCTATCTTTCAGTCTTTTGCATTCTCTTTCTTGCAACATTTTGCTTTCTCTCTCATTTCTCTTTTTTCAATGACTGAACTACTCTCATGTTCAAAATTGTCTCTCTCTTTATTATCCTTCCTTTTATTCATCCTCTCTTTTCTACATATTGTCTCCTCTCATCATAAATGGCTTTTACTATGCTTTTTCTCTTAACAAAGCCAAATTATATATAAAAAAAAAGAACTAAGTGATAATTTACTAGAAATGAGAGCTGCCAGTCTAAATTAATATGCCATCAAAGAACAACTGAAAGTGTGAAATGTTGTAAGAATTGTGAAGGAAATGAACGTAGGACCCATTACCAAACACCAATGCAGTATCTTTCAGAAACTCATTTTTTTCTTTTTTCAGACTTATTCTATTTCTGATTTTTTTCAATTCTTTTTATATTATTTTTATTCATGTTTCTACAATTTTTTATCTTTTTCTATATTGTTTTTCTATCTTCTTTTCAATTCCCATTTCAATTCTTTCCTTTTAATCATAATACTTACATTTTCTTTCTTTTCAATATTTCTTTCTTTCTTTTTCCAAACAAGTTTTTTCTTTTTTTCTTTTAATTTACTTTTAAGCTTTTGCTTCTTTCAATTATTTTTCAATATATATTATGCAGTCACTTTACATTTAGTCACAAAATTCATGCAGTCAATAACAACACACATTTTTCCTCAAAATAGAAAGTATTATCTTCTACATTTTTTCTTTTCAATTATTTATATTATTTTCTGAAATCAATTGCTCTCAATTTTTTTTTTATTGAAGGTCTGTATAAATGGTACCAAAATAATAAAAAACAAATCATTCAGATGACATAAAAAGAGAAACCAATCACAAATACAAGTGATTTACTTCTTTTTGCTAGAAAACGTTTTATTTTCTCATAATTGCATTTGACAGAATAAAATCATTTGGTTCCCAGTTGCAAATATTTATTTTCTTTCACTTATTTAAGTTTAGATTATGTAGCTACACTGTTTTGAATAGGTATCTTCATATTTGTAATTTTTTTAAGTTTCTGCAGATAAATTTGGGGGTCACATTTAAGTGTATGTTGTATATAGATATCTCAAGGAATTTTTTACTCTGGTTTTTGATATGAGAAATCAAAACAGCTTAATTCAGCTGAGCAGTGGTACTTGTGTGATGTTAAAATGATTAGCTTGCCAAAACATAGGTGCATCATTATGTCTGTGATCTAAAAACATTTGTTTTACTAAAGGAATATTTATTTTTCAACAATAATCGCCTTCCTTGTTAATGTACTTAATTCAATGCTTTTCAATATATAAATTCAATTGAACATTTTGTTAATTTACTTAATTCATGTTTACAGCCATATCACAGTGAAACACTGGTTCTTATATGATCACTGAAGTTAAGCAATGTTGAGCCTAGTCAGTACCTAAATGACTGACCACCTGGGAATACCAGATACCATAAGCTTGGATGTGTTGATGATGTAATGTATAATGGCTCAGATCAAAGAACAGAGTTCCACTTCCATTTGGGTTCATTATATTCACTTTTACACTTATGCACTGGTGCCAAATTAATGGCACATCAGTTGAAATGGATTTGCAGAGGATTCCTGTTTGTCTCTGTCTCTCTCTTTGATAGTGAACACCACCCTCAAGATCCTTGACCTCACCAAAAATCAATTTAGACCAAGAGTGAGAAATCTTTTACTGGAGGTTTGAAGCTTTCTTTGTTCTTCAGTGTATAATATTACTTTTATATTTTATGTTTTAGGAGTCATAAGGTAAGGTCTTAATTTTTCATAATTTTGATTATCACTATTTTTTTCATGTAAAACTGTTTTTGAGTAGGGTCTTAATAAAGCTGAATGATATCTAATTCCTGGGAAATTGATATCCTTATCTTCTGTTTTCAGATTCTGGTTTGTTTGATATAGTTTTGTTTTATCTTGTAGCCATGACCAGTAATAATCATTAAAAATTTCTTCATTTTATTAGCTTTGAATTTGGATTACTTTCTTCCTCTTTTCATGGAGACTTGTTAATGTTGTTCTTGTTGCAATCATTTAGTTTTTATACCATCAAAATCTGTTGTCTCTGACTAGAAGTCAAGTGAAAGCAAATCTTGATATTAAAACAATATTCATGTTGATTTCAATAACGATATCATCTGAATGCATTTTTATATTTAAAACACATGTGTTAACAAAGTATCTAAAATGCTTATTTTAAGAAATTATTAGGTTTTAATGTATTTGTTTATTTCAGTTATTGTTGTTTCTATGATTATTTTTAATTGAGCAATTATTTTTATTGGTCATTCTTCATTATTATTTTTTTTAATCTTATACAGTTTATTTTTAATTGTTTTTTTTATCATTTTGTTTTTTTTGTTTTTTTAACTAGTTTTCAAAAAAGTATTCTACCCAGACTAAAGAAAAATAAAAAATTATATTGGAATCAATATAAGAATAATAATTTTATTGATAATGCTGATTGCAGTGATGGATTGATTTTTTGTTTTATGATGAAATAGACATTCAAATGTTGGCAAAGCTTATCATTTCAAATGAGACTTATATAACATGGTGTACCTCACCTGCTGCATATATAAGTAACCAATATTCTGGTATCATGTAATAGCAGTTAATAAGAATATCAACAGTACTTAGTATGTAAATCTACTGATAATAAAGTAGGTTATATGGGAAGAATATAGCAAGAAATCAGATACGGATTATTACTAAATGAAAATATGTCCTTCTTTCAATGTAAATACGACACCTATCCTCAAAAGTTAATTTAAAATTAATTATTTTCTTCATATAAAAAGAGGTTTAGCACACACACACACACACACACACACACACACACACACACACCTAAACTATTACTAGTGCAGTGAGTTCAAACCTCATTGAATGTTCTATATTTCTTAATGTCAGACAAACCTAACTTTTATTGTGCAACAATATTAATATTACATTAATTCATATTCTCTATAGGAAATCCATTTGCCCACTATTACAATGACAACATAAAGAGGATTGTCAATCTAACAAATTTACAAGGTTTTCTAAATATGATCCCTCTGATGACTGCTATCTTCTATTTTGAGTTAATTAAAAGTTTCATAATTGGTTTCACAATCAGTTTTAAATATAATCAGTTTTTTTATAATCAGTTTTTAGAAATGCAAAACTTGTACTTGGAACAAGGATGCAATTCCCTTTGTAATTTTATTGAAATTCCAAATCAGTCACATTTCGTCATCAAATTCATTATCATTTTTAATGATTGAATGTCAAATTTTTTAATGTTTTCAAAAATTGATTTGGAAATTTAGGAACAGATTAAAATTTGCACTTGGAAGTTGGCAAACCAATCAGTAATTAACCATGTTCCTTGGGTAAAAGTAGGTGACTTGAAAAATGAAAAAGGAAGCTCCTCACCTTAAGGCAAGATGTAAAACTCTTTTTAATGATGATTTTTTTAATTGAATTCTGTGTAATGAACAAAAAAATTGGTAATAATTGTAAAGTGTGAAAAAGGGACAAAAAGTCAGAAGTGAACAGAGTTAAGTGATTTCTTATCAGGTAGGATTGCAAATAATGCAATACAGTTTGCTGTAGTAGTTGGATTATTCAATTTGACACTGCAACTTAAGGGAAAGTCCTTCTTTTGGTTTGTAAGTAGCAAATTTCTATTTCTTACTCACTCATTATTTAACAATGACACAAAATTGACAATATCCAGATAGATAAACAGGTAGGCAAACAGACTTAAGGCCAGAAATGTAAAGCAAAAGTATCTGCAGATGAATGAATTTCTTTATGCTTTGTTGAAAACTGCATCACAAATTCAAAAGACAGAAGTACACAAAAAACTGATGAAGTAAAGTATAAATTTGTAGAGGACAGTTTTTCACAGTTCATGATAACTGTTTATGATTATAAGAGAAATAGGAGAAAATTATAAGTTCAATAAATAATGATGTATTTAAAACTTATTTATTTATAAATTAATTCAATTCTTCATATCATTTTGGCAAATTTGTTGATCACTTTGTTGTAAAAAGTATCAATACCACACTCAACCCTTAATTTCTGCAAAAGGTATTTATTCTTGGAAATGAAAACCAAATTACTCGATCTATCTTTCTGTTGAGAACAATTAGCAGCAGCTAACTCCACTTTCTTTTCTTTTTTCTGTTTTTCTTGCTCACTCAGGTTTAACCCCTCAACTTTATTTCATTCAGTTCTTCCATGTTTTCTGTGTTTGTGCATATAATCAACATGGGACTAGTATACTGAACCAGGAGTCATTTATCCTTACATTACTAATGTCCCTTGTTTACAATTTATCCTAATAAATGAAGGAATGGTGGGGATCTTAAAATGGGTGCAAAACAGGATAGTAAAAATTATTCATTTTTATTACACAAAAATTGTTTATCCTGAAAAAAATCTAAGATATGTATTACATACGTTGTATACATGGACCCTTCGCCACTGATATACATTTATGTATGCATGTGTTATAAACTGTGTATGATTGCATGAGAACAAATGAAAATGAAAAGTACTGCCAGTGAAGAGGAAAGACAAGATATGTTAAAATAAACTTTTTTTATTGCTGATATAGAGAATCAAAGCATAATGTCTCTTTGTGAGTGAGAGAAGCAATCTGGAAGAAGGGTCTAGCATTGAAGCTTGTGTCATATTGGTTGACAAAGGCAGCTGGTGAACTCTATGGATGTCTGCTTACCTACTTGCCTCCCTACTTTTGTGACTATCTACTTGCTTGCAATTGCCTTGAGTATCATGAAGGTGTCCTTTTAAGCAGTCAGGGTGAGTACATGACTATTTTTTGTCACACTTTTGTTTTATCAGCAATGATCAGGATTGGGTCCTTTTAAATTGTATTTTGTACTGGCAGAGATTTGTTTTCTGAGCTGGATATGATGCTTAGAGCCCTGGGCTGAGAGTGACTTTGATATTTTTTATTTTGTTTTTATTGCATTCATATCTGGTTGACAGGTTTTGATGTGGAGTGAATCAGAAAAAGATCTAATTTAAAGCAGAGTGTATGTATGCATTATGCAGCATTTCTACTTGCAGAGAGTGTAAAAAAAATATGTGCCTCCATTGGTGAACTGAAATGTCAAATGAAAGCATGCCAAACTAATAATGTAAAACCACTGCAAAAGATGCCAACATTGCCACATCTGCACAAGAGAATGTAAAACCCTAGCAGGGCTAAAAACATGTTCACACTGCCTATATTTATGTATACACACACATGTATGTGTATATATATATATATATATATATATATATATATATATATATATATTAGAAGTAGTACAAACTAATCGGTTGACAGTCCACTGTTTGTAGTGATTTACTTTATTAAGAGTGCTCAATACTTAGTAGAACATTATATATGGTAATATTTTTATAATAAGTTTATAATAAAAACATAGTTTACTGCAACACAAGAGCTGTTGTGTTTCAGTACTATCTTATTAGCACCTCATCAGGCAGTGAAATATTTCTTTTACTGTTAAGAATTATTATATATAGAAGTTTAAAAAACAACATAAAGTTAGACTCATTTGAACATTGAGTGTTCACTGGGTGCTCCTGTATTGAAGCTTTGTGCTAGATTAAGCAAATTTAATAAAATAGCTAATAAATTTTGCATCCATTTTGCATAATGTCATTGCACTAAAAATTTTATGAATAGAATCTTCCGATATGGAGCCAAACCAATAACTAGAATTTATTTTTTAGTTCTCCCATTTTCGGATGCTTATCTTTGTTGTTATGAACACATTGTTTTGACCAAATATTCTTCAGTCTTTGATAGGTGTAGAGGAAAGGCAATTTTATTATTGCCCTTTATGTTGACTCCTGATGTGGGAAATGAGTCTTAACTGCTAAACTGTCTTCCTTTTAACATGGGACTTTAGCACCCAGATTTGTGATCATGCTAAATTGCTGTGTTCTTGTTGATAACAAAAAGAAAAGAACAAATACTAATTAATTTGTAAAGGCTACTTGATGCAAGACACCTTTGAGGAAGTCTGGAAAATATATCAGTCAAAACATCATGTGAACAAAGTGGTGGTATCATCAAAGTCAATACTGATTGGTAGTAGAATAAAGTTTTGAAATTTAAAGTTCATATAACGGAAGGTTATGGGTATGGAATATAAATGGCAGTCAGTTAGTAAAGTGCCATACGTGATACATGCTTTGGGCGATCATGTCTTAAAAGAGACATGACTGACTGGGCAGAAGATTATCCTGCAGTAGGTTGCCATTGCATTCTGCAGTAGACTGGTTGCCAGTCAAGGCTATAGAACCCAATCTGTCCTGTTATTTAACTCATAACTGGAGGGAAGAGATGGATTAATACCTTTCCCAAGGGTATTTGTGCATAAGTGAATGCAAGGAATTTAACTGGAATTCAAACTCGGCTCCTCGATTTGTCATTCTGAGTCAATATCCACTGTATCACAATGCACATGTATTGGATTGAAATGAAAGAATTTTTATAGTGTAGAGAAAATTCAGTTCAATTTACATTAACTTGCAAGAATAACATGTTAAACACTGCAGTATGATGCCTTTTTTAAAATATAATTTTAAAGGCTTCAAAGATATACAGAGTTATTGTAAAAATATTGACAAACAGTAAGTTTTAGAAAGTATGTGTGTAATATGGATATTGGAAGTGTCACTGGATTAAAAGAAATGTATAAAGGAGCTTCATTAAAATAAAGGTTTAGCTTGTTTGGCCATATGCTCATTCACAGCAATAGTTGGATTGTCACTGTGAGGTTTGTCATAAAGATAAGTGTTATAATTCGTTTCTAGTTGTTATAATATTAAGTCTTGCATAGGCACTTGCCATGATATCTGTAAGAAATACTCTGAAGACTGACTGGAGTTCTTTATTTAAGCATCTAGATTAGTTCGTGTGAGTCACCAAGGGTGTATTATTTACTCTACAGCATCTCCTCTTTTGAAATTTATTTTTATTAGTAAAAACTGTTGCCATATCTGGTCGGGTGCTCCTGCTATTCTCCTTGGGCTTCTAGACAAGGTACAGCGGAGGGTCTGTAATGTGATCGATACTGACTTAGCAGACTGCCTGCAGTCTCTCTCTCACCGGTGCGATGTGGCTTCCCTGTGTCTCTTCTATAAATACTTTCACGGCTTCTGCTCCGATGAACTTAGATCACTGGTGCCCCCTAGGTTCGAATTTGCACGAGATACTAGATTATCAACTAGATCCCACCCTTTTACAATGAAACCGATAAAATGCAACCGCAACTTCTACTCCAACAGTTTCTTTTCTCGCACTTCCCGACTGTGGAATTCTCTTCCACATGACTGCTTCCTCGATGGCTACAATCTCCAGGAGTTTAAATGTAAGGTCAATAGACACCTCCTAACAAACTAACTTCCATTCTTTCAAACACTCTTCCCACCCACCCAACTATCTACCCCCCCCCTTCTGACATTTCCTATATCTAACCACTCTTCCTATTTACCTCCCACTATGTAGCCTCAAGCACAATAGTGGCAGTGGAATGCCTTGCTTGGGGTGAAATGATTAAAAAAAAAAAAAATTTTATTCTTATTTATTAGTATTCACCTCTCCTCTTTCTGGCAAGTGCATCAACATACTGAACTTTGTATTTTTTTGCATTTGGATTAACCTCTACTTTTTCTGTACATCGTACTTGTATGTTCAATGAATTCTTGGGGTGGAGGCACATCATAAGTACCCTACAGTATTTTCATCAGTTCTTTCATTCATCTTTCTTTGGTAAACCTTTCTTTTTAGCTGATTGCAGTGTTTTTTTTTTGTTGATTTTTTTTCTTTTTTCCAATTTGTGACATTATTACACTCTTTTTCCATATTTCTTTTCCCTCTTTATGCACTCTGAAAACACTTTTTGCTAATTTAGAAAAATTTGGTGTCCTTTTTCTTATCTGTTCTTATTTTTCGATTAGGCAATAACCTGTTAAACAAAGATTTAATTTTTCTAATGAACATTAATTCTAGTGGTAACAGGTCTGATCGTGTATTGGGATTTGGCTTTATCCTGTATACTCTCAAAAATTTTGTAGTGCTTCTTTGCTCACTTTTTCATTACTTGTTTTTTTTTCAAAGTTCTCTTAAAAGTACCCACAAACCATTCAACTTGTCCATTTGACCTTGGGTGTTATGGCAGGGGAGTAATATGTTCAGTTGAAAACATTTTACAAAACTCTTCAAATTAATGAAAAGTGAATTGTGTACTATTATCTGAGACTATGTTATCTACAATGTCATATCTTGCAAATAGTTTGTGTAAAAAAAGTTTTTGAACTTACAAATTTCAGGCCACTTAGTAAACCTATCAACTACCACAAGATAATGTGATCTGTTTATTGAGCCTGCAAAATTTATGTGAAGTCTTGAGCACAGAGTATCTGCATTTGACCAAGTTTATCATTTTGTGTTAGGTAATTTTTCTGACAGAGCACAACCTCTGCAGGTTTCTAAGCCTTGTTAAATGTCTTGATCCAGTGCTGCAAATGGTACACTCCTTTTTCTGTTTTAATACTGGCATCTGAATCTTTCTTCACTTGAAATTTTGCTTTGAATTTGAAATATCAACTCAACTCATTTGCTAAAACATTTGGAAAACATTTTTTCAATTTTTTCCTTTAAATTATCACTCTGTGTTTTTTTTTTAATTGTTTACTTGTACACTTATATTTTTGTAATAAACATTTATAGGCAAACCGTAAAGCTGAAATAATTCCATCCAGTCAGTACCAAATAAGTTTGTAGTATTTTTTAATATATAAGCCTTAGTTTTTATACACTTGTTATAGAATGACAAGTCATTTTCCTGTAACAAATAATTTCTCACCTGAGACACTACTAGCAACTTTGAAAGTTCTTTTTAATATAAGTTTTCAAATTTCTTTCCATGTGACTTCATTAACTATTGTGATATCACTATCAAATGTCTAATAGCATTTTCACATCCATATTATTAATTTTCACATTCAATGTTCTTTTGTTTTCCATGGTTATTTTTTCCATTGCAATGCTGTGTACAAATTTTTTTCTGTGAGATTTTTTTCTTGATTTAAGTTTACAGTGTGACTTTATATGTCCTAGTTTACCACACTTGTAGCATTTCAAATTTTTGAAGGAACATTTGTCTCTGAGATGTAACCTTCAGTATCTGAATAATGGATTAATTCTCTTTTTTGCAGTTTTCTTTCTTTGGCATTGTGTCTCAAATTTAGGATTCTCTGATATTTTTCTGATATTCTCTGCAGTGTATTTTGTTTAAGTTTCATTAGAATTTTCTTTTTTTGTTGTTAACCCTTGAATGACAATTAACCCTTTAAACATATCTGGAGTCATTTAATTTAATCTGAATCACACTCCATGTTAACAATTCCAGCATATGTGACAAAATCTCCATCTTCTTTTATCATCAGATTAATACATTTCCAATGAGTAGTGAATAAAGAGCTTCTGTTACTAAAAATTTTTCTCAGAATGTTTATTATTTTTTCAAAATAAATTTCTCCTGGTTTTCTCAGCAGTACAAAATTATGATATTTTTAATGTTCTACTGGTGCTAACTTTCTCAATAAAAGTTTTGCTTTTTTTTTTGTTTCTGGTGTTGTTGAATTTTTACTATAGAAGTTAATATTTCTTACATATTTGAAGAATATCTGTTTTTTATCTTTTTCTACACACAAAGAAAAATTTAACCAATGTGGTTAAAAATTCTCATTGTCACTGGTATCCTGTGTGCTGAAGCAACAAGTATTTTTTTCTTACTTGTTATCACTAAGTATGATTTTTGATATCCTTTAACTTCTGCTATAACTTGTATGAGTTTTGATTACTGGTTACTTCAGTTATAACTCATATGAATTTCAATCCTCATCACCACTTATAACTCATTTCTAGCAGTTATAATATTAAGATTTGTTTAGACACTCTCCACGACAGCTGTAAAAATATGCTGAAGACTGACTCCAACAGTATTTTTAGACTCAGTTGAGTTCTTTATTAAAGCATCTAGACTAGTTCATTTCAGTAGTGTGTTATTTACTATTTATTATTTTATTATCAAGGATGGATTTTATTTTACATGTAACAGAATGTATGTAATGTTATGTATGTTGAGTAGTGTGTATGTTTTATGTTCTGAACATGGTAAGCATATTTGTAGTTGATATTATTAAGTGTTGGGTTTTTTGTTTTTATAATAATACTTCCATTATGTGAATGATGCAATGACATTTGTGTTGTCAACAATTTTTTTTTTTATAAGTGTTTCACCCTGAGCAAGGCATTTCACTGCCACTACTGTGCAGGGGGCTACATAGAGTGGAGAAGGGATGGTTAAATATAGGAAATGTCAGAGGGTGGGTGATAGGCGGGTAAGGATACCGAGAATGAGGGTTGGGTAGATGAGAGTGTTCTGAGAATAATTGGAAGTTAGAGTGATAGGAGGTGTCTATTGACCCTACATTTAAACACCTGGAAATTGTAGCTGTCGAGAAAGCAGACTTGTGGAAGGGAATTCCACAGGTGGGAAGTGCGAGAAAAGAAGCTGCTGGAGTAGAAATTATGGTTACATCTTATCTGTTTAACTGTAAAAGGGTGGGACCTAGTTGATAATCTAGTATCTTGTGTAAATTCATGCTTAGTATGCTATGGACAGGGTTTGGTAGGTATCCGTGTGTGTTTAATTTGGGTGGATCAAGAATGTTGTCCTTCAAAGGACATGTAAATTTGTAAATAATATTGGTTTGCTGTAATTTAGATCTTTCAGGTGAATTGTTATTTTTGATAATGAGGTTAGCATTTTTTACATTTGTATGAGAGATCATTAACTTAATTTTTTTTGTTTAAGTCAAAAGGAGTTGTGTATTTTTGGATGATGTTTTGAAGTGAAGATTCGTCCTGTTTATAATTGCTATGCATTTGGTTTTTATTGAAAATATTGATGTTATTGTTTTTATTCTAATGTTTATTGTTGTTATTGATCAAGTTTGAAAGAGAAAGTCTAATGGAGTAGTCAACCAAATAATTCGGAAATCCAGTGTTTGTTCCAGTTTTTTTTTTCTTATAATCGTTTCACCTCAAGCAACGCAGTACTGCCACTGGTGTGAAGGGGGCTACATAAAAAAGAAAGCAAAGAGAAAAAGGAACAGGTTACTGGGATTATCGAAGAATGAATAAGAGAAGGATGGGAATACTGGTGTGCAAAGAGTTACGTGAGAGTAAAGCAAAAAGAGAGAACAAGATATAGGGTGTGTTGGGGAAAGGATGAGAGTTAAAAAGGTAAGAGATGGCAATTGACATTGTATTTAAACTCTTGAACATTGTAGCTATTAGGGAAGTAAGTATATGAAAAAGAGTTTCACAGGTGGGAAGTGCAAGAAAAGAAGCTGAAGAGTAGAAGTGGCAGCTACATTTAATTGTTTTAACTGTAAAAGGTGGGACCTTGTTGCCAGTCGAGTAGCTCAAGTAAATTCATATAGAGAGGGCACCAAGAAGCTAAGCTCATTAGAGAAGAAGCCATGAAAATATTTGTAGAAGAAACAGGGAGAAGCCTCATCTTGTTGGTGAGAAAGTGACTGGGGTCAAGCTGCCAGATCAAAATTGATTACATTGCAGATCCTCATTTGAATTTTGTTGAGAACCCCAAGATGAATAGCAAGAGCGCCTGACCAGATATGACAACAGTGTTCAATGCATGGGTGAATGGTAGATTTGTATATGTGCCAGATGGATTCAGATGAGAAAAATTCCTGGCCTGATACAGTGAACCAACCTTCCTACCAATAGATTTAGCTGTTGATTCAATGTAGTTGTTTCACTTGAGGTCGGTTGAGAGAGTGAGACTGAGAAGGTGCAGTGTGTTGCTTTCAGGGAGTTGTATAGATTGTCTATTGTGGTTAAAGGATAGCAGCTTTGTTTTGGAAGCATTAAAATTTATGAGTCATTTCTTACCTCAGTCCATCACAGATTGGAGCTTTTTTTCAAGATCAGTAGTGAGGTTTGCTTTATCAACCTTGGCAGATTTCTGATTGAGGTGGGAGTAAATGGTAGTGTTGTCAGTGTAGATGCCTACTTGGGATCTGATTACATCAGGGAAATCATTGATGAAGAACAGAAAAAGCATAGGACCTAGGATATAGCCTTGAGGAATGCCTTCGTTCATATGATAGGATCTGGAAGTATGCCCATTCAATATGACCTTCATTATCCAATTTGATAGGAATAATTTGCTTGCCTTATGGGTGGGGGTCAAGCTTTGAAATTATGTTAGAGACCAGCAAGGGGGTTATGCATATGTTCCTCAGTTAAGCCTCAGTTTTAGGTAGGAAGTCAGGTGTGGATACTCTAGAGGAGTCAATGTGGAATTGAAGAAGAAAATCTGCAAGCAAAGCTCTTAGCCTTGTCTGCTGTGACTGTAAGGACCTCAATTTATTGATTAAATGATGGATGGAGGATTTGCTGTTGTTTAACACACTTTTGCAGAGCCACCAATAGTCTTTGGAGCTGAACTTGTTCTCTGCTATATGCTACTTCATTCTATTAACAAATAACAGCTCAGCTTCATTTAGGATTCTCTTGCACTCATTATGAGCAGAGGCAAAAAGATACCTATTATAGTCGGACACATGGCTCCAATAAAGCTGGATGAAGTGATTCCTGTGGGCAATGGCAGCTGAGTGAGCAGGAGAAAACCAGGGGGATTAATTAGGTTTAAGTTGAAACTTTCTGGCTGGGATAAAAGCATTGATGCCAGCTTTCACTCAGGAGAAGACCTCAGTGGCGTAGTCTTTAACAGGGAGACTGAGTACTTTTTAGGAGAAAATCGCAGAATGACTCCCAGTTTGCTCTTTGGTAGCAGTAAGAAATTCTGCTAGTAGGAGGTTCCTGGAGGAGAGTGGGGGTGGAGGGAGATATTAACAGAAACCAAAAAATGATCAGAGGTTCCAAGAGGAGAAAACTACATAGCATGGCAGGAGTCAGAGATAGAACTGAGGCAGAGATCTAACAGAGAAGCATGTTCTTCAGCAATACTGGGGAAGCATGTGGGGAAATCCACCACTTGCATATCACCAATTTTATATCTAAGAGGGCATTGATTAGTAAAATTAGGGTGACAGGAATTTTACTGGTGGATTTTTTTATTGACAGATAGTGGTGAGATTGAAGTATGTTTATATATGAAGTTAATGATTATGTCTATGGTTTCAGCAACAGTGACATTAGTAAATAAGTTTTTGATGTTTCAAGCCATGAGGGTGCCTTGGTTTTATGGTTGTAGATTTAAGAATTTGGAGAAATTTGTGCATGAAATTAATGCTATAATTAGTAGATAGGTGTGGGGTGATAGCATCATTCAGGAATTTTGACAATTGATATATGGCTGTTGGGATCTGAGAAATGATAGGTCATAATGAGTAACCGGGTTTGTGTATTTTAACATTACCCAGGTTGATGCACAGAGACCTACAAAATCAGGTTGACATATGGAGACCTACCAAACCTTATTTGTAACATACTTGTTGACAGCACAAATATAGCATTATCTACATGCAAAAAAAAGCTAAAAATAATGGAAGCATTCTTAATAAAAAAAAAGAAAAATCAACTATGAACATGCTAACAACATGCTTACTCTGTTTGGAACATAAAACATACACAATACTCTATAAACATATGTACGTAGATTCTGTTACATATAAAATAAAATCCATTCTCAGTAATGGCTAAAAGTATAGCCAAAGCTGCTCTGACAATTTTTATACAATTTATATATTTTCATTTTTATTTTCATTCAGACAACTTTTATACAACTTATATCCTCAAAAGAAAAAAAATCATAAGATCACACAAAAAGTTACATAAAAAACTTAACCATAAAACCTTGTCTGTCATTTTTAATGAAACCTGCATATATATATATATTTTGTGTGTGTGTGTGTGTGTGTGTGTGTGTGTGTGTGTGTGTGTGTGATATTACCACCTGATTGTCAAGTAGAACTATCACAAGATATCATTGCAATACTCAGTTGTGATCTATGATATCAAGCAATGCCAGTTCATGAAATTTTCAAAGTAGGGAAAGATACTGAATTGTGTCACTCCCAATCTGTAAGCAAGACCAGCATACCCCCAAAAAGAAAAATCAGTCAATTTCATTGAATGCCGTCAAGCTGTATGCAACTTTTCATTATCTTTTTCACCTGTGGTTAATCAGCTTATATGAGAAAGTTGTATAGCATAGTTTAACTACAAAAGTCTACTTTGATATATACCATCTGCCAATCTTCTGGATATTCTTCAGTAATTTTTCTTATGTAAAGTATAATGAACACTGTTACTTTATGATTGATCAATTGAAAGTGTTTTTTTTTATCCTGTTTTAAATATGTTGGCAAAATCTATGAAGTGCTTTGATTTATATAGCTCAATTCATGTTATAAATTGTCTAGTTAAAACAAAAACCACAGATTTTCAACCATCATAATTTAGCTTAAATACTTCATTTGTTAAAATAAGCACTATTAAAATTGGGTTGGATTCATGTTTAACTGTATTAGTTTGTACCGAGTAGTTTGTCAAGTATAAAGTCTTGTATTATTCTTCAATATCCAACACCACTAAATGGTCAGAAGGATCTTTTCATGATGAAGATTTTGTTTTAGAAAGTTTGAAAGGAAAGGGTGAGAGCAAGTTTGTCTACATTTGTGAGTATCATACAGAAGCCTCTTTACATCAACAATAAGCACACAATCAGAAAAAAAAAAAGAAAAACCATAATTTTTTTAAAAACTAATATGTGCCCAAGTGATGCAAAATACTGATCATCAATTAAATCATAGGTTATACAATTCTTCATCATTTTACCTTTGCCATTTTTTGCCAGATGTTTTCTGTGTTCTGACTGTTTAATAAGCTACTTACAGCATTGGTGCCCATGTCTGAGTATTTGTTTTTGGCTCGGTCTCCACAGCTGCTCTAATTCTTTGTTGTTGGTTGATGAATTTTAACTACAAGCAAGCTCATCTAGAATATCCAGATCACCATGAATTAATTTTTGGTATCAATAATGCAGAGTCTACTTTGTAATTGACTCCAACTCTCAAAAACAGTCAATGTTGTTAGTAGCTTGAGCAGTGAAATAATTCAGTTTGATCTCATGTTGCATGACATAAAAATTCTGTTTATTAATTTTTGCTTATAAGAAACAAAGAATAAAGTTAATCTACATATTCAAGTTATACAGATTTTAACAGTGTCATTATTAGAGGCAAATTGTCAAAGTATTCCAGATATTAGTCACCACTGGTAAAAATAAAAACCCTGAAACTATGTTCAATTTGTTTTTTACTACTGAATTTGTCTGGTGGAATTTTGTTGAACAGGTTGATAACATCAAGTGATCATGTTTGTTCTTATTTCAATGCAACTAACACAAAATCTTAATACACAGTCTTGTGAACATTACCTTAGTTCATACTTTCACATGTTATTGCCAAATTATATATAATAAAAGTATACAAACCTACAGGCATCCTGAATTTGTGGATATCATATAAAAATTTTATTTTTATTATTTAGAAAATATTACCCTTGTTAAAATGTATAATAGTCTAGATTGTGTTTTTTTTTTAATGCACATACTTTTGAGAGAAGTATATTTTTATGTAGGCCAGATGTTTTGTATAAAAATTGTTACAAATGTATATCTTTTTTGGGTCAGTGGTTATAACCTGACAAAATCTGTGAAGGATTCATTTCCAGTTTATGGAAATTACTTTTTCTTATATATTGACCAATAAGAGACATGGTCTCAAACTCTAATAACATTCTGAATAGTGGGACAGAGATAAGCTAAATTTCTGAATAAATCAGGCTCAGGTCAGTAGATATGAGCAGAAGACCTTTTGAAAGCAAGGGAAGAAGGCAGGCCAAAATCAAAGAAAGCATTGGCGTCAAGAGAACATCAAGAAGGCTCTGTTACCAGCCAGTTACAGAGAGACAAGAGCAACCTGAAGTTCCAGTGATAATTCTCCTGAGTTTGGACAGCATAAAATGAAAGGATTTCTGAGAAATTTTCTCAAGAACGAACTGTGGGTAAAAAGGACCTTAAAAACAAAAATACCGTGTCCCAAAGATGCCTGCGGGGAAATTTGAAAATAGGTTCTTTCGTTTTTTCTTGAAGGTGGTTTCGCCTTTGTTTTTTACTGCCTTATTGTTTTCTCTTTTCGTCATTTTAAAAAGTCCTTGTCTTTTTCAGAGTTGTAATTTTTTTCCGTTTTTTCGCTAGTGTATCTTTTATCATAAATTGTTATCTTGCTTTAGACGCTCAAAAGGAAATTTTTGTGCAAATTTTTTTGTTTGTACTTTTTTCCGTAAGTGTAAAACTTTAAAGTTTAAACTATCATGTGTTTTTCCCTTTAAAATTTTTTCGCGGTGTTCGTCTTGTGTTTTTAATTCTGCGCCTAATAACCATTTTTACTAAGTTTGGGTTTGATAGAAATAATTTTTTTTAATCATACAAACGGTAGACGCAATGAACAGCACAACATCAGCTAACATACGGTAAGCTAACACAGTAAGATTGGGAGAAACTTTTAAGCAGTACCAATAAAGTCGGTTCAAAAAGATAATAAAATTAAAAATGTGGTTTCAAGGGTTAATAATTCAAGTTCGTAAATTTACAAATCTTAATTCAACTATGATTAAAAAAAGATTATTGATAATTTTCCACTTTGCAAACACGATAGATAATCTCCTTGAAATTAAAATTAATTATAGCTTTCCACTGTCAGGCACTTTCAATTTTCAACGAATAATATTTTTCTTCTTCTTTTAAAAGATTATATTGTATGAAAGTTTTATCATAAAACTTTTATGATGATCTTTTATTTTTAAAAATCTGTTTTCATTTTTTTTTTAATAAAAATGAAAAAAATGAAAACACAAAGTAAAGATTATAAAAATTTTATTTATTATCTTTGTGAAACAACCATTTTTACAAGCGAACGCTTCTGCGTATTATTTCGATTTTTTGTGAAGAAAATGTGATATTATAGACACTCGCCAGGAATTTCAGTTAAGGTTCTGGTTTAAGAATGTTTTCTTTTCTTTTTCTTTTAAATAAAATGTGAATTGTTTGAAACGTAAATAAAATATGCATTATTGGGTGTACTACTGTAGTGTAAGGGTTCTGAAATATTTGCCGCGTGCGCAAACTAAAAATAAATAATTTTTAGGAAAACAATACTCTCAACAAAATAGTTATCAACAGAAAAAGTAATTTTTGGCGTTCAGAAATCATAAATGAAGTACCAGTTTCACTTTCATATTCTTAGTTAATTAAAAAAAACAAAAATGGTGCAGAGAACAACCAAGACTGAACAGTGAATACATACTCATAGAATGCTGATGATGTGTTTTCTTAAGTAGACTGATCGCTTGAAGAAAAAGCTAATACTTCTGATTTGGAATATTTTTTAAACTTGTACTAAAAAAAAACTATCACCCGCTTTATGCGACAACGAAACCTTTTTTTAGCTTCGGTATTCATCAATTTCTTCAGCTGTTTTAAACAACGCAGTTTCGATCATTCATATATTTTTACATCGTTTTTTTTATTTTATTTTTTTTTTATTTATTTATGTGGCTTCCTTCTGCGAAGGAAGTATGCCTTTTCTGTTATTTTCGAGAAATTAAAAACAAAATCTACCTACAACACTAATCAGCCGTTACAAGTTGATAAATTATAATATTATTGTTTAATGTTTATTGTTTACTGTTTAGACACTACTTTTTTTTTCTGAAAAAGACAACTCCTTGAGCTGTTTCTTTTTTTTATGCATGTTTAATTTTTTAAACAAATTAAATTTCAATAGCAAAAATCTCCATAAATGATCAACAGAAGAAAAAGATGCGTTTTTTTTTTTGTTTTTTTTGTTTGTTGAAGTCAAGCTCAATCTGAAATTACGTTGTTTAGCTACAATACATTAAACAAAATGTTCTGTCTTACTACACAGGCTATCGTTTTCCGTTAAATCTTTGACTTTGATTTATTTGACTGAAACATCTCATTGGAAATAATCACGGATATTGTCGCTATTATAAATTTTAAACTGTTGTTTTTAATTTAATTGTTTGCTTTGATTTCCTAGTCGAAAAAAAAAATGTGAATTTTTGATATTTGGAATGGAAATGGAATTTTAAAAATGTGAACTAAGAAAGATTATCAAACAAAAATGAAATGTCAAGTGGCAAGTCAAACAGTCCATTCAAGTTTAAAAAAATGGATTCATTTTTACGATGCCATGGATTTCTCGCTGTTGTTTTAAAAAAATATTAGTCTGCAAAGAGTCACAGTGCATAAATAATAAACATTAAACAATGTAAGTAAACAACTTTGTAATAAGGGCTAATTATTGAATATTAAAAGCACTCTAACTGATTCTCAGTCAATTATTTCTAATTGTACCTCCAGTCCAAAATCATGCCTACTTTGGCACATAAAAAAAAATTAAAAACTTAAGATGAGGGAATTATAGAATTTCATTGAAGTTTTCAGAATTTAATTATTTATTAATGAACGAACATAATATTGAATTGAACCTTTCATGATTTTTAAGTTTTGTCCAGTTTTGATTTTTATTTTTTACTGAAGAAAAATCTTTATATATATTTGTGAATAATTAGAGTGCGATTTTAAAACTCATAAATAGCATATGCCGTATAATGTGTTGCGTGACAGTAGTAGTAGTAATTTTATTCTTAGTGAGGGTTTTGTTTAATTTCCAAATGCAACCGAGACATTCTTCTTCTTCTTCTTCTTCTTCTTCTTCTATGCAACTTGTTCTTTCAGGACGTGGACGATTATAGTCCTCTGCGACTACCCATCTCTTGTAGCTGTTTGTCTTTTTGCTGTATACCTTAATCCTTGTTCTACCAACCATTTACACAAGCTCGTTAGGTAGGTGACTCGCTGTTTTTCCCAGTTACTCTTGCGTTCAACATGTCCTGTGAGTATTAAATTTTCAAAGTTCTCTTTCCTCATTATGAGCCCTATAAATTTGAACTATCTCTTTCTGATTCTGAGTATAAGTGTCCTTTCTGTTTCCATTTTCCTCAAAACTTTGTCGTTGTTTACCATGTTCAGTCCTTGGCATTCTCAGAATTCTTCTGTAGAACCACAATTCTGTTGCCTCAAATCTCTTCTTTATCTATGAGGAGATTGTCCAATATTCATTGTCATATCGAAGTGACCGATATTGCATAACAGTTCAGTACTATTTTCTTTGTTTCTATAAATTTTTCCTGTTTCTTAATACTTTACTTAACTTTTGAAAATTATCGTTCGGTATTCCAGTGCGCATTCGAATTTTGCTGACGCGTTTTCCGTCCTCTGTTAAAAACTTCCCAGGTATTTAAATTTTTGTAATTGTTTGCTTGTGTCTCCAATTCATGGTTCACATCTTGGGCCATTCCTTTTGTTTGCTGATAATCATATATTGTCTTCTTACCTGTAGTTTCCTTTTTCTGATTGCTACCGACAATGTGTTACCTATTATTATATATTGTTAAAATTATAACCGCCAATAATGAAATCTGGTAGAACTCCTAATTCTTTCAGAATCGCTCCACTCAAAAGGATGAATAAATCCGGTGAGAAGATACATCCTTTTGTTGCGCCCCTATCTATTTTTGTGTATTTACTGAATTCATTTTCTATCCATAGTTTGCTTCTAGTATAGGTTCTAGATTGTTCTAATATTCTTCCCAAATAAATCAAGCCTACATAGTAGTTCAAACAGTTTTTTGTGGCGTACTTTATCGAACGCGTTTGCATAATTTATAAAACATGAGTATACTTTCTTGTGCATTTAGACATCATTCTGAGCATAAATATCACATTCTTTGTTTCAATGTCTTTAACGAAGCCGCTCTGTTTCTGTGTCTATTTCTACTACTCTTAGTCAAATTTTGGATAATAAATTTTCTCATGTTGCTTACTGATTGTCTCATAGAGCTTGTATTCGTCTGCACCTGGTTTCTTGAACCGCGTTATGAAAATATATATCTACTTAGATCTTTCAGTATATCACTGTTCGTGTAATTTTCCCAGCATCTTCATTATAAAAAATTAATTTGATCTTGCCGCCTTGTTCCTGTTCAGTTTGGCTAGTGCTGATTTCACTTCGGACTTTAATATTTCTGCTGGTCCTTTCATATTTAATATTGTTGGTCTTTCCACATTTTTGTTTATTGCGAGTTTTCCTCTTTTGTCGTTGAAAGAATTTCCGATAATTTATTCCATCTTTGAAATATCTTTTCTTTATTTCTGTTACATTCAAAAGAAGTACTAAGTTTGGTCTGTTGTTTTTTTTATTGGAGGTCCTTCTATTAACTTCAATCGTTTTTTACAATCGATTTTTTTGCAATTCGTTTTTTACAGCTTCTTATCATATGTCTGTGTCACCAACAAGGATTTTTCTTATGATTGAGGGGAGTTGGGTGTAAGTGTTTAAGTGTTGTCTTATCCTGCTGAGATCACTTATGAGGTTGGTAAGACGCCTGCTTAGAGAACTTGTCATGTGACCAATGTGTTCATTTTTAGTTTTGTTATTGTTTACGGGTACATAGTCCGGCATGGAACAGGTAAACTTGCAAACAAGTTTAGCGGTTTGAAGTTTGGATCTCATAGACTTAGTGTTTGTCAGGTTGGAAGTTTTTTTTAATTTTCTGCAATATATGGTGAGATCTATGCACTTAGTGGGGTCAACAGGTGAAATGCATTCTTAAGATATGATAAATTCATTTTGTTTATATTTGGTTGCAGTGAAAATTGATACCGAGCACGATTTTTAAAGCAATGGTGATGTTTAAATATTTGGAATTTTGCCCGATCATTTATAATACAGGTTGCGATGGGTAAATTGTCGCCATTTTATATTTTCGCGCTTTATTTGTTTTGGTTTCACCGACTGCACAGTAGGATCAGTTGAGCACCGTTTGTGAGAAAAAGCACTATGACGCAATTCACTCCACAAGATATTTGGAAACGGCATACTGTACTGATTAGCATTTGCGTCGGAAGCTCCAGCCAGTACGACCATTTCAGATTGTTTAGGTGTCAATCTGAGGACAGCGCAGAGGATTCAGAAAGAGTTGGATGATTCTAATGGTGATTAGAAAGTGTTTGGAGTAATCACTAATTATGTCGACGTTATGCCTTAGACTCAACAGGAAGGCCTACATCAAGTGCCTTGAGGAAGTAGTGTTGCGTGTTGCCCTGGGTCAAGGAGGTGGCTACTAGGATATTTTATGTCTGGCAACAGGACTTTCTATCATGCTTGCACAAATAGAAGAATCTAGTCATGGCTGTCAGACAATTTCTGCGACCACTCTCACTCCTCACATCTAGCCACCTAAGTCTCCAGAGTGCAGTCTGGAGGTCGTTGTTGAAGTCAGTGGCGATTTTATGGAATAAATTTACGCTTTAGTATTTGAAGATATTTTTGTGTAATTTTGGTAAATATATCTATTAAAATGTGATGTCAGCGTTTTTTTCATTTTTTCGTAATTTATATACGACAATTCAGCCACCTCACCTTGTAGATTGTAGTTTTGAGTTGTAACCGTAGATTAAGATTAAGAATCATATAGATTAATTATTCATTAGTCTTATTGTTGAACTCTTTTGCAATCATTACATATTCTTTAATCTGTAGACGATGTCTAAAATTGTTTTATTGTCTTAAAATTAGGATAGATCAAAAAGTTAAAACACCTCTTCTTAAGAATTAGAGAATAAGGATGGTAAAAAATGAATTTTTGTTAATCCTGGAAGGTCCTACTTTATACTTTTTGTTCGACCCTAAGCGTATGTATCTCCGTTCTTGCTGTTATGATATGAGGAGGGGTAAAGTACTTAAAACTGTTATATAAAAAAATTATATATCTCACCACTGTACATTTATCATTTATAAAATCTGTAATAATGTGTGTGTGAGAGTACGTGTACGTAGAGTCGGAGTGAGTTTAGTGCTGCAATAATAAAAAATGTAACAATGCAACTTAATCAACAGTTCTATGTCACCTTGCTTTTAAACTGAGCAATGGAACGTTATTTACATTTCAATACATTTCGAAGTTGATTGATGCTTAGAATACGTTATTTTTTATGTTTAGCATGACAGAAAACACGCACACACACATTTTTACAAACACTTTTTAAACTGTTCTTGGTCGAACCCGGAACATTTTAGGAAATTCTTGAATATAAGATTTAAAAACAAGTATATCGAGAAATTTCCGATGTTAAGAACAATAACCCAAAACAATGGCGTATCGGTTGGGGAAAGTGTTCTAAAAGAAACTAAAGCTTGTATATCGTGTCATTTGGTATGAAATATATTTTATTTTTCGTTCATTTTCTGCAGAGCTTATAACTATCATTTAGAAACACTTGCAGATGCACCTCATAAAATTTTTGACACCATTTATTGATTTAACCTGAATAGATTTTCTTGATAAATTCGGTAAAGAGCAAACAAATAAAAAAAAATATTGAAAATAAAAATAAAAATAAAAATAATATAATTAATGATCAAGATAATAATAATGATTATTATTACTCAATAATAATTCTATAATAATTGATAATTGTGTTATAATAATAAAATTGATTAGAATAAGTTTATCTTTTTAGCCATGTTTACTATTCTCTCAGTACAGTGTAATTCTCTTTATTAAAAATCTTTCAAAAATAAAATATACTTTTCTGAAACTTCATTTGAGGAAGATTAGCTGATTTAAAGTTTAATTAATCTGATTTGAAACAGTTATTACTTTTAGCTTAAAATATTGCAGAAAAGCATTTTTAACATGGAGGAGGTGGGTGTTTAGTTTATCTAATCTATTGAAGTGTTGACTAATTTTTTCTGCGGTGAACATATCTGTAAAATTATTTGACGAATATAAAGTGAGCACCTTTATTATGTAATTTTTAATCACCCAGTAATCTTTAAAATTTAGGAAAATATTCTAATGTTTATTGAATTTTCTGTACTTTGATTTTAAATGATAGTTAACGCTATTATTTTCTGATAAAAGATGTCCGCATTTCCAAAAAAAAAAAAAAAAAAAAAAAAACGGCACGTTTACACACACGAAAAACTAATTCCTTTTTAAAATACTGGATATCGCTGAATTGCACACATACACACACACAATCTCGCGATTTTCGAAAATGAAGTTGAAGGCTACTTCGAAAATCAAATTTCGAAGAAAATAGCAAAGATTACAAAGCTTCTATCAACCATCTCTTCGTATCCTAAATGGCATTTTATTTTTTAAATGTATTATCAACCTAAATTACTTACAATAATTAATAACAGCGAAATCAATTGTAAAACGAGAATAATACAAAAATATATTGAAAAGTATCGAAATCAAACATATAGTATACAAGTAACAAATACAGGGTGCGATAGGAAAATTGCCACCATATGTTTTTAATTTCGCGCACGCACGTTGTTTGTTTTTGATTTTGTCGACTGCATAGTGGAGTAGGAATATCTGGATACTCTCTGTGAGAAAAAGTGAACCATGACGCAATTCACTCCACCAGAAATTTAGAAACACCATGATGTACTGTTTAGCATTCGCGCCGGAAGTTCCAATACAAACATTTCAGATTGTTTGAGTATCAATCTGAGGCCAGTGCAGAGGATTCAGAAAGAGTTGGATGATTCTACTAATGTTCATTAGAAAGAAAGTGTTTGGAGTGATCACTAGTGATAGCGGCATTATGCCTCCGTTCATCTTTCCACAGAGCCTCAGATTCAAGTTTCTGATCTGGAGTAAATTGTGGGAAGTTCGATTATGTTTGACACAAGACCAATTTAATAAACATGATCGGGCCCTCTACAGACAATTTCTCAGACAATTTCTGCGATCACATCACCGCTTACACCTGACTACCTAAGTCTCCAGATTGTAACTCTTGATGTGTGGGGTGCAGTTGAGCGAGAGACCAGCATAACTCCTTGTAATACTAAGGATAAACTGAAGGCAAGGATTATAGCAGCATTCACCAACTTAAACAAGGAGACTGTTTAGAAGAATTGCAGAAGGTTCCGAAGTCATTTAGAGGGCGAATGACATTTTTATTGAATAATTTACTTTCGTATTTGAAGATATTTTTGAGCAATTCTGGTAAATATATCTGTTAAATGAGATGCCAATGTTCATTTTTGCGTAATTTAGATGCCAATTCAACCATCACACCCTTTATTTATAGTCTGCATGAATAATTTTCGAAGTTACTTCTTATTTAAAAAATGTCATTGTATACAATACACAAAGACACACACACACACATATGGTAGTAACAACGTGGAAGCCTGTATGATGTCAAAAATAGTGGAGTAGTGAGAGACATTTAAGGAAATCAGTTAAATGAGAAACTTTTACTTATACTAATTCTCTCTCTCTCTCTCTCTCTCTCTCTCTGTGTGTGTGCATTTATATAATTGTTGCCTATTGATTGTATTTTATACTCGTACCAAGCGGAAAGATAGAAGCGTAGTTTTACATTTTGAATAAACTGTAAACCTTGACAGGCAATTTTCGTCGCTGTTGACTGCTTCTTTCACTCCTGTAAATGTCAAGACAAGAAAAAAAGTAAATCAAAAGTCTTCTAGATTTATCGATGTTCCGAGTTTTGAGATGTACATCAATCAACTGTTTGTTTGATAAAAGAACGCAAATCGTACTGTACTGTAGTTATCTTTAACAAGTAGCACTGATAGCTTTCGCAGTAGCAAATTAAAAATTAATCACGGGCAAGGCCAATTACGCCATTAGTCGGCTTCCGACATTCACAGATCATAAGCATGAGTTTTCATGGCAGTTTTTGCTCAATTTCGTTTAGTTTTTTCTTATTCCCAACATACTAGATAAGTCTGTAAAGAAAAAAGATACGAGAAAACCGACAGAATGTGATCAGTAAAACAGACTAACACAGCAAATAAATTCTCTGATAGTGGGCCCGGGCAGAAATGACAAAAATCTTCTGAGATGCACATACATTTACTTACACTTGTTTGGAAGAGAGGATTGAGGCCTGTATCAAGATTTGGAGCTCAGTAAGCGCAGGCAAACGATCAAAACCCAACTGAGTAGCAATAAGTGCAAGAATGTCTAACAGCAGGTATATGAACGCTCATTTAAATGCACTTAGATATGCATGTGCGACTCTATGTGTGTATATGATATGGGTGTAAACTCTAAATAATCGATACTCAAAAATAGATAAGTACTCGTATTCCTTTGTACAAGATAATTAATTATACATATTTTTTCACAATTTTTTATACCTATACATTTTTTCTCTATACTTCTTTTTTTTTTTTTGCACATTCATTTTATAATATTTGTATTTTTTTGTCAAATGCATTAGTTGCATTGTTCTTATCTTTTTAATTCTCACTTATGTCAATGTATAGGAATTTATAAAAAAATTTTTTAAAAAAGTGTTTTAAAAATCAAAATAGATCACTTAAAAGCACTCATTGTTCTATATTTTGCTAAAAATAAGGCACCGTTAACTTGAAAGAACATCGATACCAAAACGTAAAGACTAAAAAAACAGTTTGTATTCACAATTGCATTTTAGGTAAAATTTATAAATTTTATGTAAAATTTACCAAATCAAAATCAGACAATCTTAAAATCTTAAATTTTGTTAAACTCAAGCTGATTAGTTGATAAATGTTTCGCGTACCCAAAAAATAGTCCCTGAAGCCTGTCTTTTTTTCCTATAAATTTTGATTCGTGAAAGCTTTCAGCGGCAGTGTTAGCCAGTGTTCCACCCGGAACACTACTTCTCGGACTCTCTGCCATCACGCAGAGAGGAATCCAGACGAGGCTATGTCCTTCGGAATAGTCTTGTCCGGGAAAAAACAGACAAGGAAATTTTTACCCGATTTCACAGGTTTTGAATTCCCACGATAAAAATCTTCATTGTACCACATCAGACCTCAATGGGGAGGTTACTGGTAGATAACCAGTATTAGACAGGAAATCAGTCAGGCAGGATGCTTTGAAGCAAAAAAATAAATAAATAAATAAAATAAAATAATAAGTCAAACATATGTAGTCAGGTCGTCAAACTAAGACTGATGTTTACTTCTAAAGCGTGCCTATTATCAAAAGCCGGGCGGTCGATCACAATTTTTCGCCTAATTATCGCCACTCTTTAACATTGTCAACAAAAATTCCTTCTGAAACATTCAGAACAGCTTGAACAAAAGCAGCAGGGCTTTCTTCAATTTTCCAGAAGATATTCCTGCAAAAAGTAATAAAAATGTAAGTTTTAACAAATCTTTGTTGCTGCCCACTCTGCACAGAAAATTGTTTGTGCAACCTTTATATATAATTTGAAAATATCTCTTCATCTAAAAATGCAGTGAGTCGCTTTCAAACGTTGGAAATGTTTTTCTCTTTTAATACTTTTTCTATTTTAATACTTAATTTCTGTGAATAGTAAATAATTTTTCAACTTTATACATTACAAGGTCTTTCATTTTGCCCCTTCTTTATTTATGTGCTTCTCCACCGAGGCGGAATGTGGCACGAAGCCTTTTATTGTGGGGAATCCGATCCCTAAAGCACGGACAAAAAATTTCCCATAGACCTTGCACATGGCAGGGTCGGGTACCTAGTCTAATTTTCCCAAGACGTGAGTCCAGACGAGGCTCGCCCGAAAGCACTTATATTTATCTGCCTCCCCACCGGGGCAGAATGTGGCACAAGGCCTTTTTCATGTAGGGAATTCAGGCCCTAAAGCCTGGGCAAAATTTTATTGTCTAATATTCCCCAGATGAAACTTCGGCCGTGTTTCGATTGAGTTCCTCTCCGCCTGAAGGTAGTGAGTTTAACGAGGTTACAGTCTGGGTTGATGCACAACACAGAACGATATTTATCTACCTCCCCACTGAAATGGAATGTGGCACAAGGCCTTTTAAGGTGGGGTATCCGGGCCCTAAATCCCGGGCAAAAATGTATTGTCTAATATTCCCCAGACGAGACTTTACCCTTCGGCGGAGTCTTGACTGGGTTATGACTCTCTGCCTGAAGGCAGAGAGTCCGACAAGGCAAGTGTTCGTGCTGATGTACGGCACAGTATGATATTTATTTATCTCCCCACTGAGATGGAATGATGCACAAGATTTTTTTAATGTGGAGTATCCGGGCCCTAAATCCCGGGCAAAAATTAATTGTCTAATTTTCCCCAGGCGAGACTCCACCACTCAGAGGAGTCTCGACTTGGCTAATCTCCGACACAAACATACCCAGACTTCTTTCTGAGTGCTTTATATACTAAATATTTATGGTCACCTGATCCCAGTAGCACAATTCATTCAACAGTTACGTTTGTGTTCGACCACATGTGTCGGTATGGACACTTTTTCCTACATAACAATTTTGCAGAAATCTATTATATCTTTCAAAAATCTTCACAAATGTTCTATATAAGAGCAATGTTTTTCAACCTATTTTTTATCTCACGGTACACTTGAACCTATGGTTAAACTTCCGCGGCGCACTTAAATTATGATCATCAAAAAAGAGTAAAAAATGTGTACTTTAAATGATTTATCTATAACACAAACAAAACAATTTATTATAATTTGTTAAAAAAGATAATTCATAAAATATTTATTTGTTTCATTGCTTATTATATAAGTTAAGATTTAATAAGTTCTCTGAGTTTGAAGATTTTTAGAATATTTTCTAAACTCAAATTTTGAAAGGTCATACTCTGAAATCTTCTTTAAATGATTCTAGCTGTGACCGACTTTTGTTTTTAATATTATTTATTGCAGAAACGCTTGCCTCGTACAAATAACGTTAAGAACGGAAGTATTTTTATTGCTTTGTATTTAAAAGATTTGGAAATTCACCCTTCAAAAAACGGTATAGCATGATGTTAAAAGGGCTCAAACGTAATAAAAACACAATTTTATTATCAAAATGTTTATGTTATTAGTAAGAGAAAAGATCAAAGTTTGTTGTCATTCACATTATTTTTTAAAAAAATTAAATCCTTTCTAACACATTCGAAATTTCGGTTATTTTTTTCCGTCAGCGATCCATTCCATGCTTACGTAATGTTAGTACGATGGCAAACGTAATATTATGCAAGTCGCTTTTTTGTGTTGAAAGTCATTAATTTGGAAATTCTTGCAAAAATCACCTAATTTCAGGATTTATTCACAAATGTATGAATTAAGTTATTTATGCAATTATTATTTTTGGAAAATCTTGGTAATTTAATAATATATATTTTTTTTAAAAATCTGTTACCCCTCATTTCAATTAATTGCATGGAACTTCTAGAAACACATTATGTACGTTATTTTTTTTAGTTAAATGCAGGAGTCCTTGGGGAATGTAAACCATGTATTTTTTTTTTAATTACGATATCATTTTTCCGAAAACCTGCTCCTAATAGCAAAATCAAAAATGCATTAAAACTATGCAATTTTTAATTTAGATAAACTTTTAATTGATTTTGTAAATAATAAAATTTTAGGATATCATATTCTGACAAAAAAATTATAACGATAAATTATGATTTTTTATAAGAATTGTTTTAATTTTTTTTTCTAATTATGATGATTTATTTAAGTTTTGAACATCATTAAATTGCTTCCAGTTACTCAGTGTCTTCGGTTATTAATTTATTAAGTAAAGACTATATTTACAAATCGAAAATTAAAAAGTTTAATTCAAATCATTTAAAATTAAGATATTTAAAATAACTTTAAAACATTTTATGTTAAATTACGCATTTTTTTTTTTTACTATGGAAACTTAAAAGACTTGTCATTAAAAGGTCACGTGTTTCAAAGGTTGTTCCCCTAAGGAATCGTTCACTCGGATTATGTCGTTTTTTTGGTCACCATACTTCCAGATGTGTAAACTGATTGATGACAGAAGCTGTCATCGCCTTGTTGAAAGGTCAGTGAGTCAGATTTTTCTATTTAAGAAATACTTTTATTCGAAATTTCATGTCATAAGCTAACGTGTCACAGATGTATATTTTATTTTTGCAATATTTTTAAAAACGGGAATTAACTTTTGTTTACAAATGTCTCGATCGCTCAAAAATGACCGAAAAATTGAAAAACAAACAAACAAGCTCAAACTTTTAGATTTCAATCAATATAATCCCTGTTGGAATTACACCAGAGTATTTTGCTTACTGGAAGTAAATTTAATCATTTAGCTATCAATTAAAACTAAAATAAAAGCTTCAAAAAACGTTTCCATTTTTAAAAATTAAATTTAATTTTAAATTAAAAATGAGTGGAGGTACCTAAGGGATAACCAAAATGATGTAATGTTGTTGAATATTTTATTAATTGCATTTCTGTTATTTCATTGTTCTCTTAGTGTTTTAACTCTTCCTCTTCTTCTGTAATATTTAAATTTGCTGACATACAGGCCCTTTAAACAAGAATTTATCACCCAATAGAGCACATAAATGTAGGTGGAGAATTTTTTTTTAATTTATATAAAATATTCTAAAAGTTTGTAAAATTTTTGCATATTTTTTATTTTAAAATCTCGAGCCAAATTTTATATTAATCCCTTTTTCAAATCTACTCTTTCTTTAGTTTACTTAATCGCTTTTTCAAATCTACCATTTAGTCTACCTACTGTGACAGCTTACTGATGTTTATTGTTTACTTATTTATCGATAATCTTTAATTTCTTGGATTATACGGGTAGTTGACTTGTGGTGGTGTCGGCAATTACATAATTCTGACTTCAGATAAATTGTCTTCCACTAACCAACAAAAATATAGCATTGTGATAATGAGGGAAAGCAAAATATTGAAATTAATAAATTCAAACAATGCGTGAACAAAAGAACGAGAAACGAAAGGTGTGATTTCAATCATTATCAGTTGAAATAACATAATTATTTTAATAACTGACGCACAATCTTCGTTTTTAAAGTGAAATGGACATTTCTTACTGAATAAGAACGTCGTGAGTAGGTATGCGTGTGGACTGTATAAAAGAAACACCATACGAAAAGAAAAATAGTTTGAGGTACCATTTAAATTAATTTATATGGGTCAGTCAGTTAGTTAAGTGCCATACGTGATACACGCTTGGGCGATCATGTCTCGAAAGAGACATGACTGACTGGGCAGAAGATTATCTGCGGTAGGCTGGTTGCCGACCAAGGCTATAGAACCCAATCTGTCCTATTATTTAACCCATAACTGGGGGGGAAGAGACAGATTAATACCTTTCCCAAGGGTACTTGCGCGTAAGTGAATGCAAGAAATTCAACTGGAATTCGAACTTGGCTCCCCGATTTCTCGTTCCGAGCCGATATCCACTGCACCACAACGCACATCTATGGGTACGTAACAAATAAAGGCGACACGAACCGAATTTAAGAACAAACGATAATTTTATTGTTGGCACACAAAATAATGTCAAATTACACAAATTAAGTGCATTGTGTGCCACATGATGGCTAATAACATGTATGTAAAAATAATCAATGAAAATGAAATATGCCCTTTTACAATACATATTATAATGCTGTGTAAGATCTCCAGAAAAAAAGAAAAACTGTATACGAACTGTAGAAAAGAAGAACATATTTTTCTGAATTGTTTTTACAGAATTGGTACAATTTTTGAAGCAAAGTCCGTAGCAACAGCAAATAGAGAAACGAACAACTACACCAGCCGAAGACGTTTTTTTATGTGGGTGCGACTTTGACGTTCCTTTCAATTGTCGCCCGATGATTGTTAAATTTCTTCTGTATTGTTTTTCTTTCTGAAAATGAGCGACCTAGTTTACAGCAGCAGATGTGCGTCGACTCCTCGAATTAACTTCAAGGGTCCTTTTCATTGCCTATAGGTAGGCTCCAAATTCACTTCTCAAAATTTCGCGAGAAATCTTTTGATTGGTTCTAAATGAAAAATAAAGGCAGATATTTTCCCACAAGTCGAAATATACCAAAAAATATTTTTTAAATTCAAAAATTAAGAAAGAGCCCAACGCAGCATCTGCTTTCTCTCAGAAAAGCCGACGATACTCGCTCAGGCAGCTTCTTCTTCTTCTTCTTCTTCTTTGTACCCTGTCCTTTCAGAACGTAGCCGATTATGGTTCTCCACGTCTGGTGGCTGTTAGTATTTCTCCTGTTATCCCTCGCAACCCCCGTTCCGTCATCTACCTGATTATGTCCTTCAAATATGTTATCCGCTGCCTTCCTCTGTCTCTTTTTGCTTCTATCTGGATTGTCAGTATCAGGTTCTCCAAGCCCTCCTTCCTCATTGCATGTCCCAGGAACTTCAGTTATCTCTTCCTGATGCTCACTATTAATTTTCTTTTCGTTGCCATTCTTTCCAACACCTCATCGTTGCTCGCATGCTCGGTTCACGATATCCGCAGCATCATTCTGTACAACCACATTTCCGTTGCTTCAAGTTTTTACTCATTTTCGATTATATTGTCCAGCATTCACTGCCGTATTGAAGAACTGACATCGCATAGCAATCTAGCACTCTCTTCTTTGTTTCTAGTGAAATTTTCCTGTGTCTTACTACTTTACTCAGCTTCTGGAACGCATCCTTTGCCATGCCAATTCGCCTTCAGATCTCTGTGTCGCACTTTCCATCTCCTGTTAGAACACTTCCTAGGTATTTAAATTTTTGTACTTGCTTGATTCTGGTATCCCCCCACCTGTATTTGCCATTTTGGGTTGCTCTTTTTGCTGATGACCATGCATTCAGTTTTCTTAAAGCTTATTTATAGTCCCTTTTTGTCACTCTATACAGCTACCTTCTGTAGGCATCTTAAATTTCTTATAAAAATGCAAAGTAGATAGTTGATTCTGTGTGTGTGTGTGTGTGTGTGTGTGTGTGTGTGTGTGTGAACTCGAACAAACTTTTTCTTTATTTTCTTCTTTATTTTCAAACTATGCCAACTTACCTGGATGTTGTCGACTGAATTTTTTAGATTCGATTACTAAATTCTTTTATTGACTCTCTAAAATAATTATTACAATTTAATTTGAATTTGTTTCTGTTTGGTTTTGGGGTGTTTAAATAGCTTGCGATTTGCGTTCTTAAACTGTAAAAAATCATCATCATCTCAAAACTTATTTGATATAAGGCCATTATATTTTAAGAATGAAAATTTTCATGATTGATTGTTAATTCAACCAGCGTGTACTAACCAACTTTCAATGAAACGATATGAAAATATACTCGCAATAATTATGTGAATTATCAATTGCACGGAAATAACGCGCTGATAAGTTTGTCAAATTCATGGTTTCAACAGTGCAAGAGTAAATCGTCTTGATGAAGATGCAATAAATACAACGTAAAATAATAAAATATCTGTAAGAAATTCAGAAATCTCGATGATGCTCACAAAACAATCAATTACAGCAAGGAGAGAAAAGTTCCGTTTAATTACCTGAAAATAACCGAATGTAATATTTCAGAATGGTTGGAAAGACAGAAATAAAAATGTTAAGCCTAAAGATTGACTGAATAATATTAATAATCGCTGTAGGTAGACGATAAACCATAGATGTCACTTAACGATATCACTTGTTATTTTTTCTGACTTTTGTCGCTCGGATCAGTGAATAGTTGTTATTGGCGTGAAGATTAAAACTGATAATAAATAAATAAAAATAAGCTAAGTGGAAGATGGCACCATCTGAAATGAAGTTATGAAGACAACAAAGATAAAGATACTAGTTTGAATGATTCAATGAATAATGTCGGGATAGCATCTTATAGTTCCGTAATTATAGAAATAATAAACGGTTTAACATAAACTTAACCGTTAATATTTTAGACAGTTTCTTTCTTTCTTTCTTTCTTTCTTGCTTTCTTTTCTTTTAAAAAAATTAACCCCTAAGATGTAAGTGGTTACTAAGATTCAAAGTGAATAAAAAGATTTTAGTGAGGAATCAGTCAGTTAAGTGCCATACGTGATACACGCTTGGGCGATCATGTTTCGAAAGAGACATGACTGACTGGGCAGAAGATTATCCCGCAGTAGGTTGCCATTACTTTCTGCGGTATATTGGTTGCCAATCCGTCCTATTATTTAACCCATAACTGGAGGGAAGAGACGGATTAATACCTTTCCCAAGGGTATTTGTGTGTAAGTGAATGCAAGGAATTCAACTGGAATTCGAACTTGGCTCCCCGATAAAATGTTTCAGGAAGACAGAAGATGGCAATTGACATTTCATTTAAATTTGTGCAGATCGTAGGTGGTAGAGAAGCTAGAAGCCGAAAAAGAATTCAACAGATGAGAAAAAGCTATTAGTGTAGAACTTACGGTTACTAGCTATTTTAACAGTGAAACGATGAGACCTAGTTGCCAATCTAGTAGTATGCTTAAATTCATGCAATCTTGGTCCCCAGGAGGAGGAGGAGAGTTCATGAGAACAATTGCCATGGTAATATTTATAGAAAAGACAGAGTTAAATAAGATGATGATTACCTGATCGAATTAAATAAAACTATAATACTAGAGAACAGTATATGTTTTCTTAAGAGACTCTATATCACTGGTTCTTCTGTATAAATTAAAATAATAATAATAATGACAAAAGCAAAAAAAAAAAAACCTCAGTGTTTACAAACAAAATGTTATACCGGATCGGTCGTCACCCGGGTCAACAAGGGCCGCTTCCCTCAGAAAGGGACCAGTCTGGGGTCGAAAATCTGTCACTGAAACAAATTCTTCCACTAACAATTAGATACCAAGTCACTAAAACCGGATTATCTCCAACATTGACCATGATGACTTAATGTGAATAAAATTAAATCGCGAATAGTACAAACCAGTTATGGCCTCTTATTTCACTGCACTCGAAAATTCACAAAAAACATCACAGATCAGAGATACTAAAGATGATGAATTATGGTAGGAACAAAAATAAAACCTTATCTTGACCAAAATATGCTTGTCAATATCCACAGGGACGTCATGTGAAATATAAAGCACTCAAATACAGAAATAAATCAGATAAAGCCTAATATAAGTACAATAAGCTATAACGCAAACGAAAATGAGGCAAGAGTTGAAATAAATAATATAACAGAAGATGAGTTACAAACAAAAATAAATGAAATACGAAATACTAATCTATCAGGAAATAAAACGGAAGAATCTAGCCGCAAAATAAACAATTTCACTGATTAAGATGAATTAAACGACATTAGAGCAGAATTCCTTGAAAACAACAGAGTTAAAATCACTAAAGTGAAAATTCATATTATTCAAATAATCAGCAAAGTAACTCGTACATAAATGTTAGAAAGAGACCGGTTTCTGAAAATTCATATGAGAAAGTTCATTAAACATAATGTGCAAAAATATAATGCTGCACTGTAACCATTGTTAAGGGGCAAATCACTGAAAACATCACAGAAGTAAATAATGTCACACAGTATTTACATTATTCGGACTATTGTCCTTATCTTTGTTGACATTTGTACGACGTTTCGGCCTTTGTACGCCCCGGCCGTCTTCAGGTGCTAAGAATTTCAAATCGAACCCTTTATTACAATCACTGGAGTATACCCTCTTCATTCCTTGTGGAGAGCCTCTTCTGGTAGTCATGATTTATCTCCCTCTAATCCTAAAAGTTACTTGTTCATCACTGCTGTAGCCTGGTATTGAACTTACAAGTAACTTACAGGATTAGAGGGAGATAACTCATGACTACCATAAGAAGCTCTACGCAAGGAATGGAGAGGATATACCCTAGTGATTGTAATAAAGGGTCCGGTTCGAAATGCTTAGCACCTAAAGAAGGCTGGAGCGTACAAAGGCCGAAATGTCGTACAAATGGCAACAGAGATAAGGACAATAGTCTGAATAATGTAAGTACTGTAAATGCTACCTCATCTCAAATATATAGACAAATACTAAATAATGTCATATATGCAACAGCTTTAGTAGCTAACTAAAAACTTAATGCCAACACAAAGAAAATATCAAACAACAGACAAAAACAGACCGCTTGGAAGGGAAAAATTAAAGCGAGAAATTGAGGAAATCAGATGAGAATTATCGATACTAAATGAGGTTGAAGAAATTCAAATATTTCAACACGGAAAAAGCAGGATAATCAAGCGAAAATATAAAATCAAAATACTTAATGAAATTCACTCAACCAAGGAAACATTTAAACAGAATCTAGAATTAAAGGCAAAGAGAACAAGACAATATGAAAAATGTTGTAGGTTCTATCGAAAATTCTACTCACAAGATATTTCAGACGAAACTCAAAGTTTTACAGAGAAATTGAAAAAGAAGTTAAGTCAAAACCCGACATCTATTAATGAAGTGCAAAATTTTGGGATAATGTTTGAAGCAACTCAAAAAAATATTATCCCAATGCAGTGTGGATCAAACAACAAGAAAGAATGAAAGACAAACCTGTGCAAAAATGGAAAAATATAACCAAGAATAATGTAAGGTAAGCTCTAACAAAATGCTTAAAATAGAAATCTCCAGGAAATGACAAGGTACCCAAATTTTGGTTCCATCATCTCTCACCAATCTATAAAACTCTTGCGAAATTTTATCAATGATACTTAATAACTCTAATGAAATCCCAGAAAGGATCACTGAAGGTATTACATATCCCCTACTAAAAATAGATGTAACAGATTATCAAAAAAAAAAAAATATATATATATATATATATATAGGCCGATAACTTGTCTGTCCACTACACATAAATTGACCACGCGTGTTTTGGCGAACTGTACTTACTCTTTTCTCGATTAAAACAACATTTTTCCACTTGAAAAGAAGGGATACATAAGAGGTTCATATAGTTACAAATATCAACTATTGATAAACAAAATTATTCTGGAAAAATGTTAGAAATTTCGGCACAGCTTGTATAGATTGCCGGAAAGCTTTTGATGTGCCACGCTCATTGATCCTTAAGGCTTTAGAAATGTACAAAGTCTCCTCGATCATAGTAAATTTCCTTAAATATAGCATATTAAATATAGACTCCGGAAAATCGCATTATATTTAAATCATACCAAAGTCACTACACTTCCAATCGTTTTAATACGCGACGAGGAATCTTTCAAGGAAACTTCTCGTCACTCTTTCTGTTCTTTCTCTTTTAACCCCCTTTTAGCATGAACTAAGCAGTAATAACTATGGATTCAAAGTAAACAAAAAAGTGTTTAATCGTCTATTTTACATGGATACTCTCAAATTCTTTGCCAACGACGGCATTAAGTTGAAGGGTATCCTCAATACCTTAACATATTTTACTGATGACATCGGTATAGATTTCGGATTAAATGTGCAGAAGTAACATTCAAGAAAGGAAGAATTACAGAAACAGTAGATTAGTAGATCTAGATTTTGTCACAAATATTAGGGAACTGGAACAAGAAGAAGCCTATAAATACTTAGGAGCCAGCGAAAAAGATAAAATACATATAACGAAATGAAGGTAGAAAGTACGATAAAGAATAGCACAGGCATGTGCGTCTGGTATTAAATACAGAATTGAATTCACAAAACAGAATATCAGCCATAAACACGTTGACTGTCCCTGTGGTGCAATACAGTTTCAACATCCTTAACTGGAAATTAGCTGACATTAAGCGAATGAATGTCAAAACGAGAAAGCTTCTCACTTGCCACCGTATGCACTATCCTATGGCTAATGTTGATCGCTTGTATGTGTCCAGATCCGAAAGAGGCAGAGGATTAATTTCACTAGAACTGCATTACAAAACAACACCCAGTAAAAAAAGATAGCTGGAAACTACAGAAGACTAGATGATGATCTGTGTCAAAAACAAAAAAACAAAAAAAAAATGAAAGAAATAAGAATTTTTTTTCAGTAATAAATCAACAAATTCAAAAGGGAATTTTAAGTGGTTAAAGAAATGCAAGTAGAATACAATACACCTATTGCATCAGCAAAGAACCTAAAAAAGAAAGCAAATGCTATGGAGCAAATGCAGACACGCTGGCAAGATAAGCCTCTTCTTGGTCAATACTCTTTCTGTGATAAACAAGCTGATGTAGACAAACCCGTATCCATCAGTGGTTATGTCGTGCTGGTTTAAAAGCTGAAACCGAAGGTTTTATTTTTGCTGCACAAACCCAATGCTTGCTAAAATGCTAGAAATTACCAAGCACACATACTAAATATTGTGTTAATCAGAAATGCAGATTCTTTTATAAATATCCATGAACAATTGACGATCTTAACAAGAACAAGAAAGAATGAAAGACAAACCTGTGCAAGAATGGAAAAATATAGTTAAGAATAATTGAATAAGATATCAGTACAAATAATATGAGAAAGCATCATCACAAAGAAGAGATATCACCACTTTACAGAATATGTGAGAAATTTGATGAAACTATAGCACATACTGTGAGTAAAACACTCAGGTTTAGCTCAGAATGAGTATAAAATATAGATACATGATCAAGTTGTCACAACCATTCAGTGGAAGTTATGCAAGAAGTGGGATTTTCAACGAGAAAAGGAATGGTGCAAACATAAATATGAGAAAGTCAGAAAAATGAGAGATTTGGAGGATTCTTCAATACAGATAAGAGACTGGAACAAACCAGATATATTAATGGAAGATAAAACAGAAAAAAGGGTTAATTATTGATCCATCGTGTTCTTCTGATACAAGTATAGCACAATTACTAGAGAAAGTAATCAACTAGGGCCGATGTGCGACTCGTGTTAAATACCGAGTTGAATTCACAAAACAGAATATCAACCATAAACACTTTGGCTGTCCTCGCAAGACTTTGGAAGTTTAAGGTTACAATTATACCAGTTGTCATTGGTACGTTAGGTACGGTGACGGACTGATTAGAGATATGAATAAAGAAAATTAGCATTGGTTACCCACTAGAAGTGTTGCAGAATAGAAGCCTCTTAGGGACACCAATAATAATCCAAAAAGTAATAAATACTTTAAGGAAAATTGCATGATACATAATGTTGCGACCCGCTATCCATGCATTAATTACTAGATATTAAAATCTTGTCTGACAAAATGTTACTACTACTACTACTACTACTAATAATAATAATAATAATAATTACTTTGATACTACGTCATAATTTCTAAACTTAATTGATTGGAGGTGTTAATATGTACATATTTTGTTTTGAGATTAAGGTGGATTAGAGTAAATACCCCATTCAGTACACATATCTACTTGTCTGCTTTTCTGATTATAACCAGTTGCACATATTCCTGGAACTTCTCTTTTCATGAACAAGAATAATCAAGATGCAACCAAGGGGACTGGAGAATTACATCTAAATACTTCAGAATGCCCCCAATTAGAAACTGTCTGAGTAAACTGGGTTAAGCAACCTGAAAGTATTTCTAACCCTGCTCCACATGCAAGGTTATGCTTTAATCAAAACTTATCACTATGTTGCGCAGATTTGGCTGTGGTTCATATGCCTAGTATAGCCTTATCAGACTGGGTGGCATGATAGGTACATTGGGCTCTGTATATCTGTACTCCAGCGTCACTTTGTTGGAGAGCTGCTTTTTCCCTCAATAATAATAACAAAGAAGAAGAAAACTGATTACTGTGCATTAAATTTCATATAGAAATGATATGGAAAATCGAAAGGAAACAACTACATATACAACTCGAAGGAACGGTAAATAAATCGACATAAATATAACTATAGAGGGGAAACTAAATAGAAAAACTGAGTCGCTTTTAATAGCAGCCCAAAACAATGTAATAAAAATTACACACACACACACATTTTCACCGGACTGGGCCCCATTTTGCCTCAGTTTTTCTTGGCATAGATTCGATGATGTTCTGGAAGCAATCTTTCGATATTTGGGTCTCTGCTGTCCTTATGGCATCCCACTATTCTTATAGATTGGTTGGTTGCACATCCAGGAATCAAATTTTCGTTTTCACTACATCTCAAAAGTGCTTTACGGGAGTGACGTGACATCCGGTGACTGTTGAGGTCACTTTAACACAGAAAACTGACAGTTGTGTTTCTTGAACAAATCTGCTACTATTTTTTGTTTGTGACACTGTACATTGTCTGCTGTAAGTAGTCACCAGGGTGTGGTTGCACCGTAATCATAAATTGTAACGTGTGGTCAACAACAATAGTTAGGTAGGCTGCATTTAAACGTTCGTTTATTGGTAACAACAGTCACGATTAATACCGATAAATTATTCCGTCATACCGTTGCACTACTACCGCCAGCTATATAAGGTGGGATGGATCTATAGTATACTTTCATGTTGTTCATACAAAATTTTGGTTCTACCATCCAGTGTCGCAGCAGATACCGAAACTCATTAGACTAGGCAACTTCTTTTCAATCTTCTGTTGTCCAATTTTTGTGATCGTTAGCGAATTGTATCCCCCGTTTCTTGATCTTGTCTGACAGGAAAGGAACCCAGTATTCTGCTATTGTAGCCTATCTGCTTCCAAGGTAAAACTTTTTACATTCAGAGATGATCTTCTGTATACCTCTGTTAAGAATAATTATTTGAGCGACTGTTGTCTTTCTATTAGCTTGAATCAGTCTGACCATTCTCCTCCACCTCTATCATAAACAAGAAATTTTCACCCACAGAAGTATCGGTCACTGGATTTTTTTCTGACTATTCTCTGTAAACCTAGAGATAATTGTACGGGAAAATCTTAGTAGATCAGCAGTTTTTTCAGTATTGGCCGTCTCGTACCAACGACCATAAACCGTTAAAAGTACCTTAAATCCCCTTTCTTTCATACTAATGCATCAAATGCAATTCAACAAGTTACAGGATCATTAAATTGCTGCCACATTAATGACTGATCAGAAAATTGTTCACGTGTATTTAATTAAGTGGACAGTGAGTGTATATAATCACAACCTCAAGGTATATTTTAAGAAACCTCTAATGGCAGCAGACTGTCATTAACAGTTCTTACTGTAAGGGACCCTCTTGCAGTCTACCGGGAAACCCTGGCAAAAGCAGATTAACAAGTTAGTGCAAAAATATTGACAAAACAGGAGTCAAAGGTTTAATGTCAGCCATAGGAGAGTGGACGCTCGTTTAAATGTTTGGATGTTATCAGTAGTTTTGGGGGTATTATCAATTAGACACAAAATCAGCTTCAGTAATGAGAGCAGATACTCATGCATCAAAGATTAGAGCAGATACAGAAGAAAGCTTTTAATTTTGTATTATTCAGAATAAAATAAAATAATTTTAATAATAGATATTATCCAAGTTTTACTGGATGCCCCATACTTGTGGCTATGTGCCAAAAACTAACCTACGCTTAAAAAATAACTAAACTTCGATCTACATTAGGTACCCTACAATTGTAGTTTTGTACCAGATTATGTTAAGCTAAGCAAATATATGTTGTTCATAGTTGTTAACATTTTCCACCGATTCTACAAGTAGGTGTATCAGCCTAGGTAAAGCCCAGTATTGCGAATGTTTTCTAAGCGGGCCTTCCCTGATGGAAAATTAGCTTAACGAAATTTTCCTCATACCTATTCTTCATTTACCTTGTTCCGTATGAAGATAGTCTTAGTAATTATGATAATGTACGTAAAGGCATGTTAGAAAAATAAATTCTGAGAAGTCTTCTTGGAACTTTGAAATTGCTAATCTCAATACTTTATTAAGTACAAATACTTGAATCCTCATTTTGTTGTTTTTAAGGGTCTCTTTTTCTGATGACATTAAAAATTAATAGGATTATTTCGGATATAAATTAACTTTTTAGTCTTTATATAATTCTTTGAAAATAAGAAAATATTCAAAAAGTGACAACCGTGCAAAGAAATATTGAAATAATACACTATACTACTAAGTGCGTGTATGTAGATAGATACAAATAGGAATGTAAATTGTAAATATATACAGATAATGCAACTAAAAATGTTTTAATCAGTTCTTTATCTAATATCTAAAATTAAATTGTCGTGGTTGTTCCTTTTAAAATCCGTGTACTTGTCTTCCATATAGCACACACGTAAGTCGGAATCTGTTAATATGCGACTAGCCACGAGAAGAAAGAGTATTTCTGTCTTGATTTCCTTTGCTTCTGTTAACTAAAATTCGGATATTTTATAACGAGCTCTCTGTTTATGTAACAATTTTGTTATATCGATCGCTTTGAAGCTAAAGCGCAATCAGACAAACAAGTGACTTTTTTTCATTTTTCTGGAAGCATATTTACGTTTTTGTCTTTAATCAAATCTTAAAACATTGGTTTTCTAGTAAAATCAGACAGCTGATAGCAGAAATATTTGGCTGATAGAAAAAAACGAAATCTATTATTATATGAAATAATTTCCTAATTATTATTGATAGATTGAATACAGTTACTGCTGTTGCTATCGATTTATTTTAGCATAATCCAAAATATTAAATTGATAATAGTTTCATATTTAACATTTGGTTAAAAAAAAAACTCATTGACAGAAAATAAATATTTTTGTAGTCTCGAAGTAAGCACTAATCTAAATTATCGTTGACTTTTTAAAAATATGTTTCTAAGATATCGTGAACCATCTACGTCAAAATATCACCCCAAGCAGAAGTATTCTGTCTGTTCTATACTTGAAATGAAGATGATTATAAATAAATATATACCGGTTTCAAATCTAGCTGAAAATATTAATAGCCTTCTGTAGCGAAAGTTAAAAAAACTATTAACTGATTTTAAGTTAAGAACATTTAAAATTAATATATTAACAAAATACGGACATTATGGCTAGCTGCTAAGATATCAATAATCTGATAGAGCTACTGGACATTGACTGATGCTAAATTGTGCCTGCTATAGAGCAAAAAGAAGCAAACGTCTCGTAGACCAGTGTCTGACTAAGATAATCTTTATAATGTCTACTCACAAGCAAACACTTCAAGATGGGGACGATATTAAATTGAAAATTAATGAATATTTTAGAAAGCACACTCATTCTAATACAGTTGTTAGACTTATGAAGAACTTTGTATCATCTAAAAGGTTTGCAGTGTATACAATAAGGTAAAAATAAAAACTCTTTCAAGATTCTGAAATAAAGTATCTTTCTTATTCCATGCTTTTTTAGTATTTTTATTGATCTGTTTCTCTAGCTCCTCTCTGCTCGATTCATCACCTTTAAAGCCAATATATTTTCCGTTGTTTAATAAAACTTGCTGGAATTCAGAACAGAGAATTAACTCCAGACAAGACACGCACACGCATCCTGCATCTCGTTCCAGGTTAAAAACTTTTATCAGAATTTATGATTTTTAAAACCTTATAAAATATATATAGTTATAACTCTACTTTCACCTCCTTTAGTTAACACTACTGTTATGCCCTGCCAATACATAATAAATAATAGATTATTTCGTTTGATCGTGTGGAAAGACAAAAAAAAACACATGCTACTTGGTTTCAGGTAAAAAAAAAGATAGAGATGCTTAATGTCTCCTGTCTATACTTCAAAAATATTGAACTATTCAGTTTTGATCGCAATCAATATTATATCAAATACGATAATTGGTATCAAAGAATTGTTTAACCTCTGTTTCAGTGAAATGGAAAAAGTTGTCAATTTCAATTTTTTTCATCTGCGTTCACTTACTTCCTAAAATAACGACCAGCATTCATGTTTTGTTAAAGTTGTTAAGTTAAAATGTTTAACTATGTGATAGGGGAATTTATACGGATATTTTATTGTCGTAGAACTCGCCATGAATTTATTCAATTATTAACTTAAGAATAAAGATTCCTCAGAAAATTCAAACAGGAAAACCGTGAAACTTTCACAGGTATGTCTAGCAATAATAATAATAATAACGCATAGAAAATCTATACGTGAGTGCTGTATTTATTAATAACTACGAATAAAGTAGGCATAACTTAATGTCTTAATGCAAATGTTAAAAATTTCAAAGTAAAAGTTATGCTGTTGTTGTAAACTTCATTAATTACTAATCGAGGAAGATCTCTTGGAAAAGTGGCTGCGAGTTCCTATTTAAGCAGCGAGAGAGAGAGAGAGAGGGGGGGGTAGTATCTCAAACTGATTAAGTCGATTTTAAAATTTATTTAGAGAAGAAATGTTTAAACTTCGAAAAGTATCAAAAACTGACAAATTAGAATGTTAAGAAATTGACATAAGAGCAACGACCTATAATTGCTCAAGATCTATATTACAAGAGAAATTAATTGCAATTATACGCATATGTAAGAGTGCACATGAGTTCATATATATATATATATTATAAATCATCCCCATACAAGACCGGTTTCGCTGTATCACAGCTCATCAGTGTGGCTAGACGTATCCACTTGCTTCTGGTCGGGATCGAAACTCGACCGATTTGGTATCAGTCGGAGTCTCTACTCCCTAAGCCATCGGCGCATGGGGGTCAGGGAAGGGAAATTTTAACGTCTTGTATGTAAGCAGTGTATACAGACGCCAGTTACCGAGAGAACTCAATTCATTTCTGAAGAGTCACGCATTATAGCCAAAGTGGAAACGGTTTTAAAATTTTCTTATCCAGAGTGCTCAATCGTAATGAGAGCATAATATATATATATATATATATATATATATATATATATATATATATATTCACTACTGTTCTGACAAATGACAAGAAGTTGTATTAATGACATTTTACAGGGTGATTTTAGTAAATCTTTCACATTTCACCAGGTGATAGGATGTTAAAGTGTTAAATTGTTTTGTGTAAAGAAAACTATACAACCTAGCTGTGAATTTTTTTTTTAAAAAAAAGCACAACAGTTATCAGAAAATGTATATATCACCAAGAAAACTAAATTCAGGAAGGTAGGCACTACCACTCTAATTTTTACAGTTTCCTGTTGCACTGGATATTCTCTACAATATGACTGAAATAATCTACATCTTTTCCCTCTCAAATTAATCTTCCGACCACTCAAATACTATCATTCTAAATTTATTATAAAAACAATAAGAAATTTACAAATCATGGGAAATCCTCATCTGCGAAGCTTCCCTGGCAGTACCGCACCACAAATGGTTGTACCACGCGAGGTACTTGGGCATGGTAGCCATCGGAATCACATCCTCAATTAAGCTTTCGACATATCTCTGTACTCCACCATTGACATCCCCTCAGGTGGTTGCTGCACTATCTGTTCGAATGCTGACGCATAGTGTCTTTTTATATTCTTCTTCACGGATGACCACAATAGCTCAATAGGGATGAGCACGCAACTATAGGGGGCCAAGCGGAGTTTAAACGACCCCTTCAAGATCGGCAGCACCCCCAATGTCCGGTGATTATAATCACAATAACATAATATGTTGTTAATACTATGTAATATAAATTCAAAATTCAAAATCAACAAAGTTATAGATAAATAAAGTTAATTTAATCATGCGACTAGGTGGAAGATTAATTTGAGTGGTCGGAAGATTAAATTCAATACGCGGAAGATTAATTTGATAGGGAAAAGATATCGATATGTGCTTCAGTAAAACAAAAAAAGCATTTTAAATTCTGAAGTAGACTTAGATAATTCACTTACATCCTTAAAATATCTTTAACAATCGCAAAACAAATGCACGAGCGCACTTTCTTTCTCCCTGTTTATATATATTGGGTGTCCATAAATATATTTTTTAAATTCTGAAAATGTGAAAAAATAGAATAACTCTACAGGATTTTTTTAAATCAATCCACCTCAAGCAAGATGATAATCTAGAAGGAACCTGAAACCCAATTCTAACCAGGAGAAAATGGATAAACATCTATTCCTGTTCGAGAGTCCTATGAAGTCTGAATCGGACGATAGGCGAACCTATCCACTTTCATTGGAAAACATAAACAAACAGAATTTTATTTAAATATATCAGAACACTTCAACGTAACACATGCAGACGATGCTCAGTTTCTGTTTCCTACAACACACTTTTTCTTTCCATAAACTTCTTGTGCCAGACATGGATGCTAACACGACTCGATGCTTTTAAAACACTTTGTACCATAATTCTGCTGGAGAGGGATTTCTAATTTGGTCTCTGTGAACCAGGATACACATTGCCATTTCTCTTGTGGTATTTGTCATTTTCATTAAAACTCGGGGATCAATGATAAGCACTTGTAACATCTACATGAAAATACAAACGAAAATGAATAAACTATATATCAATCAGGACTTTAATAATTTTACTTTAACATGCAATGAAATGCACTGATGGTTCAGAAGTCTAATGAATATACAGTATAGACGTGATTGTGATTAAAAATGAGAAGAGGCCAGGTTCTATTAACTATGCCATCATTTTATTAATGTTGTTGACTCCAGAAGGTTACATCTTTTGTTATATGTGAATGTTCATTATTACATATATATTGCGGTGTTAAGGGTAAAAAGAGTTTTTTCTTGTGTGTATGTGTACATTCATGTGAATATAGGATATTTGTTTCTACATGTGTGCGTCCGGTGGAATGTAGTGGCAGTTTGCTGTTGCGTGTGGTATGTTATAATTTGTTCCGGGATATGAATGTGTGAATTGTCTCTTGAATTAATTCCTTGGTTTTCTGTATATTATTTTAGTGAATATTATTTAAGCACATCTTCCTTTGGCTAGTTGGTGTGTTGGCTGAATCTCTGACGGCTGACGCGAACTCACACATGCACGGGACGAACTAAAAAGCGATGCAAAAGAAGCTATGCCCGTGTTCGCTGTTCTTTTTATATTCATTTAACGCCTACGTGTTTCTGCCTTGATTTCGACGAGAGTGTTATTCATTGGTTGACTTTCGCATGAGGTCAGTTATAAGCTATGTCGGGGTTATAATATAGGTTACCAGAAATATGGAAAAATAGAAAGAGGGAAAGGATGTATATTTTGAGAGAAATAGCGAGAGAGTCTCTCTCTCTCTTTCTCTCTCTCTCTCTCTCTCTCTCTCTCTCTCTCTCTCTCTCACTCACTCTCTCACTCACTCACTTTATTAGTAAAGAAGGAAGGGTATATTTCAATACGCTTTACTACTACCTATCTACTCACCACAGATAAAATAAACTGTGAAAGTTGAACAGATAATTTATGGACGCCGTATATATATATATATATATATATATATAATAGTCCTTGGTCTGAACTTTTCATAAATTATGGTTAAATGACAAAACACCAGAATTATTTTTGGATTCCTTTTTGGTCACATCGAGAACTTTTTAAGTTCCCCTCGCTTACATATAATTACCGGAAATTATTTGTGACAGTGGGCAGGCGTATATACTAAAGTGCTAAAATTTTAAATATGCGGCGAAAAATGATTTTGTCCATATAATCAAGTTCCATAGTGCGGCGTTTGTAGTATACTTGTGTAGCGATACAGTTTGACAAGTTATAAGAGAAAAGATTCATAGGTGACAGGCCTTAAAACTGATAATTTCTCAAAATCCAGATCGCCAGAAGGAATCGTAATAAAAATTAAAATTATATAATTAACATTATCTTTGAAGTGAAACATCTTGACACATTCTGTTCAACTCGAAATCAGGAATACTAAAGTAACGTTATGTCTAACGTCACCTTGGTACTTATCAAAAATACACTTTATCCCAGCTCATATGTGAAAGGTCTGTCACTAATATGTCAATGATATTTTGAGAGTGAATCAATGCTGTCAGCTCACATATGAATACAAAGAAACATGTGACGAGCTGAAAAGTCTAAAGCACGCCTGAAGACGTTGAAACGTGTATTCTATATATAAACATACCCAGGAAATTATTAAATATTCCGATCAGATTTCCTTAAGGGTTTTCTAATGACATTATAAAAAATGAAAATCAACTCTGTGTATCCATTTATTTTTCTGATTGCCAAATCTGTTAGCTTTCATTCTTTACCAATTAACTCAGCAAACAAACCATGTTCTAACGGCGTATTTTTATCAACACTTTTCATTTTATTCCATATGATACCTGTATTCATGGTTTCAACACATTGTTTTTTTGCTATAAAATTAATTATTCGAGATATTTTTACCTTTTCAAGGGGAATGTTTTTGTATTAACTCAACAAATCTGAGGTGTGTAAAAAAGGGTACTGAGCGTCAATAATGGTCAAAGAACACAGATAAAATGAAAATTGGATAAAAACAACAAAGACATATTCATTTCACAGATTATTTCTTTCATTTTACTTTCCATCAAAACTTTAACGTTTACAAAAAATTATTTTTTAGAGCGCAGCGAAAAACACCCCTGCATAAACATTGTTAAAAGTTCGCGACAACTGAATGGAAATACAGGAAAAAAAATCTTACTTGAAAGCAGATAGCAAAAAGGAGGCAAAACACTATTGAAAGAAAAATGGGCTCTTATCTTAAAATCATCAAATAGCCACAGATTACCTATCTATAGTACCATTGGAGTGTAGTTATGCTTTCTGTTTATTTCTATTGACTCATGCTGTTATTAGTCAAACTTATCCGAGGGAATTGCGATTTTTGTTTCTATTGTTTTAAATACAAAGTTTCCTCGCTGTTAATTAGAACAGATCCTTTATATAGGTATTTTTTTATAATGACCTGCGTTGTCTTTTGTTCCTTCGACAGCTATAAAAATTTATTTCTAATGTTTTTGCTTTATTTCGTTAAAGTTCATATACACGCCATTAAATTATTTTTAAAGCAAAAAGACAGTATCGGTTTTATTGCTTTTATGCCATCTCGACTCATTTATGAAACAATTTTTTAAAAATTCTGAGTTAAAATATAAACTGAATACTATATGACGCATCAATTACTCTGTGATTGTTTGGAATAAACTTCCTATAGAAAACAATGTTTAATAAACTAATTAGCACTACAAAAGGACGTGTACCTGTGTTTCACAGACTACGCAAAGGTCATTCGACATAATACGCCACAAAAGTTTGTTGTAGATGCTCGGCAACCTAGATGTATTCGGAAAATACATTATAGTAATCAATAACCTTTACTGGTAGCAACCCGCCTGCATACGGACAGGAAACGAGTTCAGCAGATGTACAAAGATAAAAAGAGTTGTAAGACAAGCATGTGTCTTTTCGTCAGATCTATTCAACCTATGGAGCGAAACAATTCTGAGAGCCCTAGAAATCACGGCAGGACTTGTCATTAACTGCCACAAAAAAATATCTACATGCCTATGGTCATCTTTAAAATAAGTAAACCTAACCAAGATCCTAAATCCATTCTATAGTTTACACTCGCGACAGTGATTCATCTTTCCTGTCAATGTGAAATTGCGCACATGTATGTTTATAGTTGATTAAACTGAAACGGCATTTAAATATTTTTAATATGCATCATATTTTCAAGTGCGTAGTTCGTTAGTAGATGTTAGGTTTTTACCGTTATTCAATAGACGTTTTATTGTTGGTAACAAAGTACTTTATTCAACAAAACAAACTTCTATCTAAGCAAATAGTTTCGTTCCAACATGATAGCACCAGTAAAAAAATGACTGCTCCTCTACAAATATTACGACTCTTTACAAAACGGTTCCTGAAAAATGGCTCTTATCGAACCTCAAAGCAGTCTTCTAAAAATACATGCGAGCTTAATATGGATTACTAGTAGATTTGGCGGAATGTTTGAGGAGTAAGGTTGGAAGATACAATTAAATCAAATATAACGAATATGCCAAGATAGTAATCTAATAAAAATAAAGTGAAAGAAGTAATTAGAATATGAAAGTTCACAGAAATATCTGAAAGAGTAGTCTGAGTTAATATACTGATGGAAAATAGATTTTCAACTTTCTGAAGAACACTAACAGTTTTAATGAGTAAGCAGTATACATTCTGCTAAAATCTTAAAGGCTTCGGCCATCCTGTGACAGTGGCATTCATGCCAGTACACAAGGTACCTTCACTAATTTTAGATACCTAAGGTTTCCAATTAATTTTTAAAAATGAAAAAGTATACTTGAAGCTCTCTTTTTGCGTTAATTGAAAGCTAAATTATTAAATTTACTATTTCCAATAAGCAAAATACTCTGGTGTATTTCAAACAAAAATTATAATGATTGAAACGTTTTTTGTTTGTTTTTTTTGTTTGTTTTTTTGTTTTGTTTTTTTGTTGCTTTAAATGAAATCGGCCACTTTGGCACGCGTTGACAAATTTGTAAACAAAAGACAATTTTCGGTTTTAAAATATTACAAAAATAAAATGTTTTTCTGAAAAGTTATTTGAGGAATATAAGCTGATTTAAAGTATAATCTAATCTGAAAAAATATTATTAATTTTAATTTCAAAATAACAGAAAAATCAATTTTTAAAACAAACAGTAGCGATGATTACGCAACTCATCACTCGTCAATCACATCCAGTACTGAAAGAAAGTGTTCACATATTTCTACAGAGACTTTATTTGTTAAAATATAATTTAAGTAAATGACGGATGAGCCCTTTTTTTTATATAATTTTTAAGTACTCGGTAATCTTAAAAATATATATATATATAGTGCGATAGGTAAATTGTCTCCATTGAATATTTTTCATTTTGCACATACAGTACGCGTTGATTGCTTTTGATATTGTCAACTGTACAGTATACTAGGGTCAGTTGGGTGGTAAAAAGAGCACTATTACGCAATTCACTTCGCCAGAAATTTAGAAACAGCTTACAGTACTACTTGCTCTAATACGAACATTTCAGAGTGTTGTGTGTCAATCTGGGAGGTTTCGGGAAAAAAATGGATTAGCCTAATGGTGATTACAAAGGTACGGCAGCTCGGAAAACTCACTCTGATCGTTCTTTGACTCAACTCAAATCAAGTGATTTAAGAAGGTAGTGCTGTCCTAGTTCAAGAGAGTGACTGCTGGAAGACCCTATGTTTAGCAACAGGTCTTTGTAGCACACAAGCAGGAGAACCGAGTAATGGCTATCAAACAATTTCTGTTGTAGCAGCCACAGATCTATTTCCTTTAGCGAATCAATGCCCCCGACGGGAGATTCGGTCACTCACTGACCAATCAACGGGCGGAGCGCATTGATTCCTCTCTAGAACTATTTTTCCTAGTCCTGTTGGTAGAACAGAGGAAAGGGAGAGAGCCATGAGCCAGCGTGATTAACGGACGTCTCTCTCACATCGCTGCCACTGATTCCCCATGGAATGCTTTCGCGGAAGACGCTGCTGCTAGCTTCACCATGGACACTGACATACTATCTGTTGCTAGCTTCACCATGGACACTTACATACTATCTGCTGCTAGCTTCACAATGGACACTTACATACTACCAATCTTGTACGTTTACTATGTAATAAACCATTCTTTGTTGTTATTCTAAAAGCAAGTTTCGTCATTCATTTGTGTGCCTAAAAAATATAGTGTTGGGGAAATTAAGCATTTCCCATAAACCCTATACTGTAACCACATCACCTCTTACATCTGGCCATCTTACTCCCCAGGCTGCAACCTCTTGATTATTATGCATGGGGCACAGTTGAGCGAGAGACCAACAAAACAACTTGTAACACCAAAGATGAACTGAAGGCAAGGATTATGGCAGCATTCACCAACAAGGAGACCTGCCAGAAGAGTTGCAGGAAATTTCGAAGTCGTTTGGAGGCCATGGTTAAAGCCAATGGTGATTTTATTGAATAAATATACTCTTTAGTATCTTAAGATATTTTTGTGTAATATTAATAAATATATCTGTTAAAATGAAATGTCAGCGTTCAATTTATCCATCGCATTTATCCAGCGCACCCTCTTCGTTTAAATTTGTTTTACTAAACAGAATGGACAGGGAATGTCTGTTAAGCCATGTGGCTTATTTCTCCTGGTATCGAATAAGTCGTTTGATGCCAAATGGAAACTTGTAAAAAAATGTAATCGGAAAATATCGCATAATTTCGGCAAGCTCCTTCGAAAGTAAGAAACTGACATCAAACGACTTATTCGATAACAAGAGAAACTCAACAAAAGGCTACATACACACACACACATACACACACGCTCACACACAGATACACACACACACACATATATATATTTAGTGATTAAAAAATTCTATGGGATTACTTTTTTCGAAGTAAATGTACTCTTGTAGAAGTGTTACACTGTTGACAGGAATGAACAGTAGTAGATTTTTAAATCATAATATTAGTTCTCTTTTATAATAAAAGTATAAGTGTAAATATTTTTGGACCACTATGTATATTAATCAGTTAATTGCCGTACGTGATACAGGCTTAGACGATCATATCTCTTTCAAGACATGACTGACTAGACAGAAAATTTTCCCGCAGTAGGTTGCTATTACTTTCTGTGGTAGACTGGTTGCCAACCAAGACTATAGAACCCAATCCGTCCTGCTATTCAACTCATAGCTGGATGGCGAAGCATTTGTGCGTAAGTGAATGAAACAAATTCAACTGGAATTCGAACTCGACTGTCGCGAAGCATTCTAATACCAAATTTCAGAGAACAATTTCTCGAAAACATTTGACTTTATTTCTAATTTTGGCTATGTCAAGTAATTTCCAAGGGATTAGAATAGGTTAAATCTATGCTGAGTTTTATTCTCGTAACTTTGCAAGAACATTACTTGTGTAATAAAAAGTAATAAAAATATAGGTAGTATGTACTGCTGAGATTTCATTGGTCTCAGTTTTTTCAACAGTTTTATTTGTTCCTCTTTCACCTTCTTACTTTTTATTTAAAGAAAATGATTATTTTTTTTAAATCATCATAAATCCTTTTTTTATCTTTTTATTTTTATTTATTGTCGATATAGATTCTTTCACCTGCCGACAACAAGCGGCGATTTTTTTGGTAGTGACGCACGCAGTCCCCAACGGATCGGTACGTTCATAAATAAGCAGATATTTCAAGTCATGACTGAATCGATTCCAATAGAAAATATTCGAAGTTGTTTATTCACCTGTATTTCATTCTTCAAAATTTAAATTGGAACGATTATTCGCGGTGTAAATATTAGATGTTCTCGCAGTTTAACGCTTGCAATTGATTGTGAAATTAAGACAGCGCCTTGATCTTTAATTAATAATAATAAAAAGGAGAATTATTTACTCATCAAAATATAGTAATTTATTTCTTATCATTTTCAATAAAATAAAACAATTTATATGAATGGGAGCATCTATATTAAAAAAAAAAGATTAAATATATTTTCATATTTTGCTCATTTTTAAAAATGAGAATTAAGGACACGACAAAGTGGAAACACTTTATGACGCGTTTCGTCCTTTAGGATTTCATCGGACTGAATTTGATATGTTGGTACGACTACACATGTGCACGGATGAGGAGTGTTTTTTTTGTTTTGTCTTGTTTTTACAGATATTCTATAAACGGCAAAATTAATTTTAAAAAAAGAGCAACATATATAGTACACAGTCTGACCAAGCCTTATGAACTGTAAAATTATTGAGAAGTGATCTTTTAAATGGATACTTCTCAATTATTTTTGCCGTTCATTCAAATTGGTTTTTTAGGTCTTGACACTTCACTTATCTTGTTCATAAAATTTAAATTTAACTCCGTGGTTCTTCTGACTTGTTTGACAAGGTGTTTCTGTTTCAGTCTCATTCTTCATTCACAAACAATAAAAGCAACTGATATTTGTAGACAAAATCTTTTTGTATAATATATATATATATATATATATATATATATATATATATATATATATTACAGGCTTCAAATCAATTGTTTTTAATTGATGTTAATGAAACATATACTTAAAATTTTAGTAAATGCCTAATTATTTTATCCATAGGCATAGAAAGTGAAACGAGAACAGTTTAGCCCTGTAGATTAAATAAAATGTTAATTTCTGAATTGCCGATATACACTTGTTGAAGGTTGGCGGGTACAACAGTCGAAACGTGATAACAGCAATAAAGATGAAGACATTATTCCATATGTAAATAATATCTAACTTTACTTTCAAATGTTGCTGACTGAAAACCTAATTGATAAATAAAGAATTAAATTTCTGTCAAAAGTTTTCACAGATGAAAGAAAAAAAGTGAAACGTAGATTGAAAGAATAGAGTGTTAGTCGAGGTGAGACTGATTGTTCTTCACTATTTACGCAAATTGAAATGTGGAAAGTTTAATCCGAGTAATATAGGAACATTATATTCATTCTGGAGACAAAATTTCTCTTAGGAGATCAACAGTTTCTGCAGAACAATCTCGACTATTAGCCATCTATCAATTTAACAGAATCATTCATAATATCGCTACAATAAAAATGTTTACTCGAATCTTTATATCCTAGTTGTTCGCAACCCATTTGCTTTTGTTAATAATTGTCTATGTTGTTAATTAGGTTTTAAAAGATTTTTAGCAAGAAATAAAAACAACTGAATTCTCTTGTTTGCAATTTGTAAAAGGTCTTAGATCATATATTTACGGATTCTGCTTGAGCATTGAGTACACATTTTCTAAAGCTCAGAAGAGAGAATAAACCCAAACAATTGACATTTCCGACAGGTCAACGAGGACACATAACCCAGTGGATAATAGCTTTGGCTGAATCTAGTAGCTTGGCCTAAAGAGTTGCGATCACAGCAGAGGTGAACAAAAACTTCGAGAGTTGAATGAAAGGGAGATAAATAATACTGATACATCTGGAAGAGCCATGGTTCGTGGAACTAGAACAATCTACCCAGGTAAGTGAACGAAATAAAAGATTAAATTCGAAATTCTAATCACTTGAAGAAGGCTGGAGTGTACAATGGCCGAAACGTCGTGAATATGACAACAAAATGAGGATAACAGTCCGAAAAACGTAAATAGTGTTAAAAAAAAGTAAGAATTAATAGTAAGAACCAACTTGAAACTCCATTGTGTGTCTGTAGATTTTACTATCTCTACTTTTTTGTTCTCAGAGTCCTTACTGATGTAACAGGCAAAAAAGTCTTGTCCAAGTCTTGTTCATTATTGGTAAGTCTGCCTGATGCTACTAAAATTACGTCTCATCTAAAAAAATATGGAGGGGGGGGGTAAATTTAATGTTATCATGCAGTTACTCCTCTTTCTTCTTACATCTTCTCTGAATCAAAATCTCTAATTCCCACTCAGCTTTGGCCAATCATTAACGTTCAATGGTGGGCTCAAAATTGATAATTTTTCTCAGTATATATCATCAATTACTTATTATATATAGCAGAACATAATCACCATCTTACTCTACCGGTAACCATGATATAAATATTTGAACACTTTCATTTTCTGAGGTTTTGTAAAGATCAGGAACAAAATGTTTTTAATCTAACGGTTGAAACGAATGATTTTCTTTAAGATAACTTCAGAGTAACGAACCAATCTCACCAATCTCACCGATATTTTCAGAGAAAACTTCCAACTTGAACGAAACCCACAAACACGGTGTAACTTTTCCTATTTATTTCTGTAAAAACTACAATAGATGCAGGAGTTACAATAACACTAATAGATAGAGCAATTATTTACAAAACATTCTTTTCCATATAATCAGCATCATTGGGTATACATTTTTGTGGCGTTCTTCATTTCGGGAGTCCATACCTGTACATGATTGCCAGAAACGTGGCTTGTTGCATGCTGCCATCTGCTACTGCCGAAGCGCTACATCTTGCGATCAAAATCATTAGATGTCAGTGTTACGAATATCTGCTCGAGATATATCATTAATTCTTTCTTGACATGAAAAAAAAAAAAAAAAAATGCGCCCATTGACATTCGTCGAAGCTTCATAAACCTGATGGTGACCAAACGACAGGGAAATGGCTTTTGTTGCCACAAGTTGAAATAATTTTAATGGGAGTTTTGAGGTACCCAGTTGTAAGGAATATGAATAAATATAATGAAACGCCAATAAAATTGTGATTTTGTGTGTGTGTGTGTGTGTGTGTGTGTGTGTGTGTGTGAGAGAGAGAGAGAGAGAGAGAGAGAGAGAGAGAGAGAGAGAGGGGGGGGTTAAAAAGTTTTCGGTTATACCCATTTCCCAAACCAAAATCAACATTTCAATGACCATATACCAGAATACTGGTGTTCGGGCTGATAACTCTTCAGTACCCATGTATATCACATGTTTTTAGGTGTCTCTATGTCTAAAAGCTGAGTTAATTTGACATGAAACATTCGAAAAATGTATCATCCTCGTTCGTTGATGAAATATTGATTTATGCACAGCTGTAGTTTTTGGAAATTATTTTCCTCCAGATAGCTTTCAAATGATCTGGTATAAATGTGGTGTGTATGTATGCGTGTGTGTGAATGTGTGTGCGCGCGCCCGTGTGTGTGCTTAATTTAAAAATTAGACACCATATTTTTTTATCATTTTTAAATTGAATTTTATTATCAGTCAAAATAGCAGCTCTGACCCAAAACACTACAATCGAGACAGCACTGTCATCAATTTCACTTGAGTTGAAAATGCTAATTTCAAAGATTACAAGTTCAATTGTCAGCCGTAACGCAATGGGATTTTTGTACAAATACACACGAATTGTCAACTGATCGCCTATATACGTTCATGATGACGTCACTTCCGTTTCTATCTGCCACTTAGAAATTTAAGGGTTGTAGTTCCCAATAATGACGACGTATTTTACCAAGAATCATTAAGATTAGATTATGAAGTAAAAATTTAAAACATATTCAAAAAATCTCAAATCGTTGATTAAATGACTGGACAGTTAATAAAAAAGGAATCCCATGTGAATCGTGGGAGGTGAATTTTAAAAACGTTATCAGCTGCAACAAGAAAGAAATTACGAAAACTGCGTCTGCTAATTTTTAATCGCTGAAGCAGACGCAGGACAGTTCGTCTGCTTCTTCCAGTTTTTACTGAGAATCTGCTTTTACAATAAATTCGTTTCATTGGCCCACATTTTATGGGTAACAATTGCTAAACATCTGGAGAGATAAGAGCAAAAAAAAATAAAATAAAATAAAATAAAATTGAAAAAATAAAATAAAGTAACAGGCTTTGTAAGCCGGTATTAACCTGTTAGTGTTCTTGTTTACCTTTTTTGTGACTTGTCAGTGTTCTGATAGTCTGCACACTGTGTAAATAGACGTAGAGAAACAATTTTTAGTCAGTGCCATAGCGATGGGAATATTTATTCCTATTTCCTATTGATATGGCAACTTTTCAATCACATCCAAAATCGCTTCCTAATGTGAATTGTAAGTTAAGGAACTCAGAAACTTTTAAACCTTGAAATTTAACGTAATATTTTAAGGAAGAATAGATTTAATGTGTAAGTCGAAACAGAAAAAAAAATGATTACATTTTCTATATTCTTTTTAGACAGAGTAACTACACAATTTTTTTACTTTTTAATGCTAGGTTTTATAGTCCTTTTTATGGTTTATAATTTTCAAAAATTTTAATTCACGCTTGGTAGCCATTAACATTCCATCATTTGAACATACACACGCGTCCGTGCTTGTGTGTGCATTGTATACAATTTATCAAAAAAGATGTTATTTGCATCGCCCAAAAACGCGTATAAATCAACATGTACAAGAAAAATATTACACACACACACACACACACACACACACACACACACACACACACACACACACTCTCTCTCTCTCTCTCTTTCTTTTTCTCACACACACACACACACACACACACACACACACACACACACGCATAAACGATGCACTTTTTCGAACTACAAAATGACTGCTTACTATTTCTGTGAAAAAGATTAATTCTTTTCTGAAAACAATTTTATTCCCTTACTGTTGAAGACAACAGCTTTTCTTTAAATATTTCCAGTTGAAATAGAAAGGATATTTTTTAACTTACGCCATTGCTCTTTTATAAAGGATTTTAAATTTATTTAAAAGCTTCTTAAAAAATTTAAAATTTAAATGAAAGTTTTTAAGAATTTAAAATAGAACACTACATAAGAAAATAAATAACATGTTATTTAATGACAGCCAACATATTCTTACTTAAACTGCAAATAAATGTGTGTGCATGTACGTGTACTCGTACACATACACTATTGCAACTATTACTTACCTTACAACTACAGACACACAAGACAAACATACGTACCAGACAAATACATACAGAGACACATACACATTTACACACGTTCACACTCTCTCTTACTAGACTAGACACACACAGTACACGTAAAATATTAAAACCAAAATAATAATTTGTGGATGTAAATCTGCTGTTCTATTCTAATCTTTCGTAGTTTAATTATGAATACGGATAATTTAATTCATTTTTTCCTTTTTTTTTTTTTCTTTTTTTTTTTACCTGAGATAATGAGACAAGATTTTTTTTTCACAAAGTAATACACAAACAAATTCACAAAAAATAAAAAATAAAATAATTACGAAAAAGAAGAGAGACTGAATTCAAATGGCACTGGACAAAATCAAAATTCTTTGTTGTCATAACAATAATCGCTATTTTTACGAACAGATGATTTTGCCTTTTGCGACATAATCTATTGATTAACAAATAGCAGAACTCTTTAAACACGCTGTCTACCCGCTTTTTGTTACTTTGCATAGTCGGAGAAAAGAAAAAATGATTTCTTTTAAATTCCTATATAGGAAAAATATTTTGTGACTATTCTTCTGTTAATCAGGTAGAGAGAGGATGTAGATGAGGAGTTGGTGCATCTTTAAAAAGAAAGCGTGTTGCCTGTTTGTTAGTGTTCACTGTTCATGAGTTAGAAAAAGAGAAATTTGTCTGACAGTACTCATCTCCTTTTTAATTTTATTTTTTAGTTTGTTTATTCTGAATATTTGTGAAAATGTACAATGTACAATACATTCACCGACTAATTTATATAGCAAAATAAAACATGACCTTAAGGGTGACGCGCGTGCGTGCGTGTGTGTGTGTGTGTATGTGTGTGTGGAGCACACGCGATATTTGTTTCTAAAAACTGCGTATGTACCTGCGGATGTGTATTGTAAGCATTTGTAGTCATTTTTGATGGATGGTGAAAAATGAAATGATGAAGCTAATGTCATCTGGTCACAAGATCGAACTCGAGAAGAAGTCGATTCACAACTTAAAAATAATGTTTTATTTATTTTGTCGTCGAATAAATCAGCGATGGCAACGTTTTTCTCTCTTCTTGCACATTTAGTCATTTGTGCTTAAGTAGGTAGGGATTAATAATGGAATCATACATAATGATAGATAGATAGATAGATAGATAGATAGATAGATAGATAGATAGATAGATAGATAGATAGATAGATAGATAGATTTAAAAAACCTTAATCTCTTTATTTAATTTAAGTAAAAATAAAGGAATTCAAGACTGGTGTTAATTTTTTTATTATTATTATTATTTTTATTTTTTATTTTTTTTTTGTTACTTAATTCATTTAACCATTTATTCTCTCTGGGTCTGGCATTGAAAGTGTGGCTACTATAAATCAAATAAATATGCGAATATGACTTACCGTGGTGCTTCTTTAATGAGAAGTTTGACAGCTTGTAGGCAGCCACCGACCACAGCAAAATGCAAAGGAAGAGCTCCACTGGTACTCCGTTTCATGATGTCGCAACATGTCTCTTCCAACAGCCAGTTGAGGACATAACTGTGACCATACTTGGCAGCTAGGTGGACAGCGGTCAGTCCGAAGTCGTCCTCTTCGTCCACCTGGGCCCCAGCTTCCCCCAGTAGCCATCTGAGGGTATGTAAGGAACCGCTGGCTGCTGCATCATGCAAGGGAGTGGCCCCTACGCAGGTCCTCTTGCTGGGGCTCAGCCCCAGACGACAGACGAGGAGTTCCAAAACGGCCACATTATTGCTCCTGGCACCATAATGGACACAGCTAGCACCGTAATCATCGACGACACTGTCATGCAAAGATCGCGCCTTGCCTATGGTTTCCAGAACTTTCAGGTCCCCGCATTTGGCCGCCGTCAGAGCCTTCTGGACCACTTTCGAACTCACAGACACTGAGGGCATCATATAATCATGAAAGAGCGAAAATGGAGCTAGCCTACAAGGGCTGACGGACGACCCCCCTCTTTTTCTTTTTTATGCTGTCACTTGCCGTTCCTTTTCTAAGTGCGATCGAGAGGATTCATTATTCGAATTGAAACTGCTTCGATTTTAAGTTCCTTATAGTTTTAATAAATTAATATTATTTTTGTCTTTAAAATTTGATTAAAAACTAAAAATTTACACTGTTCGCAATGGTCACAACTGGTTTTGTTTTTTCCCTCCCTATCTCAACAATGGCAATATTGAAGTGTTGTTAATGAATAATAAAAAAGAACACCTTTTGTGCCTCATACACTATTCCTTATAGTATTTTACTGATCAAAAAATTACCTGTTTTGATATAAACCCAAACGGTAATAAAAAATCAAACTGAAATTTTTAAAAAATGGATTGGACGGATAAGAGAATTTTTCTTTGCAAAAAGGAAAGAAATAATGATAAAATCGTTGCTATTGTGAAGATTTTTTCACTATAGTGCTGTGTGCCTTTTCAGGCGAAATTTTAGAAACAGTTTAAAAGAATATCTCAATAAAAATCAATGACAATAATTTTCCTTAGAATTTCTTCTTTTTTTTAAGGGGTTAAGGGACCAAAACTATTGAAAAACGATTTCGGATTTCTTAAAAAATCGTCAAAAAAAAAAACAAAAAAAACGAGCAGACGACAAAGAAAGAAGTTCATAGGTTCGATTGTTTAGTGAAAAGAGCCTATTTCGTAATCATATCTCAAGTCTCTTCATTTCTTTTTTTTTTTTTTTTTTGTGGATTTGTTTTTAGGAAATAAATTTTCCACTTTTTTTCAGGAGGTTGTTTTATAGATTTTTAGTTGGTTGGTAAGCAAAACGTCGCCGTTACTCCTTCCTGTTGTGTTTTCCTTGTTGATGTTTCCATTTACCGTGGCATCAGTTATACAACAGTAACACTGATGGCTTCGGTTTTTATATTATTTTTTTAACATTTCTTGCCATTTTTCTCTTTTATTTTTAATGTGATGCTTCTTCTTCTTCTTCTTCTTCTTCTTTTTCTAACGATGATGTTAGCTCGCCTGCTTCCTTGCTCTGCTGCTGCTTTCTTGTGCGTAAAACGCAGAGTGGGAGGAAGGGGAGGAGGATGAACATGAAGAGAAGGAGAATGTGCGAACATCTTCATCCAAGCACAAAAGTCTGCCCCTCTCTCTTCTTCACATCTTTCTTTCTTTCTTTCTTTTTCTCTCAACACACATACGCGCGTGCGCGTACGGTCGCGTGAGCGCGCGCACACAGTGTGTGTGGGGGGGGGATCCTATTGCTTACAGTTGGAGTTGTTTTCGTGGTTCTTTAATGTTCGTATATTGATATTTATTTAGTGCTAGTCATAATTACTGTAGTAGCAGTGCTACTAGAAATTGCAGTATCAGTAGTAGATTTGATTGATTTATGATCGTCATTAGTAACCAATAATCATTCATTAACTCTTTTGTTGTTAAATTTTTAACTTTTGAACGTTTCGTTTTTTCTAGTTTATCATCATATCATTTTTAAAACTATTCTTATTTTAGGAATGATTTATTTTTTTTAATCATTTTATTATCATCGTCATCATCGTTATTATTATTATTATGATTATTATTATTATTATTATTATTATTATTATTTAGCTTTTTGCATTCCGCTACATACTCACTTACCGCCGTCAATCCATGACCCGGGTTAAGGTACGGTAGTCTGATGTTATTGTTAAGTGATACTTTAACTTTAACACATTTGTACACTGTAGTGTACAATGTACACACAGTGTACAGTACAGTACACGACAGTGTTTATGTTTTCTTTGTATTCAATTCAACACTTTCCTGGGCAGATGAGCAGCTTTACACACTGCATTTTCATCTCTTCTCTTATAAACAGGGGCTGCCAGGGAGTTTTGTTAATGTTCTTGCCCGTACCTCTTGTAGTTAAAGATGCCAAATTATTTCAATTTCAAGATCCTTACATCTTTTTTGTCATATTCTTCTGAACAGATATATTTTTGAAATGTCACTGTCATATCGGTGGGAAGTTTTTTATTTATGTTTTTCACACTCACAGTGTCTGGTCTGTTATTATTATTATTGATGTTGGTGTTGTTCATTTTTCTCACCAGTAGTTTCTGGTGGATTTCATTAGAGTTGCAAATCTCAATAATTCAGCACTTTCCGCATTATCCTAGTTTATATTTTTTTAAAAAACGTTATTTAAATGAGAAAAATTAATTACAATGTTGGAAATGTGTAAAAATAATATAGAAATAAATTTAATAAATAATAATATCAAAAGTGTATGAAAAACTTATAAAATGTTGGAATATGTAAGAATTAACAGAAATATTATTTTTAATAAAACATAATATTGAATTGTAAGGAAAAATAATTAAGAAAGATACACAGTGTTGCTAACACGGTTTCTTTTTCAAGGAAACCGTCAAAACAAAATGAAGCCAGTTGTTTATTAAAAAGAAAATAGAATACAAAAGTTAAAAAAGACATGAATAAAAACTGTTGTGCGGTGATTTTATGATTTTCTTAAATAATTGATGTTAAAAACCCGACAAAATGAAGTGAGACGGTTTAAATATTCTGTGACAAAGATGTACAAAATAAAGCTCGGCTTTGGTGTTGTCAAACCAGTTAGATTTAAATTGCAGACAGGCGCTGTTCGGTTGGATAGTGATTCTTGAATTTTTAACCAATAAAGATGAAAGGTCTTTTCCCTCTAATGACTTGGGTTTTGCTTTGGTTGGAGTCACTTGTTTTATATAAGAGGGCAAATTTTCACTGCAAAGTCAAAAAGGAATTGACCATCTGGGTGAGAAAGCTGTTATCTTGGCAGAAAGGATTGGCACATAAAGTCCACTGAGAGGATTGACCGTCTCTGGCATATAAAGGCAATTTCCTGGAATTCGACCGTGCGAGCGAGAAAACTGCAATAGAGGATAATAAACGACTGTTACTACTATTACTATTGCCGTTGAAGAAGAAGAAAGAAGAAAAGCTAGAGGAAAGAAGAATATTTTAAAATTGATTTACAAATGTTTTTCTAAAGCTATGAGTTATATCTCTTACATCCATTCTAAACTTGTGAAAGTTTATCTCAGACTGGAGAACGTGTGTTCCAAAACCCTAAATATTTTGTTTAAATATTTTGCCTAAATATTTTGTCTAAGAGAACCAGCTTCATTCAGTGTAGGCTACGTTTACATACCCCCACTTAACTGACAATTTTGAATTAAGAACGTTTTGAAGTAAGTAATTTTCTTTTGTTGCTAAGAAAATTATTTATATGAATTGTTGCTTTAAAAAATTCATTAAAATTCCAATGTTGTTAAGGCGAAAAATTGTTTTTCATGAACTATTTTCTAAGAGAAAACAAATTTTTATTGCAAATAACTGTTATGACTTGACGGTATAAGACACACAAAAGAAATGTTTTGCAAGGCCTATATTGTATTTTATACAATTAGTATATTGTGAAAATATTGTTGTAATAAATGTATATTTCTTTACAAATTTCATTTTGAGTAAGAATCTTGTTTTTTGGGGGAAGTGCCTATAAAAGTTTATACTTTTAGGAAGAATAAGAGATTGTAATCGGGATGATTTGAGTTTTATTGACTTTGTGCACACGTGATATTTAATGTGTTACATTATAAGCTAACTGACAAAAAGTTTCCTCAATACTCCAGCACTTACCTCGGTATTTCTAGTGCACCAATAATGATTCGCATAACTGTCATCCTGAAATTGTATAATTCTCTCAGTTTTTTAGCGTGGTACATTCTTATTTTATAATTTGAATCTGTGGTCTGTTGGAACAGCTAAATTCACTATGTGACATTTCTTTTTCTCTCCTTATTTGCAATAACTAGATCTGGCCTTCTAAACTGAATTTAGTGATACGTTTTAATCTAAATGTCTCAAAGGACCTTACAATTTTTTGTCTAAGAATAAGATAGGTTACGGCTTATAAATATACCATTAGTTTTTAATTTTCAAGCCAAAGACAATAATAATTACCACGTGGGATCAAGGAATATGAACAATAGGTTTCCTGAATGTAATATTCCAGCATACTTTTTATTGATCTTAATAATCTTATTATTGACTTGTGTTATGTTTTTTCAAGATCTAACCAAATATATGGTGGTTATCTCCTGGGATTGAGTTATAACAAATCTCTAGCACATTCTTCACTATCCTTAGTCTTAATCCTTTTCCTAATAATTATTGTATTTTGATAGTTTTTTTCAGGAACTTCAAGACTACATTAAAGCCTGCAGGAACTGCCATATTGATAAGAAAGGAGATTCTGTTTTAGCTTTCATTGTTCTGTTTGTGCGCATTGTAAAAATCCTGAAAAATTTAGTCCTGCGTATGACGATAAACTACATCCGGCAGCAAGTGCTATGATCAGTAGATTGGAGGCTTTGAAGATCGTCGTACCACTTCTTAATTGTTGTTGTTCCAAGATCCACCTTGACCTGAAGTGGTAGTACCTGTTAGAGTCCCTGCTATGTTTACGATATTGTCGTAAACCTCTTCAAACAAAAACAAAAGACTATGAAAGTATAAAAATACACTTTTATAGTAAAAATAGCAGCAGTACATTTTTATATAAAAAATGCAACAATACATTTTATCTGTAGGTGAATTACAATTGCGTTCAAAATATATTTACTTGAAACCATAAAATTATATTCAAAAGATTTAGATTTCAGCTTGAAATAAACCTATAAAATTTGCTATACTAATAACAAAATCAATCAACCAACCAACCTATAAAATTCTTACATGTCCTATGTTTGGGTGGTGCTCATACCAATTGCAGTTTTTTACCCAAAAGCCTGCAGATTTTACATTGCTGATATTGGAAAAGACTGGAAGAAATGAAAATCATGGGATGAGTTAGGGCTATCTAGACGAGCGTTAGAGTACTATAAAAATGTCTGGAGTGCTGTGGAGATTTGTCATTTAATTTGTAGCGTTAGTCAGCGTTTTTTAAACGCCGTATTCATTAACACATAGATGATCTCCACTAATTACCATATTCTATTATCAGTGAATTGTCATGACTTCTTCAGAAAGACAGTAGAATGGTTTCCGTTACCTTCCCCAACGTTTTGAATTCAGAATAAACCTCATAGACTGGTTGCCACCCAAAGCTAGAAAGCCAACTTTGATTAGTTATTTAGCCCATATCTGCAGAATGAAAAGATGAATTCATGCCTTTCTTAAAACTATTAATATAAAAATTATTAATGTGAAAAATCAATGATTAAATAATAATAATTGCGTTACTTGGCTCTGTAAATATTCTGCTAAAGATCTGAGTTCGTACGATTTGATGGAGAGCACCCATACTAAAAGATCACTGGATGAAAATGAAAAACCGTGGGGAGAAGGGGAGAAAATGATGATGATGATGATGATGATGATGAAACCTGACTTAGCAAGGCCGTTCCCAGTGCTTTAATAATGACTGACACGACTGTCGCTTTCATTTTCCACAACTATTTTATTCTGCCATAACAGAATTATTATTATTATTATTATTATTATTATTATTATTATTATATGTTATCTGAAGCAGTAATTTAATGAGGAGAAACAAGTCTCAATAAATTACCAAGGGACATGTTATTTCGTCACCACACCAAATCAACAAAACCCTTTTCTGAATGCTGGTTGTCCCAAGCAGTGCGGTTCTTTGAATCCCAGTCCCAGTTTTAAATATTTTGAATGTCTGTCACTATTCCAAATGCGTACACAGAAATAAGAACGACGATTTTCCAAAGCCATGCAAGCGTGCTATCTCGGGTTTAAAATTTTCCTTCTACTCCTTTATTCTTAACAACCCATGCGTCCCCTGATACAGCTATATCGATGATTCCACACAGCCAGACTCCCTCCTGGATAGTAATGATGTCTGGCCTCCTTGCTTCAATTAAATTATAACATTGTATGGCGAAGCCCTAGAGTAGTTTTACACTTCCATTTTCTACTACTAAAAGTGGTTTATGCTCATATTACTTTTCTGTTGTCTCCACTTTGGTTTTACTCCATTGCATCAAGTGTACAATACATACGATATTATCGTGGCGCCGTTTGTAATCACGTTGCGCCAACATGCTTATGTGATTCAGTCTCCTACATTCCTACATTTTTCTTCCTTCCTTCATCTCCTTTCTTCCCCTATGCACATATTTGTATTTTTTCCATAAAATCTCCTTCATTGCTCCATGCTAATAATTATATCCCTTCCTTCAAATCACCTTTATTCCAAAATGTCCATATTTCTCTGTCTTGCTTCAAATCTCCATTCACCCTCCATGACTATATTTCTATTCCTTCCTTTCTTTCTACCATTCCCATATTTCTATTTCTTTCTTCAAATCAACTTTCTCTCTCCCTGCTCATATTTCTATTCCTTCTTTAAAATTTATTTCTTGCTACAGTCACATATTTCTCTTACTTCATTCCTTCAAGTATCTTTTTTTCACCATGTCCCTACTTCAATTCCTGCCTTCAAATCTCCTTTCTTCTTTTATACCCATATTTCTCTTCTTTTAATGTTTTTTCTTCCTCCATTCCCATATTTATATCCCTTCCTTCAAGTCTTCCCTTTTAATCCATGTCCATATTTCTATTCTTTCCTTCAAATCTCATTTCTTGTTGCATTCACATATTTCTCTTCCTTCCTTCAACTCTACTTTTTTCTATCATGTGTAATATGGAGGAAGAAGGCAGATTTGAAGGAAGGAATAAAAGTACATATTTCTATTCCTTCCTTCAAACATCTTTTCTTGCTACATTCATATATTTCTTTTCATTCTTCAAGTGTTCATTCTTCTACTGTGCCCAGATTTTTATCCCTTCCTTCGACTTTGCTTTCTTCCTCCACATTACATATTTCTATTCCTTCATTTATCTCCTTTCGTTCAAATCTTCTTTCTTCCTCCATGGCCATATTTCTATTAATTCCTTCAAATCTTCATTCTTCCTCCATGTCCATATTTCTATTAATTCCTTCAAATCATCTTTCTTCCTACATGCACATATTTCTATTATTTCCTTTAAATTCTCTTTCTTCCTCCATGCTCATATTTCTATTATTTCCTTTAAATTTTCTTTCTTCCTCCATACCCATGTTTCTATTATTTCCTATAAAATTCCTTTCTTCCTCCATGCCCATATTTCTATTATTTCCTTCAAATTTTCTTTCTTCCTCCATGCCCATATTTCTATTATTTCCTTTAAATTTTCTTTCTTCCTCCATACCCGGATTTCTATTATTTCTTTTAAATTTTCTTTCTTCCTCCATGCACATCTTTCTATTACTTCATTTAAATTTTCTTTCTTCCTCCATGCCCATATTTCTATTATTTCCTTCAAATTCTCTTTCTTCCTCCATGCCCATATTTCTATTATTTCCTTTAAATATTCTTTCCTCCTCCATGCCCATATTTCTATTACTTCATTCAAATTTTCTTTCTTCCTCCATGACAATATTTCTATTAATTCTTTCAAATTTTCATTCTTCCTCCATGCCCATATTTCTATTATTTCCTTTAAATTTTCTTTCTTCCTCCATGTCCATAAGTCTATTATTTCCTTCAAATTTTCTTTCTTCCTCCATGACCATATTTCTATTAATTCCTTTAAATTTTCTTTCTTCCTCCATGCACATCTTTCTATTACTTCATTTAAATTTTCTTTCTTCCTCCATGCCCATATTTCTATTATTTCCTTCAAATTCTCTTTCTTCCTCCATGCCCATATTTCTATTATTTCCTTTAAATATTCTTTCCTCCTCCATGCCCATATTTCTATTACTTCATTCAAATTTTCTTTCTTCCTCCATGACAATATTTCTATTAATTCTTTCAAATTTTCATTCTTCCTCCATGCCCATATTTCTATTATTTCCTTTAAATTTTCTTTCTTCCTCCATCCGCGTATTTCTATTATTTTTTTAAATTTTCTTTCTCCCACCATGCACATATTTCTGTTCTTTCCTTTAAATTTTCTTTCTAACTCCATGTCCATATTTCTATTACTTCATTTAAATTTTCTTTCTTCTTCCATGCCCATATTTCTATTATTTCTTTTAAATTTTCTTTCTTCCTCCATACCCATATTTCTATTATTTCCTTCAAATTTTCTTTCTTCCTCCATGCCCATATATCTATTATTTCCTTTAAATATTCTTTCTTTCTCCATGCCCATATTTCTATGACTTCCTTCAAATTTTCTTTCTTCCTCCATGCCCATAAGTCTATTATTTCCTTCAAATTATCTTTCTTCCTCCATGCCCATAAGTCTATTATTTCCTTCAAATTTTCTTTTTTCCTCCATGTCCATAAGTCTATTATTTCCTTCAAATTTTCTTTCTTCCTCCATGCCCATATTTCTATTAATTCCTTTAAATTTTCTTTCTTCCTCCATGCACATCTTTCTATTACTTCATTTAAATTTTCTTTCTTCCTCCATGCCCATATTTCTATTATTTCCTTCAAATTTTCTTTCTTCCTCCATGCCCATATTTCTATTACTTCATTCAAATTTTCTTTCTTCCTCCATGCCAATATTTCTATTAATTCTTTCAAATTTTCTTCCTTCCTCCGTGCCCATATTTCTATTATTTCCTTTAAATTTCCTTCCATCCTCCATGCCCATATTTCTATCATTTACTTTAAATTTTCTTTCTCCTTCCATGCCCATATTTCTGTTATTTCCTTTAAATATTCTTTCTTCCGCCATGCCTATATTGCTATTATATCCTTTAAATTTTCTTTCTTCCTCCATGCCCATATTTCTATTATTTCCTTTAAATTTTCTTTCTTCCTCACTGCATATATTTCTATTCCTTTAAATTTTCTTTCTTCCTCAATACCCATATTTCTAATATTTCCTTTAAATTTTCTTTCTTTCTCCATGCTCATATTTCTATTATTTCCTTTAAATTCTTTTTCTTCCTCCATGCTCATATTTCTAATACTTCCTTTAAATTTTCTTTCTTCCTCCATGCTCATATTTCTAATACTTCCTTTAAATTTTCTTTCTTCCTCCATGCCCATATTTCTATTATTTCCTTTAAATTCTCTTTCTTCCTCCATCTCCATATTTCTATTACTTCCTTTAAATTTTCTTTCTTCCTCCATGCCCATATTTCTATTACTTCATTTAAATTTTCTTTCTTCCTCCATGCCCATATTTCTGTTATTTCTTTTAAATTTTCTTTCTTCCTCTATGCCCATATTTCTATTATTTCCTTCAAATTTTCTTTCTTCCTCAATGCCCATATTTTTATTATTTCCTTTAAATTTTCTTTCTTCCTCCATGCCCATATTTCTATTACTTCATTTAAATTTTCTTTCTTCCTCCATGCCCATATTTCTGTTATTTCTTTTAAATTTTCTTTCTTCCTCTATGCCCATATTTCTGTTATTTCTTTTAAATTTTCTTTCTTCCTCTATGCCCATATTTCTATTATTTCCTTCACATTTTCTTTCTTCCTCCATTCCTATATTTCTATTATTTCCTTCAAATTTTCTTTCTTCCTCCATACCCATATTTCTATTAATTCTTTCAAATCTTCTTTCTTCCTCCATGCCCATATTTCTATTATTCCTTTAAATTTTCTTTCTTACACTTTGCATATATTTCTATTATTTCCTTTAAATTTTCTTTCTTCCTCCATCTCCATATTTCTATTACTTCCTTTAAATTTTCTTTCTTCCTCCATGCCCATATTTCTATTACTTCATTTAAATTTTCTTTCTTCCTCCATGCCCATATTTCTGTTATTTCTTTTAAATTTTCTTTCTTCCTCTATGCCCATATTTCTATTATTTCCTTCAAATTTTCTTTCTTCCTCAATGCCCATATTTTTATTATTTCCTTTAAATTTTCTTTCTTCCTCCATGCCCATATTTCTATTACTTCATTTAAATTTTCTTTCTTCCTCCATGCCCATATTTCTGTTATTTCTTTTAAATTTTCTTTCTTCCTCTATGCCCATATTTCTGTTATTTCTTTTAAATTTTCTTTCCTTCCTCTATGCCCATATTTCTATTATTTCCTTCACATTTTCTTTCTTCCTCCATACCCATATTTCTATTAATTCTTTCAAATCTTCTTTCTTCCTCCATGCCCATATTTCTATTAATTCTTTCAAATCTTCTTTCTTCCTCCATGCACATATTTCTATTATTCCTTTAAATTTTCTTTCTTACACTTTGCATATATTTCTATTATTTCCTTTAAATTTTCTTTCTTCCTCCATGCCCATATTTCTATTATTTCCTTTAAATTTTCTTTCTTCCTCCATGCCCATATTTTTATTATTTCCTTTAAATTTTCTTTCTTCCTCCATGCCCATATTTTTATTATTTCCTTCAAATTTTCTTTCTTCCTCCATGCCCATATTTCTATTAATTCTTTCAAGTCTTCTTTCTTCCTCCATGTACATATTTCTGTTATTTCCTCCAAATTTCCTTTCTTCAAGTAACCTATTTTCCACCAAGCACATATTTCTATTCTTTCCTTCAAACCTCTTTTCTTGCTACATTTGTATATTTGTTTACATTCTTCAAGTTTTCTTTCTTCTACTGTACCCATATTTCTATCTTTTCCTTCAAATCTGCTTTCTTCCTCCATATTACATACTCCTGTTCCTTCCTTCAAATCTCTTTTCTTTTATCATGCCCATATTTTGCTTCCTTCTTTCAAATCTACTTTCTTCCTCCCTCAAGGTATTTCTATTTCTACCTTCAAATGTCCATACTTGCTACATGCCTATATTTCTTTTACATCACCCAAGTCTCCTTTCTTCCATCAAGCTCATATTCTCTTCCTTCCTTTGTTTCCTTTTTTCCAACTCACCCATATTTCTCTTTCTTCCTACATATCCACTTTTTTCCTCAATGTCCATATTTCTATACCTTCCTTCAAGTCTCCTTTCTGCCACGATGCTCCTATTTTTATTCTTTCTTTCAAATCCCCTTCTTCCTTCATTCCATATTTCTATTCCTTCTTTCAAGTCTCCTTTCCGCCACAATGCTCCTATTTTTATTCTTTCTTTCAAATCCCCTTCTTCCTTCATTCCATATTTCTATTCCTTCTTTCAAGTCTTATTTATTCCATGTTGCCCATATTTCTATTCTTCCTTCAAATCCCCTTCTTCCTTCATTCCATATTTCTATTTCTTCCTTCAAATCTCCTTTCCGCCACGATGTTCATATTTCTATTCTTTCCTTCAAATCCCCTTCTTCCATCATTCCATATTTCTATTTCTTCCTTCAAGTCTCCTTTCCGCCACGATGTTCATATTTCTATTCTTTCCTTCAAATCCCCTTCTTCCTTCATTCCATATTTCTATTCCTTCTTTCAAGTCTTATTTATTCCATGTTGCCCATATTTCTATTCTTTCCTTCAAATCCCCTTCTTCCTTCATTCCATATTTCTATTCCTTATTTCAAGTCTTATTTATTCCATGTTGCCCATATTTCTATTCTTTCCTTCAAATGCCCTTCTTCCTTCATTCCATATTTCTATTTCTTCCTTCAAGTCTTATTTATTCCATGTTGCTCATATTTCTATTCTTTCCTTCAAATCCCCTTCTTCCTTCATTCCATATTTCTATTCCTTCTTTCAAGTCTTATTTATTCCATGTTGCCCATATTTCTATTCTTTCCTTCAAATCCCCTTCATCCTTCATTCCATATTTCTATTCCTTCTTTCAAGTCTTATTTATTCCATGTTGCCCATATTTCTATTCTTTCCTTCAAATCCCTTCTTCCTTCATTCCATATTTCTATTTCTTCCTTCAAGTCTCCTTTCCTTTTGATGTTCATATTTCTATTCTTTCCTTCAAATCCCCTTCTTCCATCATTCCATATTTCTATTTCTTCCTTCAAAGTTTCCCTTTCCGCCACGATGTTCATATTTCTATTCTTTCCTTCAAATCCCCTTCTTCCTTCATTCCATATTTCTAGTCCTTCTTTTCAGTCTTTGCTTATTTATTCCATGTTGCCCATATTTCTATTCTTTCCTTCAAATCCCTTCTTCCTTCATTCCATATTTCTATTCCTTCTTTCAAGTCTAATTTATTCCATGTTGCCCATATTTCTATTCTTTCCTTCAAATCCCTTCTTCCTCCATTCCATATTTCTATTTCTTCCTTCAAGTCTCCTTCTTGCCACGATGCTCATATTTCTATTCTTTCCTTCAAATCCCTTCTTCCTTCATTCCATGTTCCTATTCCTTCTTTCAAGTCTTATTTATTCCATGTTGCCCATATTTCTATTCTTTCCTTCAAAATCTTGCCTTCTTCCTTCATTCCATATTTCTATTCCTTATTTCAAGTCTTATTTATTCCATGTTGCCCATATTTCTATTCTTTCCTTCAAATCCCCTTCTTCCTTCATTCCATATTTCTATTTCTTCCTTCAAGTCTTATTTATTCCATGTTGCTCATATTTCTATTCTTTCCTTCAAATCCCCTTCTTCCTTCATTCCATATTTCTCTCCTTCTTTCAAGTCTTATTTATTCCATGTTGCCCATATTTCTATTCCACTTTCCTTCAAATCCCCTTCTTCCTTCATTCCATATTTCTATTCCTTCTTTCAAGTCTTATTTATTCCATGTTGCCCATATTTCTATTCTTTCCTTCAAATCCCCTTCTTCCTCCATTCCATATTTCTATTTCTTCCTTCAAGTCTCCTTTTTTGCCACGATGCTCATATTTCTATTCTTTCCTTCAAATCCCTTCTTCCTTCATTCCATATTTCTATTCCTTCTTTCAAGTCTTATTTATTCCATGTTGCCCATATTTCTATTCTTTCCTTCAAATCCCCCTTCTTCCTTCATTCCATATTTCTATTCCTTATTTCAAGTCTTATTTATTCCATGTTGCCATATTTCTATTCTTTCCTTCAAATCCCCTTCTTCCCCATTCCATATTTCTATTTCTTCCTTCAAGTCTTATTTATTCCATGTTGCTCATATTTCTATTCTTTCCTTCCAAATCCCTTCTTCCTTCATTCCATATTTCTATTTCTTCCTTCAAGTCTCCTTTTTGCCTGATGCTCATATTTCTATTCTTTCCTTCAAATCCCTTTCTTCCTTCATTCCATATTTCTATTCATTCTTTCAAGTCTTATTTATTCCATATTTGCCCATATTTCTATTCTTTCCTTCAAATCCTTCTTCCTTCATTCCATATTTCTATTCCTTCTTTCAAGTCTTATTTATTCCATGTTGCCCATATTTCTATTCTTTCCTTCAAATCCCCTTCTTCCTTCCTTCCATATTTCTATTCCTTCTTTCAAGTCTTATTTATTCCATGTTGCTCATATTTCTATTCTTTCCTTCAAATCCCCTTCTTCCTCCATTCCATATTTCTATTTCTTCCTTCAAGTCTTATTTATTCCATGTTGCCCATATTTCTATTCTTTCCTTCAAATCCCCTTCTTCCTTCATTCCATATTTCTATTTCTTCCTTCAAGTCTTATTTATTCCATGTTGCCCATATTTCTATTCTTTCCTTCAAATCCCCTTCTTCCTTCATTCCATATTTCTATTTCTTCCTTCAAGTCTTATTTATTCCATGTTGCCCATATTTCTATTCTTTCCTTCAAATCCTTCTTCCTTCATTCCATATTTCTATTTCTTCCTTCAAGTCTTATTTATTCCATGTTGCTCATATTTCTATTCTTTCCTTCAAATCCCCTTCTTCCTTCATTCCATATTTCTATTTCTTCCTTCAAGTCTTATTTATTCCATGTTGCCCATATTTCTATTCTTTCCTTCAAATCCCCTTCTTCCTTCATTCCATATTTCTATTTCTTCCTTCCAAGTCTTATTTATTCCATGTTGCCCATATTTCTATTCTTTCCTTCAAATCCCCTTCTTCCTTCATTCCATATTTCTATTTCTTCCTTCAAGTCTTATTTATTCCATGTTGCCCATATTTCTATTCTTTCCTTCAAATCCCCTTCTTCCTCCATTCCATATTTCTATTTCTTCCTTCAAGTCTTATTTATTCCATGTTGCCCATATTTCTATTCTTTCCTTCAAATCCCCTTCTTCCTTCATTCCATATTTCTATTTCTTCCTTCAAGTCTTATTTATTCCATGTTGCCCTTATTTCTATTCTTTCCTTCAAATCCCCTTCTTCCTTCATTCCATATTTCTATTTCTTCCTTCAAGTCTTATTTATTCCATGTTGCCCATATTTCTATTCTTTCCTTCAAATCCCCTTCTTCCTTCATTCCATATTTCTATTTCTTCCTTCAAGTCTTATTTATTCCATGTTGCCCATATTTCTATTCTTTCCTTCAAATCCCTTCTTCCTTCATTCCATATTTCTATTTCTTCCTTCAAGTCTTATTTATTCCATGTTGCCCATATTTCTATTCTTTCCTTCAAATCCCCTTCTTCCTTCATTCCATATTTCTATTTCTTCCTTCAAGTCTTATTTATTCCATGTTGCCCATATTTCTATTCTTTCCTTCAAATCCCTTCTTCCTTCATTCCATATTTCTATTTCTTCCTTCAAGTCTTATTTATTCCATGTTGCATATTTCTATTCTTTCCTTCAAATCCCCTTCTTCCTCCATTCCATATTTCTATTTCTTCCTTCAAGTCTTATTTATTCCATGTTGCCCATATTTCTATTCTTTCCTTCAAATCCCCTTCTTCCTTCATTCCATATTTCTATTTCTTCCTTCAAGTCTTATTTATTCCATGTTGCCCATATTTCTATTCTTTCCTTCAAATCCCCTTCTTCCTTCATTCCATATTTCTATTTCTTCCTTCAAGTCTTATTTATTCCATGTTGCCCATATTTCTATTCTTTCCTTCAAATCCCCTTCTTCCTTCATTCCATATTTCTATTTCTTCCTTCAAGTCTTATTTATTCCATGTTGCCCATATTTCTATTCTTTCCTTCAAATCCCTTCTTCCTTCATTCCATATTTCTATTTCTTCCTTCAAGTCTTATTTATTCCATGTTGCCCATGTTTCTATTCTTTCCTTCAAATCCCCTTCTTCCTTCATTCCATATTTCTATTTCTTCTTTCAAGTCTTATTTATTCCATGTTGCCCATATTTCTATTCTTTCCTTCAAATCCCCTTCTTCCTTCATTCCATATTTCTATTTCTTCCTTCAAGTCTTATTTATTCCATGTTGCCCATATTTCTATTCTTTCCTTCAAATCCCCTTCTTCCTTCATTCCATATTTCTATTTCTTCCTTCAAGTCTTATTTATTCCATGTTGCCCATATTTCTATTCTTTCCTTCAAATCCCCTTCTTCCTCCATTCCATATTTCTGTTTCTTTCTTCAAGTTTCCTTTTTCTCCATACTTATTCTTTTTCATGTCTTTTTTCCTCCATTCCCATGTTTCTTTTCTATCCTTCAAATTTACTTTCTTTCTATATGCCCATATTTCTATTCATTTCTTTAAAGCACATTTACTGCTCCATTCCTATATTTCTATTATTTTGAACAAGTCACCTCTCCTAACAAACTCATATTTCTATTCCTTCCTTCAAATCACTTTTCTTCCTCCATGCCCATATTTCTAATCCTTCCCTCAAATCTCCTCCTCCCTACATGCACATATTTATTTTCCTTCTTTCAAATCTCCTTTCGTCCTTCATAACTTTATTTCTATTTCTCCCTTCAAATCTTCATTTTTCCTCCGCCTTTATCTCTAATCCCACCTACGAATCTCATTTTTTCCACATCCATTTTTATATTCCTTCCTTTAAATCTCCTTCCTTCCTCCATGTCCATATTTCCTATTCTTTCTTTCAAAACTCTTTTCTTCCTTAATGTCCATGTTTCTAATTCTTCCCTCAAATCTCTTCCTTCCTCCATGCATATATTTCTTTTCCTTCTTTCAAATCTCCTTTCTTCCTTCATGACTTTATTTCTATTTCTTCCTTCAAATCTTCATTATTTCTCTATGTCTATATCTCTAATCCCACTTACAAATCTAATTTTTACACCATATCCATTTTTATCTCCCTTCTTTCAAATCTCCTTTCTTACTTTATGTTCATTTTCCTATTCCTTCCCACAAATCTCCTTCTTCCTCCATGCACAAATGTTTATTTCTTCTTTCAGATCTTATTTATTTTTTCATGACCATATTCTATTCCTTCCTTCAAATCTCCTTCCTTCTTTCAAACCCATATTCCTATTCTCTCCTTTAAATCTCCTTTCTTCCTTCATGCCAGTATTTCTATTCCTTCCTTCAAATCTCCTTTCTTCTTTCATCGATATATGTCTTTTACTTCTTTCAAATCTCCTTCTTCTTCTATGCTCATATTTCTATTCTTTCCTTAAAATTTCCTTTTTTCTTCATTGACATGTTTCACTTCGTTCCTTCCTTCAAATGCACTTTCTTCTTGCATACCCATATTTCAATTTCTTACTTGAATTCTCCTTTCTTCCTCCATGTCTATTCCTTCCTTCAAGTCTCCTTTCTTCCACTATGCTCATGTTTCTCTTCCTTCCTTCAAGTTTCCTTTCTTCCTACATGCCCAAGTTTTCCCATTTTTAAGCACCTCGAGTATATACATATACCAGCTGCTCGTTTCCAAGTATGTCAGTCTCTTAAAGTTGCTAGTTATTTTTTGTTGCAGATGTTTGCTCAGGCACATCACTAAATTTAATAAAAACAAAGTTTCTTTCATCAAAATGTTTATGCTATTATTAAGAGGAAATATCAAAGTATTTTTTAATTATTTTAAATTTTTTTTTTAAATTCATTTTCTTTTTCAGTGAAAAACTCATTAATTTGGAAATTCTTGAAAAATTCGAATAATTATCAGATTTTAATGAAAATTTTAGGAGTTATATAAATCCGAGAATTAACTTTTGTTTGCAAACTAGTCAAGCTGTCAAAATGGACGCAAAAATTGCTTACTGGAAATAGTAAATTTAATCATTTAGCTTTCAGTTAAAGCTAAAAATCAAAGCTTCAAGAAAAAATTTTATTTTAAAAAATTCAATTTAAAACTTGGGTATCGAGAATGAGTGAAGTTACCTAGTAGGTACCTCCACTAAATTGCTGTAAAAACAGCATAGTATGAAGAAAACAGGACCCAGACTTAATAAAAACGAACTTTTTCCATAAAAATATTATTATAAAGAGGAAAGATTAAAGTATTTTTTAATTATTTTAAATTTTTTTCAATCCCTTCTGACACGTTCGAAATTTTGGTAAAAATCTTGTTTTCATTTTAGTTAGCGGGTAACCAAATCGTTACGAGAGCTTATAATGGAAAACGTAATATTACATAACTCAGTTTTTCCCGGTGACAGACATATTAATTCGGAAATTCTTGCAAAAATCAAATAATTGTCGGATTTTAATGAAACTTTCAGGATTTATTTATCAATGAATGAAATTATTTTTGATATTATTATTTTAAAAAATCTTGGTAAAAGTATTTTTTACATTAGTTACACCTCCCTCCACGTAAATTCATGAAATTTTATAAAATTAAACTTTTTGGGGAAAACTGGTTTTATTAGTTAAATGCTGGACTCATTGTGTAATGTAAATCATCTATTATTTTTTTTTTTTTTTTGTAACATTTTATCTTTATTTCCGAAAATCTGCTCTGAATAGTAAAATAAAAAACGTAATATGACATTATTTAATTTGATAAGCTTTTAATTGCTTTAATAAATAATATATATTAAGGACAATAATTGTGTGAAGAAATTTTTTTCGATTATAATGAAATTTTAAAAGCATTGTTTTAATTTTTTTAATTATAATAATTTATAAAGTTTCAAAATTATTTTTCAAGTACTTCAAAGATTTTTTGTCGTTAGTTTATTAACTTATTATGTGAAGATTATATTTACTAATTAAAAATTTAAAAGTTTAATACAAATCGTCGTGCCTTGGTATTTTTAAATTTTTTTTTTTTTTGTGTACTTAAAGTTTTTTTTTTTTTGTATGGTAATTTCTATGTGTACATTAAAAGATCATGTGTTTCACGGTTTCTTCTCCTTACAGGAAAAATTGTACAATTATGTCACTTGTGATCATCATACACTTATGTTATCTCGCAGCTGTCAAGCTGTCATCACATTTCAAATACGGGGAAAAGGTCAGAAAGTTCAACTGTGTTGAAGAAATGGTTTCATTCAAAATTTCATGCTATAAATAAGTAATACTTGTGTAAATCAGATTAATTTAACATTAACTTTGCTAATTTTTTAAAAAGAATGTTTCACAGATGTATATTTTATTTTTGCAAGATTTTAAAACCGAGAATCAACTTTTGTTTACTAATGTGTCGATCACTCAAAAAATAGACGAAAAATTGAAAAATGTTTTTTTAAAAATTGAAAAAATTTTGATTCCAATCAATATAGTTTCTGTTTGAAATACACCAGAATATTTTATTTTTGCAAGATTTTAAAACCGAGAATCAACTTTTGTTTACTAATGTGTCGATCACTCAAAAATAGACGAAAAATTGAAAAATGTTTTTTAAAAATTGAAAAAATTTTGATTCCAATCAATATAGTTTCTGTTTGAAATACACCAGAATATTTTACTTGCTGGAAATAGTAAATTTCATCATATAGCTTTCAATTAAAATAAAAATAAAAGTTTCAAGAAATTTTTTTTTTATTTTTAAAAACTCGGTGGAATATGCGTGAAAGAATTGTTAAATTAAATTCAAGGTTACTTTACAAATGCATTTTTATTCTACTAAGACCTGTGTAAATTATATGGATTTACTAATATATATATTTTAATACTTCACCCTGTACATTTCAACGTGATTATTTCCAGATAGTGAAAGTAATAATTAGTTCACGAAACATGAGTTAATCCCTCATTAAAAACAATTGCCTTTATCTTAGGTGACCTCCACCTCCAATTCTTATCTGTAATTTTAATTTCAAAGGTTCACTTGCAGTTCAGAGACAAATGTGTTCTCAGGAGATCGTTAGTTCACGAAACATGATTTAATCCGTCACTACAAATAAATGCCCTTATTTAAGATGATCCCGTCTCCAATTCTTCTCTGTATCGCGCTGTCTTTTTGTCTCTCCACCTTCTTCTTTACAAATTGGAAACGGAAACTCGAAATAGGACATACTAAAAGAAGCTTTCGTGACATCAGCAAACGACATCATCTCAAAGGAAAACGGACGTACAAGAAAAAACGAGTTGATCACTGATAAGATTATAGATATGATGTAAAAAAGACAGAAAACAATGTCAAGACATGAGCGGAATACAGGAAACTACACAAGGAAATAAGGAACAAATTCAAGCAGACCAAAAAAGAATGGCTCAACGACACATGGGCAGAAATAGAGATTGAGTATCACAAATAAAAAATAAGAGAACAGGACAAATAACTTCTTCATCAACAGGATGCATAAAATCCAAGGACGGGACGCTCATATTAGAGAAAGAAAAATACATCAGCGATGGAACGAATATATCGGAGATCACTTACACGATGAAAAAGAACAATCACCAATACACAAAAATAGAGACGGGCCGAAAATATATTAAAAACTGGTATGGAAGCTGCGCTGGCTAAATTGAATAGAAACAAACGACAGGACCAGACGGTTTTGTTATAGAGATGCTGATAGCCTTAGACGATTTCGGCGTAGACAAGATTATAGAAATAATAAATGAAATCTACAAAAATGGCGATATACCGGAGGACCTAAGCAGATCGATTTTCATAGCACTGCCTAAGAAACCAGCGCAAATGAATGTGATCTCCACCGAACAATCAGTTTAATGAACCACATAACAAAACTCATTATCCCGATTCTGATGAATAGAGCGCGCAGTAGAATCAGGCCAGAGATAAGACAAGACCAGTGCGGGTTCGTCAAGGACACCAGAACAAGGAACGCGATATTTATGCTTAGAATGTCATCAGAAATTACAATACAAATGCAGAAGGACGTGTTTTTCAGGCTACAAAAGGCATTCGACAAAGGAGGCTACAAAGACTTATTAGAGCTGCTCGGCAACTTTGATATACTCAGGAAATACATTAGAATAATCATAAACCTATACTGGCAGTAAACCACTAGCATACGGTCAGGAAATGAGTTCAGCGTATATACCATAATACAAAAGGGGGTGTAAAACAAAGATGTGTATTCTCACCAGATTTATTCAGCCTATACTGTGAATAAACTCTGAGAGAACTAGAAGTCCTGCTATGATTCCTCACTAACAGTCACAATCTTAACACTATAACATACGCAAATGATACAGTGCTGGTAGCAGATACAGAAGGGAAACTACAGCATCTAGCGAAGGAAAAGGAGAATAAGGGACTAAACATAAACGACAAGAAAACTGAATGCATTGTCATCAGCAAAAAGAGGAGTCAAAAATGCCAATTACAAGTCGAGGATGCTAAAATCAAGCAGGTAGATAAATTTAAATATCTAGGAAGTGTTTTAACAGAAGTCGGAAAGTGCAACACTGAAATCCGAAGTCGTATTGGCATGACCAAGGACGCGTTCCAAAAGTTGAGTAGAGTATTGGCAGACAGGAGAATCTCGTTGGAAACAAAGAAAAGGGTACTTGATAGTCATGTGATATCTGGCAGCAAATGCTGGACAATCTCCTCAAAGATGAAAAAAAAACTTGAAGCAACAAAAATGAAGTTCTACAAAAGGATACTGAGAATACAATAGACCGAACATGTGAGGTTTTAGAGAGAATAGGAACGAAAAGGAAACGTATACTTACTTAACATCAAGAAGAAACAGTTGAACTTTCTGGGACGCGTAATGAGTAAAGGGGGTTTGGGGAATCTGATACTCACAGGGCGGATAGAGAGAAAGAGAGACAGGGGAAAACAGCGTGTGACATACTTGCCGGGCTTAAGCAAATGAATAGCAGAGCAGGTTTTGAGAGAAATAATAAGACAAAATTTATTAAGAGCTACAGGTAACAGAAAAATGTGGAGGGCCATAATCGCTTATGTTCTGAACTACGTCCTGAAGGGACACGGTACATTAAAGAAGAAAGACGTTATTTCTGTTTTACTCTGTGTCCCGCTCTCTGCCTTCCCACCAAGCGTGTCAAGCATATTAATAAATAAATCTTCACCCCCATCAATGAATTTATGAGGTAACAGCAATATAGACGGTCACACAAGAGATCTGTTCAGAAATATTTTTACATTACATTTCTCTGTGTGATGTATGGTGAGATTTTTTTTATGGTTGAAATTATTCCTAATTATTTTTAGCATTCTCCGCATTAATTGTAACAAGTTCATCTTTAATTTAACTTAAATAAAAATGAAATGATTTCTAGTTTATAATTGTATATATTTTATTTCATTGTAAATAAAAATAACGTTATGTATTCCAAGTTTGGACGCGACGTCAGCACATATGTCATTGCACTCTTTCTTGCTTTTTTGTGGGTGGGGGGAATCTCCTTCTTTATAAAAGCACCTTATTACTATCACTGTACTCAACTCACTGTATTGTACAGTTAATTCGAGCTTCACTAGATGCTCCATAATTGTAGCCTTGTACCACTCTAAGCCCAAGCTAAGCGTAGTTAGGCATACGCATACACACAATTTCCTTCTCTAAATCGATATCTCAAAAAAGTTGAAAGTGTAAAAATTACTTTACACTAAAAATGATAATACTGTGGAAATGCTTCGTTTCATAGGATTGCGTACCGTAATTCCCTATGCATAATACGCATTTTTCTAAAAAAATAAAAAATAATAATAATAAGCAAAATTAGGGGTACGTATTATGCACAGATACAAAAAATGCCGTTTCATAGGTCGATTTCAGCTGCGAAATGACAACTCATCACAACATACGAAAATTTGATTGTGACTAATGTCAAATACAATCATATGTACCTAACGATATTTACAAATGTAAAATAAAATCAGAATTATCATAAAACTATAGGTATTTCTGTTTCCTTTAAGAATTGTGCTGATCGGAAATTTTGATAAATTCTTCAAATACAGTTTGAATAAGAGTAGGAAACGCTTGCCGTAATGAAATTGAAGAAGTAAATACAATTTATAGGGTTTTATTACCAAACAAGGGGTGCGTATTATGTGTGAGTACAAGCATTTTCCCACACTTTCAGTACAATTTTAGGGGGGTGTATTATGGATTAAGGTGTATTATGCTTGGGGAAATACGGTAATGCTTCTATGTGGCAATAAATATTGAACAATTTCTTTATAGATGAAGAGGAGACTCGTACCAACAGAGAAGTGGTTCTACAGAAGGATGCTGAAAACTAGTGTAGAGGATTTTTAGGTCCTTTACGATTTATATTTACAAATCGTTCTCGTGTAATTGAAGTCGGAAATAAGACAACAATGACGCTTGAATAAAATAAACAATGAATTGTATTAACGATAAGTTTACATAGTTGAGATAAAACATGCAAATGGTAGAAGGAAAGTTGTTTCCCTTGTAACGTTAGGAAATATGACGAAAAGTCAATTGAGATTAATGTCTCTGAAAGAAAGAAAAAAATTACATACTGATGTCGAGTTGACGAAAGTTCTGATTGGAAGATGTGAGAGATTTGTGCACATGTTAGTTTAAGAAATAAATGGCAGCTAATTGGTAAGATTGAGGAACGCGACCCCGCGATAGCGTCATGCTATCGCGGGCAGCTGAAACTGCCAACTGTCTTGCTTGGGACTCGAACTGGAACTGCCGGTCGTAACACGTGTGTTCCCGTTTTCTTATAAGCCCCGGGAAAACGCGGGAAAGCATAAGAACATCTCCTGATGGTCGTGTGTTTCGTGAATGAAGAAGACACGCGAGACAGGAGTAAAGTATGAATATGTATGTACATGTATGAGTGAACTGTGTGGAAATGCACATGATCACCATACTAGTATGTAAGTAACGAGGAAGTTTTAAGAAAAATGGGAACAAAAACATACTTAGAATCAGTAGGAGTTGAACTTTCTAGAACGCATAATGAGGAAAGAACGTTTGGTAAATTTAATACTCACAAAATATATTGAAAGCAAGAGGGGCAGAGGAAAACAGCAAGTAATCTATCTAACGCGCTGAACTATCAACGCACAAACGACAGGCATCAAAGACAAGGGGCGTTCTTCGTTGACTGAACTGTTGTTGTTGTGTTACATTTTAACTTGTGGTCACCTCACTTGTTCTCAAGGGAATGACGATATGTAAGTTCTACCACACCAGTTGTAATCTGTTACAGTTTTACTGCAACTAGTTATACCCCTTTCTATTTCCCGCTATGTTGCAACTGATGTTTGCCTGTCGGCTTAGATATCCGACGGCCATGTGATAATCCTTTTAGCTGAAAACGAATTTAAATCATAAAGTAGTTCTAATGATAACAGGAGCAGTCAAAAACCACAAACTTTCACCAGGGCAATACCGACATCATCTTAGCGATTAGCAAGAGATGATTGAAATAAGAATAACTACAATGAACTTGATCGCTCTCAAGAGTGAAAATACAAAAGCAAAAAATGAACTCGACCCCTCTAAAAAATAAATGCACATTTAAATTAACCATAAAAGACACAAAAATAATAGTAAACCAACAAACAAACAAACAAACAAAAAATGGAAAATAATCCAGAAACTTTATCCTGTACCGGATTGAACCCAAAATCTAATCAGTCCGTTCCAGTTACGAAGTCAATCATCTCTGAGTTTCATCCGAATCCGTCCAGCGAATCTTTCATTATAGCTTGTGGCGGAAACTGGCAAACTTAACTCCGCACACATTTTGTAATTTTATATATTAAAAACAATCGATGAAACAAACATGTTATAATAACAACTTAAAATTGTATTCCAACAAAGATACACAAAATAAGAAGAATAGATCAGTGGTTTGTAATACAAGGTGAGATTGATATTGGTATTGGTGAATTGAAAAATTCAAGCTTGAGTCAAGGTAAAAATGTACAAGGTAAAATAAGGAGTTGCCTCGCTTAGAGTGTAAAGTTTCAACTGAAAAGAAAATTTATTAAAAAGATTATTTCTTGTTAAGTGTTCCAGGCTTGATTGAATTATTTTGTTAACTGAATGTATTAATTAAGAGTCTGTAAGAAAATATTCTGTGTGAAGGAAAGTTTGTTGAAGAATATTGGGCGTGAATGAATGTAAAGTCAGTAGTTTAACTTGGAAGTCTTAGTAAGTGAATTGGCGCGTTGCTGAGGTGAAGCTTGGACTGCCATGGATTCAAGATCATGCCGCATGGCGAACGAAGTAGGCGATTGTTGTCTGGTACGTGGCAAAATGAATTGGCATACACTTCCGAGCCAACGATATTTATCTACCTCCCCACCGAGGCGGAATGTGGCACAAGGCCTTTTTAATGTGCGGTATCCGGGCTCTAAAGGCCGGGCAAAAATTCATTGTCTAATATTGCCCAGACGAGACTTTACCTACGGTGGAGCCTCGACTGAGTCACTCTCCGCCAGAAGGCAGAGTCAAACAACTGCTCGTGCTAGTGCCTCGCACTAACGATATTTATCTATCTCCCCATCGAGGCGGAATGTGGCACAAGGTCTTTTTAATGTGGGGTTCCGGACCATAAAGCCCGATCAAAAATTGTCTAATATTGCCCAGACGAGACTCTACCTTCGGCGGAGCTTCGACTGGATCACTTTCTGTCCACTTTCTGTCAAACAACTGGATCACTTTCCCTTCAGAGAAATGCTCGTACTGGCGCTTTCACGCCAACGATATTTATCTACCACCCCACCGAGACGAAATGTGTCACAAGGCCTTTTTAATGTGGGATATCCGTCTCTTAAAGCCCAGGCAAAAATTTATTGTCTAATGTTGCCCAGACGAGAATCTACCCTTCGGCGGAGCCTCGACTGGATCATATTCTGCCTGAAGACAGAGAGTCGAACAAGTGCTCGTGCTGGCGATTCCGCGCCAACGATATTTACCTCTCTACCGAGGCGGAATGTGGTATAATGAGGTCTTCGGGCTCTAATGCCCAGGCAAAAATTTATTGTCTAATATTGCCCAGACAGGGCTCTACCCTTCGGCGGAGCCCCGTGTGTGTCATTTTCTGTCCGAAGGCAGAGAGTCAGACAAGTGCTCGTACTGCCAACGATATTTATCTACCTCTACACCGAAGCGGAATGTGGCACTAGGCTTTTTTAATGTGGGTTATCCGAGCCCTAAAGCCTTGGCAACAATGTATTGTCAAATATTGCCCAGACGGGACTTTACCCTCCGGCGAAGCCTTGACTGGATCATTCTAGGCCTGAATGCAGAGAGTCAGAGAAGTGTTCGTGCTGGCGCTCCGCGCTAACGATATTACCTACATCCCCACCGAAGTAGAATGTAGCACAAGGCCTTTTTAATATGAGGTATCCGGGCACTAAAGCCCGGGCAAAAATTTATTGTCTAATATTGCCAGACACGTCTCTACCCTTCTGCGGTGCCTAGACTGGGTCATTTTCTGCCCAAAAGCAGAGAATCAGACAAGTGCTCATGCTGGTGCTTCCGCGCTAAGGATATTTATCTACCTCTACACCGAGGAGGAATGTGGCACAAGGCCTTTTTAATGTGGGTTATCCGAGCCCTAAAACATAGGCAACAATGTATTATCAGATATTGCCCAGACAGGACTCTACCCTCCGGTGATGCCTTGACTGGATTATTCTCTGCCCGAAGGCAAAGACAAGTGTTCGTGCTAACGATATTACCTACCTCCCCACCGAGGTGGAATGTGGCACAAGGCCTTTTGAATATGGGGTATCCGGGCTCTAAAACCCGGGCAAAAAGTAATTGTCTAATATTGCCCAGACTCTACTCTACTCTTCGGCGGAGCCTTGACTGGGTCACTCTCTTCCCGAAGGAATAGATTCAGACAAGTGCTTGAAGAAACGAGGTCTGATTGAAGAAACAATGTCTGAAGTTTAAATACTGTCCAAGAGAATCAACTTAGCTGAGCTGGAAAACTTTGTGTCTCGTGCCGACATTTCTTTTGGTAGTATTTGTGCATTTATAAATATGTATGCAAATGAATTAAGGATGGTTTCTTGTGAGTGGTACCGCAGAAACTAATGACTCGTTTATTTAGTATTATTTTAATGACTATCTGAAATTCAAATAATTTTGTCTTTAGGAAAAAAAATTAGAGTTTATTAAAATAAATGGTTCTAACTAACGCTACTTATTTTTTAAGATGATAGCTAAGTTTTAGTTGCATTTCATTTTCATATCTGACAAGCATTTTTTCTCACATTTATTTAGCTGTTATCTCACACCCTGATTGAGCACTTTGGAAGAATGGTAGACTTTGAAAAACAGTAGGTACTCTAGCATCTACGCATCGTTCATTCAGCAATGAATTGGAATATTCTCAGCTATTGGACGTGTATAATGATAATATACACGATAAAAGGTCTGCCTCCTTCTACCGAGCGCCCATAGCTCAGAGGTAGAATCGCCGACTGACACCAACTCAGTCGAGTTTCAATCCTGGGTTAAAAAGCAATCGGAGTCTAACCGTGCTGATTAGCTGTGATACAACGAAACAGATCTGTCTGCGGATGACTATATATATATATATATATATATGTGTGTGTGTGTGTGTGTGTGTGTGTAACCATAAGATAATGTTTAGCGCCAAGATCGTTAGTTTTTTTTTTCTGTAGTTTTACTTTTTACTGATAAAAGGCATTTTGGCAAGCAGGAAAATATAGTGCGTTCAGAAAATGTAATGACATAAATCCATCTACAGGAAGTAATTCAGTATTTTTGGGATGGGAAACGGATGAAAAAATATTAGGAAAAAAAGCGGAAAAATAACCCAGAAACTTTATCCCGTACCGGATCGAACCTAAAATCTAATCAGTTTGTGCCAGTCATGAGACCAAATATCCCTGAAAGTTTCCTTCGAATTCATCCAGTGGATCTTTAGATAGCTTGACCACGTACAGGCAGACAGACAAACAAAACAAACGCGCCTGAATACAATACTTTTGCCTTAAGGCGTAGGTAACACTCAACTGTTTATCATTGACAATTACTGCGCAATTCTGTCTTTATTTTTTTGTTTGTACCTGAACGTTAGTCTCTATATAAGGACATCTTTCTCTTCGTACCTTTGACTATGAACGGTCAGTCTAACAATGACAGCGCCTTCTTTTGTCTCCGTTCTTTCTTTTATGACAGTTTCTTCCTTTTTAACTTTACTCCGTTCTTTTTAACTTCAGTGAAAAGCAGCTCCGTATCTCTAACGGGCATGGGGGAAACGGACCCTACTAACTGAATAAGGCGGCTCTCTCCCAGTGCCTGTGGGAGTGCACCTTTCAGACACTGGGACTATCACATAGGCCTTTTCTTCAAAGACTCTTCTTCTTCTTCTTCTTCGTTGTGCAGTGTCTCTTCAGAACGTAGGCGAACATGACCGTCCACGTCTCTAGTAGCTCTTAACATGCTTTCTCCTGTTATCCCTTCCAAGCCCCTCTCTGCTATCCATTTGCTCAAGCCCATCAAGTATGATACACGTTGCTTTCCTCTGTCTCTCTTTCCCTCTATCTGACCTGTGAGTATCAGATTCTCCAAGCCCTTCTTCCTCATTACATGTTCCAGAAACTTCAGCTGTCTTTCCTGATGTTAAGTATTAGTTTCATTTTCATTTCCATCCTCTGCAAAACTTTGTCGTTGTTCACATGTTCGATCCATGATATCTGCAACATTCTTCTGTAAAATAACATTTCGGTTGCTTCAAGTATTCCCTTCATCTTTAATGAGATTGCCCAGCATTCACTGCCATATTGAAGGACACACATCACACAACAATCTAGTTTTCTCTTCTTTGTTTCCAACGAAATCTTTCTGTCTCTCAATACTCTACTCAGTTTCTGGAATGCATCCTTGGCCATGCCAATTCCCCTTCGGATCTGTGTCGCACTTTCCGTCCACTGTTAGAACATTTCACGGGTATCTAAATTTCTGTACCTGCTTGATTTTATTATCCTCAGGATGCTTTTAACTGGCTATATGGGGCCGCTAGATATACCCATAGATATATTTCTTTATTTTTTGTATTTTCAAGAAATACACGTATTTTGGTGAATAAGAAAATATTCGGGTAATTTTTGCTCACTTGGTCATTCGAAGATTGTCCCGTACATACCCTTTCAAATTAGGAGTATGGGTTTCGATTTTCATCAATTCCAATCTGAAACATTGATCGTTTTTATGCGTTCTAATTGACTATTTCAATTGAATTCTTTTTTCATTGTAGTTTTCTCAGCTTTCTGTATTCCATATTCACTTTCATTCATTCAATATAACTACTTCGTTCTCTCCAGCCACGAAACATTATCCATACGCCAATAAAATCTTGGATGATGTGGTCACTTTGTCGCATCAAAACACAGAATATGATGGATAGTAACAAGACAAACATTGCCAAGAGTTACAAGAGATAGTAATATGATGCAAACCACCCCCGGTCTCATGCTGTATGTTGCGTGCATTAACTGGCCGTTCCGCCCCCGGGTGATCGAAGATGTCAAATGATCAGTTGAAATTCCTTGCTTTCTCCGCCACGTTGTGATTTCTGATCTCAGAGAAAACTAAAGACCTGAGAAAAAACGGCGGTCATTTTTGTGCTGCATTCCTCGACAACTGAGAATCAAGAGACGGTTGGGTGTATAATACAGAAATAAAGGAAATAGACAAGAACAAAAAAGATAACAAGACAATAGTGAAGACCAGTCTGTGTGGACTAATAATTATATTGTATCTCTTTGTACAGAAGAGAGAGAGAGAGAGAGAGAGAGAGTAAAAAAGAATAAAAACAAAATACAATCCAACGTTTTTCAAAGTTTACAAATTACTTGAGGCTACTGTGCCTATTCGTTGTTAGAAGTAATACAGTCTTTATGTTCCCTTTCCTTTGGGTTCTGCTTAGAAGCTATGTACGTGTCTACTAGCGTGGTGGGAGAGAGAAATTTCTATGTCTTCACTCGAACGCGTTCCGAGCGGATCTCTCTCTCTCTCTCTCTCTCTCTCTCTCTCTCTCTCTCTCTCTCTCTCTCTGAGACTTTTTTTTAAATCCGTCGCCTTTATGTTGGAACCGTTTCAATATGGTGTGGGGTGCTAAGTGTTCGAAACGTTTATCCGTAAAGGTTTAATGTAAATTTTGTGTATCTGGCTTAAATCATCCGCTTACGGCTTTCGCGCGGATGTTTGCCGGTCTGGAAGTTCGGAGACAAGATTCTGTTGACTTTATACATTCACCTGTCAGCGTTAATTACAATTCCATCATTACATGGGTGTCTTTCCCAAATATGTCGAGGTTGCTGAGCATTTCTGTCAATTCTTTGTGGCGTACTTTGACGAACACCTTTGCATAGTCTATAAAACATAGGTCGTTTTTTCATTTGTATTGCCCTTTCTGATAGCATCCTAAACATAAATACCGCGTTCCTTGTTCCAGTGTCCTTGACGAAACCACACTGATTTTGTCCTATCTCAGGCCTGATTCTACTTCGCGCTCTATTCATCAAGATTCTGAAGATGAGTTTTGTTATGTGGTTCATTAAACAGATTGTTCCGTCTTTGCAATTAACTTTGCCTATAACTCCACTGTAAACGACAAGGGACATTCTTTACATGACTCCCACCTCTCACGGACCACATACTTTGTGGTATCTCTATCTCGGCTCGGGAAATTTCCAGACACATCAAAGACCCTGACTCTACGAAGGCTACTAGTTCAGATTAAATTCCTGCGGTTGTTCTTAAAAATATTATACCAGAGTTGTCTCCATTTTTGGTAAAGTTAGTTAAACGCTACCCAAATGAGAAATGTTTCTAAAGTCTTTGGGTGGTGTCAGCTGTATGCTAAGTTTTCAAGAATGCAGGTAAGCGTTCATCCTTGTCATAACATAATTTCCTGGAAAAATAGTCGTTTCATGGTACCACCCCAAAAAGTATCCGACTCCTCCTATCATACTCTATCTTTATAATAGTCAAACCAGACCCAAAATAGAGTTTTGCTGCTATATATGAGCTGGAACTGCATAATCAACACTTTCCAGCCTTGATAGAGTTCAAAATCGTAAATTTCGATAGATAAGTGCATATTTAACGTAACGAGACTAGATTTTCCAGGTTTTCACGTCAGTAAAAACGGTTTACTATCTACACAAAATAAAATTAAAATTATTAAAATTTTTCTTAAACCAAAAAATTCTAAAAGCCGAAAACTATTCTTGGCATAACAAGTTTTTACCGAAAGCTTATTCCAAATTATGCAAGCATTATATTGTCATTATCTGAAGGCATGCGGTTAAATCCTAAATCAGTGTTTGAGCTAAATGAACAAGAATCTAACGCATTTGAAGCGATAAAAATAAGTTAATACAGATAACAACATTAGCACATCTCTAGTTTTCAATAACAGAGTTCCAGTTAGTAACCGAAAGCAGTCAATATGCGGCTGGCGCTGCCTTACATCGAATAATAGACAAACCACTATACTAACTAGATTCTTTAAAAAAAAATAATTTCACAAGCGCAGACAAAATATTCCATGTTCGATCGAGAGCTTCTCGCAGCTTATCTCTCCCTGCTGCATTTTCGCCACATCATAGAGGGTCGCAATGTTTACGGATCATAAGCCGTTGTGCGGAGCATTCCAAAATCAGACTCCAGCAAAATCCGATCGACATGAGTGTCATCTTTCAGTGTTATCTGAGTATATATCTGATATCGTATATATCATTGACGAGAAGAACATAGTTGCGGACTGCTTATTTAGACCCGCGTTCGCAGTTCAAATAGAAGCTTGTGATTTGTCACAGATAGCACCGGCACAGAAGAAAGATGACGAAATCGTGTCATATAAAAATTTAAAGGAATATACCATTTCCCCTAAAATTGGATCCATACTATGAGATATTTCTACTATACATCCTAGGCCATTTGTCCCTAGGGGTGTAGGGGATTTGGTAAGTGCTTGGTTGATGTGCTTCCGTATTTTACGGGTATTGCTCTCGAGATTAGTTCCCCCACAAATACAACACAATGTTTTACAATCGCGCAAAAGAAATGGAATAAGTCACAACGAACATTAAACAACAAACAATTTAATATGTATAAAATAAAATTAGCATGTGGAAACAAATAAAATACAAGATGTGAAAAATTGCCTTTTGGAAAATAAAGTTTGGCAAGAAGTTAAATTTGTTTAAAGGTGTGTGTAAGTTTATATTAACGGAGTCCGTAAATAAGTCATTCTTACTTACATTAAGTTCATCTCGGGTGGCGACAGCGTGTCGCGTTGATGAAAGAAAGTTTGTCGGGTTTTTCCTTTCACGCCCCTCTGTAGCTAGGTCATGAACTTTGGTGTGGAAGAATGACTTGGCCGGACAAAGTATCGGTTACATGCTGACTTAATGGCTAGCTTGGTAACTGAACTCTCACTTCCTAACTGTGTGTTATTTATATACCATAATAGGGAATCAAAGAATCTTCCTAACATTTAGGTGTGAAGACATTTATTGACCAATCAGATTTGTATTTTACTATTTTGTTTTGGGGCCTAAATATTTTTTGTTAATTGACTTCCGATCCTATTTTTCTAGAATGTTCTTTCTATAATGTTTTTATGTATTTTCTTATTGCTTATTTTAATAGAAAAAAATGTGTATCCCATATATCCCCCCCCCCCCCGCAGATTGATAAATATGGAAATGTTTATTAATATGTAATATAAGTTTTAAAATGTTTCGGCCAATGTACCTTTCTTCCAGCTTTTGTGGTGGTGTTTGTCGGTGTATTTGTCGGTGTGGAGGTTGGTTTGGACAATGTGGTATTTTTTGTGCTTGTAGAGTGTTCAGCCGTACTTTCCTTTATTGGTAAGTCTAAGTACGCTGGTTTTAGTCTGTCTATTTGCTTTTTATGGCGAGTTTAAAATATTTGTGGTGTCTTTCAACTACCTGGAAAGGTCCGGAGTAGGTAGGACATAAAGGTTTTTTGACTGCATCATTTCGAATAAAAACGTATTTGCAGTCGTGAAGGTCTTTTGGTGTGTAAAGTTCTTTAGTTTGTGTTATTGTGGGTGTGTAAACTAAATCGTTCATTTTGTGTTTAAAATCTTTTACAAAAGTTGTAGTTGGTTGTAAGGAAGTGTTTTTTTCACAAAATTGACCTGGTAGTGTTAAAGATGTTCCAAAAACCATTTCGGAAGCTGTACATCCCAGGTCTTCTTTGATAACATTCCTTATTGACAATAAAACAAGAGGCAAATTTTCAGACCATGTTCTGGAGTTGTTGTTAGCTGTTAAAACTGTTTTAAGTTGTCTATGGAATCTTTCAATTAATCCATTTGCGCAGGGGTGATATGCTGTTGTTTTTATATGTTTGACTCCCAATAACTTTGTAAATTCATCGAAAAGCGTTGATTGAAATTGGGAGCCTCTGTCTGTTGTTATTACTGAAGGACAACCAAAGACTGCGATCCACTCTCGTAATATGGTTTTAGAGATAGTCTCTGCTGATATATCTCTAAGTGGGACGGCAACAGGCCATCTTGTAAATCTGTCAATGATAGTAAGTATATATTGACAGTCATTTGCTATTGGCAATGGTCCGACAATATCGATGTGTAGGTTTGTGAACCTACCGTCTGGTTTTTTGAATTGTCTTGGAGGAGACTTTGTGTGTCTGTTTGTTTTGCTCTTCTGACAATTCAAGCATGTTTGAGTCCAGTTTTTTATGTCAGTGCGCATATTAGGCCAAACAAAACGGTTGCTGATTAATTTTGCGGTTGCTCGGCGTCCAGGGTGTGAAAGGTTGTGGAAATGTGTAAATAACCTTTTTCTTAGTGATGGTGGTATATACGGTCTAGAGTGACCAGTTTTGACATCGCAAAGTATTGTTTTTGTTCCAAATGGAACAGGCTGTTCCTTCAGCTGTAGGGAAGTGTCGTTTAGTTTGTCTAATGTGGCATCTTTTTTTGTTCATCTGCAATGAGCTCGAAGGTGAGATCTGCCGAATCAATAGATTGTATTATAGAGCGTGAAAGTGTATCTGCCACAATATTGTCTGAACCTTTTATGTATCGGATATCCGAGGTAAATTGTGATATATAGTCCAGTTGTCGAGTATCTCTGGGCGTATATTTCTCGGTATTTACATGTAAGGCGTAAGTAAGTGGTTTGTGGTCAGTGAAAACGGTGAAATCTCGTCCTTCGAGTAAGTGACGAAAGTGCCTTATGGACAAGTAAATTGCCAGTAACTCCCTTGAGAAGGTGCTGTATTTTCGTTGTGCAGTGTTCAATTTCACTGAGAAAAAGGATATTGGTTTTTCCAAGCCATTTTGTTTTTGTTGTAGGACTGCTCCAATTGAGTCTCCTGACGCGTCTGTTGTTAGTGAAAGTGTTGTAGTGTTGTCATTAGAGATGTAGGAGAGCTTGGTAAAATCTGCTAATGCTTTTTTAGCATTGTGAAAAGCAGTTAAAGCTTCTCGTTCAATTTGAATTTTTGCATTTTTATTTTTTTGTTGTTGCAACATGTTTGTTAGCGGGGTTAATATTCTGGAACAACGTGGAATAAATCTACGGTAGTAATTTATCAAACCGAGAAATCTTCGAAGTTGTCGCAGTGATGTTGGTTGTGGGAAATTTTGTATGGCTGTGACTTTTTCTGGGATAGGTGTGATTCCCTGTTCGTCTATCATGTGGCCTAAAAAGTTTAATTTCGAGACAGCAAAATCACATTTGCTTATGTTGATTTTCAAGCCGAAATGTGCTAGTCTCTCGAAAACTTGTAATAAATGGTCTTTATGTTCATTGATGTCATTGCTAGCAATAAGGACATCGTCGATATAAGCAAAAGCAAATGGTAACCCTCTCAATACCTCGTCAATGAGTCTCTGGAAAGTTTGGGCAGCATTACGTAGTCCAAATGGCATTCTGGTGAATTCGAAAAGTCCAAAAGGAGTTGTAATTGCTGTTTTTTCTATGTCTTCTTCGGCTACTGGAATTTGGTAGTAAGCTTTAACCAAATCTAGTTTTGTGAAGATTCTGGTTCCTTGCAAGCCCATGGCGAAATCGTGTAGATGTGGGATTGGATACCTATCAGGAACTGTTTTTGCGTTGAGGTTCCTGAAATCCCCACAAGGTCGCCATGCACCTGTTTCTGGCTTCTGGACCATATGTAGCGGTGAGGAGTATGGACTACTAGAAGGACGTATAATGCCTAATTGTAACATGTGCTGAAATTCGTCTTTTGCTACTTTATATTTCTCTGGATGCAATCTGCGTGGTGATGCATGTGTGGGTGGTCCAGAGGTTGTGATATAATGTTTGGCTGTGTGACGAACTTCATCAAAATGTTTAAAGGGCGTAGTAAGAGTTGGAAATTTTGTAATCAACTCTTGTAGTCCATTCGCATCTGGTAGTGCCGCACAGACTCCTGTTGACTTGTAGATTGAGGTGATTCCCTTTGCTGTTAGGTCTGTGTTGCAATCGACGAGAGATCGCGTAGCCATGTTCACTGAAACGTTGAAATGGGACAAAAAATCAGCTCCAAGAATCGGTGTTTTTACTTGGGCTATTGTGAAGATCCACGGAAAAGATCGGCGTAAACCCAAATTGAGCGTCAGTGCTATCTCTCCGTAGGTGTCAATTCTTGATCCATTTGCTGCTTGCAGTGTGAATGAAGATAGTTGGTGGTTTTTTCTGGGATCCGGTGGAATAACGCTGATTTGTGCGCCGGTGTCGACTAAAAATAAATATCCGGTATTTTTGTCTCGGATGTAAAATAGACGACTTCCTTGTGTTATACCAGCAGCTAATGTCGTCTTTACTTGCTGCCGTTAATATAAACTTACACACACCTTTAAACAAATTTAACTTCTTGCCAAACTTTATTTTCCAAAAGGCAATTTTTCACATCTTGTATTTTATTTGTTTCCACATGCTAATTTTATTTTATACATATTAAATTGTTTGTTGTTTAATGTTCGTTGTGACTTATTCCATTTCTTTTGCGCGATTGTAAAACATTGTGTTGTATTTGTGGGGGAACTAATCTCGAGAGCAATACCCGTAAAATACGGAAGCACATCAACCAAGCACTGACCAAATCCCCTACAACTCCAAATTAATCTAATTTTTCACCATTTACGGCAGTTACTTGTACACCCATACTGATTCCTCACCAGTTAGTTGAAAATACAAACATTTAAAAAGATTTATATAAACCTGTATTGGAATTCAATATGTTAAATGACGAGAGAAAACATATTACACGAACACATTCGTATCAAATTCTTTGCATACTTACGAAAGTATGGCTTTGAGTAGATCGGGTACGAAAACTTTTGGAAGTACTTTATTCAAGCCCTGGCAAAGTTTTACAACGTTCGCTGAAGCATTAACTAATATATTTAAATAATGATGTACATACACGAGTGTCGCCAGATAGATTAAAACCATATATATAGAACAATCTGTACAAGAAATTAAAAACCGTGTTAAATTACAGGCAAGATCAAATGAATACACAGACAGCCTGGAAAAAGCAGAATGAATACTTTAATTTTCATTAAATAAATAAATAAATAAATAAATAAATAAATAAATGTACCAATTATAGTAGTAGTATAACATAAACATACCAAAAATTTTATTTACTCTAGAGGGATACTCTGTGGTGATTAGTAGTAAAGCATATTGAAATTACCTTTCCTCTTTATTAATAGAGTGACAAAGAATATCTCTCCCTCCCTTCCCCGCTCAACTACCGGAACAGTTTATAACATACCACATTCAAAAAAGCCTGTCACTACTTTCCACCGGACACACACATGTAAAAACAAATATGATATATTCACATGAATATACATATACACGGAAGAAAAACATCTTTATAACCTGAACACCGCAATGCATATATAATGATGAACATTCACATATAACAAAAGTATGTAATCTTATGGAGTCAACAAGAAAAATAAAATGATAGTATAGTTAATAAAACCTAGACTGTATTCCTTTATTATCGCAACCCCGTCTATACCATACTTTCCTATTTGAAAACAATGACAGGATCTAATTGCTCTTAAAAAGAAGAAAAGAATAACTTTACTTCATGCAGTTATCGATACTAAGTTTTACTTTAAACAGCTGTTGTGATATAGATATAAAAAAAATAAGAAGAAATACAAAATTTCACCGTCTCTAAAAACAGATGGAACATCGGAATTTCCAGACCACTAAGCCATAATACGACCAACCAATTAGAAAGATTTCACAACCAGGATATAAGAAAATAAATAAACAAATAATAGAAAGGAGGCCAAAATTTCACCATCTCTAAAATTAGATAGTTTGACCAGCCAGTCAGAACACTTTCACAAGTAGAATATAAGACCGCGAGTCAATGAGAAACAGAGCGTTCTTTTGAAGCGGATCTGTTGATGTGTATATAAACAGATATAAAATCAACCAAAACCAGAATCGATAAATAAAATTTGTCCATTCTCCAATATGCAGTCACCACAGCATATCCAGAGAAGTTTTTTGTACGATTGGCTGGCTACTTTAGACGGCTACAGTGTAGTGCTATATTTAAAACTATATACGCTTTTTTCATCGCTTTTTAAGCAGCTCGCTGTTACATTTGTAAAGCTATACATTCCTTCGCCCATCTGCGAGTTACAGAAGTGGTTATTAGATTTAGATACACATGTGGGATACGAAATTAAGAATTAAAATCAATCTTCTTCACTTTTACAAAAATTCACAATGACTTATGAAATCCTGGTTTTTCCCAAATAGAAAAAGAAAAAAGATTGACCATGTGCTTAAAGAAAACGTCGAAACCGGATTTCACAAGTAGGTGTTAAATTGATTTTCTGACCAATGGGGTAAATTGCAAGACCCAGAAGATTTAGCGATCCATTGCGAAAAATCTAAATGCTATAAATACTTGGTCAGTGTCAGCCAGACAGTCAGTCAGATGGGAACAGCGAGAAAGATACAACTAAAATGTAACTTCAAATCGACCCGGACACACGGTCACGTCGCACCTTGTTCTCTTTCTCCTTCCTTCTCATGTAGTGATTCATTTTACTTCGTCTTCTCCATCCAAAGACATTCATACCTAATAGACACTAATACATACGTACGTACGCATAAACTCTTTCATCAAATTACTACTACGAACACTTCTTGATACTCTTAATTTTCTCACTGAACATTAATTTCTACCACAATTCATGTTAACCTTTTTATTAATAAATTTTTATTTCAACATGAAAAATGTATACTTTATTATTCCACTATTCCACACAAATACAACATTTTAACCTGCTACCAACCTTCTGATAACTCTGGATAAAAACTTGTAAGCTGTAGGGAGTATGACACAAGGCTGAATAAATAAACATTAACCATCTCCCTAAGGCTACACACACACACACGCGCGATTGTTCAAACATTATCTTAGTGGATATCCATATTCGAGTAGATGTTCTGTTTTTATTTATTAAACAGTGCATTTAATTATTTTCATCTACCGGCCTGAATATTCGAGAAATCTTATTAGAAAAATATGCGTTCTCCGGCAGGATTCGGACTTGCGTTCCCCTTAGGGTAAACCGTCATTATTAGCATTTGACATACTTTAACCGCTTGGCCAGAAGCAATCTACTGGCTAAATAAAACCCGAATTTTTGTAATAACTGCAAACGCAGAGGTATTGATAGTAGTTTAAATGAACAATATTACCCTAATATTTTTTTCTTTGCATTGAAACTTTATTCTAGTTTTCACTTATAAAAACCTCATAACGAAATTGAATGATGGTATATTTTCCTATCTTTCCCACAATTTGCTACATTTGTATACATTTACATACATGTAATAATTACTATAATCAATTGTAGTGATTATGAGGTTTTAAGTGGAAAACTAAAATAAAGTTTCAATGCAAAGAAAAATATCAGGGTAATAATATTGTTCATTTAAACTCAATACCTCTGCAGTTAAAACTTTTGACGTAAATATACTTTATTTTATGATAAGTTCACATTAAGTTGTAAATGACGAAAATATTTTAATTAAAATGAGATCTAAGTTCGTTCTAAAATAAAATACTTCTTTTATCTTGAAAATGTTTTTTTTTTAAAAAGGACGCACAATAAAAGTAATGTTAATAATACGTACGCCCATTCGAATAGTTTGTGACAAAATGCCGATTAGTGTTCATTTTAGATGATCATCTGCCACTGCCGACATCAGCGACACCTCAGTTTTGCATCACAGTTGCCGCCCTTGAATAGTTACTTTATAAAAAATTTCCTGCGTTCAAATTCGTATGCAGCATGACACGTTGGATGCAAAGCAAAAGTGTAGCTGTGTAGGTGTTGTTATCAGCTGATAGATGGATAGAAAATGATTGTGCTTGATAAGCTGTAATGCTTTGCTCGTTGAAGCACTTCAGCAACTCAAAGTATTGAGAGATTTTTATAAAACAAGGAAACAGTAATATTTTTAAAAAAGTTAATAATGATAATACTAAAAATTTTAGTATTTTAGTCTAAAATACTGATTTTTGTTTTTTTTACAATGCAAACTTAAAAAGCTTAATAATAATAAGCATAAAATCATAATTTTTAATTGTTGATGTTGGAATGGTGATTTTCTAAGCATAGCTGACATGTGGCACAAGACTGAAAGTAGGGGACACCCAGTGAGGATCGAACTCACTACTCAGTTGTAATGATTCTAGTGAGACAAGCTTGCCAACCTTTACATCACCTCGAGGTGTTGGTGTTGGAATGACACACTATTGTTTTTAATAATATGTTTAACACTTGCTGCCCAAATATACCAATGTGTGCATGTGCGTGTATACTAGTACATAATATGCATAATATAAATTTCTCTTTTCAGATGTTTTATTCAGAACTAAAAATTTATTATGATGATGTAAATTTAATTCATAAAATAGATAAATGAATTAAAATATTTAACAAACAAAACAAAATTTTAAATTTCAAAATATTTCATATATGTTCAATTTAAGAACATAAATACATAGTATATACAATATTAAAATTTAAATTTAAAAAAAAATTACACAAGCTTTGACTCACAAAACCACTAATAAAACCAAATGAATGTCTTATCAACATTTCAATGATGACTTATGAAGGCTAAAATCACTCAAAAGACAGTGAACAGCTATGCTCAAATCCTTATTGTAAATCAGAGAAATGGTATGGAATACAGATTGTGTTCGGCAACCTGGACATATTTAGGAAAGACATTAGGGTAATCAAGAACCTGTACTGGTAGCAAGCTGTCTACATACAGACAAGAAACGAGTTCAATAGATATACATAGATAGAAAGAGGTATAAGACAAGGATGTGTCTTCTCACCAGATCTATTAACCTATACAGCAAGACAATTCTGAGAGTCCTTGAAGCCATGCCAGGATTCCTCATTGGTAGTCAGAATCTGAATAATATAAGATATGCAGATGATACAATGCTGATGACAGATACAGAGAGGAAACTACAAGACCTCCTATAAATGATATCTAAAAAACAAGGCGGAAAGAAAGGATTACTAAGTTTCTGGGACCTGCAATAAGGAAAGAGGGTTTGAAGAATTTGATATAGGACAGATAGAGTGAAAGAGTGAAAGAGAGAAAGGGGAAAGAGAGAGAAAGGGGAAAGTAATGCATAACATATTTGATGGGCTTGAGCAAATGGCTGACAGAGCAGGGTTTGAGTGGGGTAACAAGAGAAAGTATATAAAAAGCTACAACAGATAGGGAGATATGGAAGGCAATGATGACCTACGTCCAGAAGGAACATGGCACATAGAAGAAAACCTTCAACATTACTGACTGAGGAGCATGGCACATCCTCCACTTTCTCTGAGATTCCACCTGACTCTTCTCCTCTGTGGTCATCTGATCAAACCTGTCCCCCAAGGTGTAAGCGTGGTCTAGCCCAAATGGCTAAATTTTGATTATCACTCCAAAATTCTTTATGATCATTTTTGCACTTTCGATTTATCATTTCAACCTTTTGGTTAACAAGTGACAGAATAGGGGACAATCCCTTGGTTTGGGACATTTTTTATCTTGTTTCAGCAGATGAAAAATTTAATTACCATTCTTTCCTATTTTCTTTTGGAAGTCTGTCTGCTCTTAGAAGTTAGTTTTTATCAGTCAACGAAATTTGTGGCCAGTGGTCACAAATTCCTTTCTGTCACTAAATGGTCATAAAAATATTATCTCTTTCTTTCCAGGAGGTCCTTAGGATAGACTATCACTTACTTTCAGTCCTGACCAAAACCAGATGATCTCTTTGTTTTTACTTTTCCAGCAGATGAAAAAGCTTAACTATCATTCTTTTCTTATTTCCCTTTATCTGGTCATCAGTATATCTTTAGTCTATTGAAAATTAGTGTTTTTCTGTCTTCTAGTTTGTTTGGGTTTTTTTTTTTCAATTTACTAGCATCTTTCCAGTGGTGCCATAACAGGTTAAGAAGTTCATCCCTTGTTCCCTGTTTAGGATGTGGTTTCCGGCTTTCTCTTTTCAAATCTTCTCACTTTGTTTTTTTTTTTTTCAATTGGAGTAGATAGATCTATCTATCGCCCGGTTCACACTCCACCCACATCTATTGAACAGGTTAAGAGGCTCATCCTTTGTTCCCTGTTTAGGATGTGGTTTCCGGCTTTTTCTTTTCCAATCTTTTCACTATTACGTAGCCTCCTGCACATCAGTGGCATTACCGCCTTGCTCGGGGTGATACGTTTAAAAATATATATATATATATATATATATATATATATATATGGAACTTTGTGTGTGTGTGTGTATCCGTTAACTATAGACTCCGAAACAGCTGAACCGATTTTCTTGAAAATTTACACAATTGTGCTATAAGCATCTGCGAGTGTTCTTAGCTAGGTTTTGTGTCGAGGTACCCTCGATAAATATAAAAAATTGATAATCGAAAAAATCAGGTTATAGAAGGGGTGGTCCGATTTTAATCAAATTTGATACACTAATAGAAAAAGACATAAGAAACAATATTCAGAAGTTTCAAGGTTGCAGGTCTTACAATAGTGCAGAAAATCGATAATATATATATATATATATATAAATCGATACTAGGAAATCAAAATTTGACTTACATCCATTCATTTTTCTTTCAGTCTACAATTTTGCTTTAACTGGAAACTTTTTAGTCTTTCGTGCCAATGTCCAAAGAGTCTGAGCTCCAGAACCATGGATTAGTTTTAAAGCTTTCATTACACCCAATCAATGCCGGGCTATACTGCTAGTATATATATATATATATATATATATATATATATATATATATATAGGGATTGGCTACTTCAATAATTAAATGTTACAGGAATATTTTATAGTACATGAAATAATAGCAGTGACAAAGGGTAAATGCACAAAATAACAGACCAATTGAGTTGCAATGCAAGATAACATTTATTAAAACAAAATTAACAAAAGGAAAGTTTATAACAAGTTTCTTTTGTTAGAAGTAAATTGCATATACAATGAAATGTTTATAAATATATTCAAGGGGAATTTACTGTGTTGGTGTGTTTTAGTGTGAAGTGTTCACAGTCTTTAAGCTTGAGCATGGAAAGTTCATGCCACACAGTTCAAAAGAAGAAAAACCTGGAAGAGAATGTTACTTTTAGGGTTCACATGTTTTTTATATTGCAGACTTGCTGCTGAGACAAGGTTTATTTAGAGTTACTTCTGATAATATGTCTAAAGACTTCTTCTATATGTCCTTTCCTTCAGGAAGTAGGTGATCCTGTCCTACACATCTTCCTATCCATTGTAACTCTTAATAAGTTTTGTCTTTCTGTTATTTCTATCCAAACCATGTTTTGTCATCCATTTGCTCAAACATCTCAAGTATGTTATGCATGCTTTCCCCTGTCCCTCTTTTCCTCTTTTTGCCTTGTGAGTTTAAAATTTCCCAATCCATCCTTCCTCATTATGTGCCCCAGAAGTTTTAACTGCCTCTTCATGTTGCTAAGTATAAGTTTGCTTTTGGTTCCATTCTCTCCCAAACCTTGTTGTTGCTCACATGATCGACCCATGCTATTCTCAGCATCCTTCTGTAGAACTACATTTTTGTTGCTTAGAGTTTTTTCTTTATCTTTGAGGAGATTGTTCTGTATTTGCTGTCATACAGGAAGACAGATATCATGTAACAGTTCAATACACTTTTCTTTGTTTCCAACAAAATTCGCCTGTCTCTTAATACTCTTCTTAGTTCTTGGAATGTGTCTTTGGCCACCCCAGTACAACTTTGGCTCTCAGTGTCACACTTTCCGTCTTCTGTTAGAACACTTCCCATGTATGTAAATTTCTGTTCCTGCTTCATTTTAATACCTTGACCTAAAATTTGCATTTTCAGTTCCTCTATTTGATGATGACCATGCATTCTGTCTTCTTGTAATTTGTACTTAGTCCTTTATTCTACCTTTCCATCACTAGATTTTGTATATGATATTAATATTATTTATATATATATATATATTAGTTATCTGAAAATAGTCCTGTTTCACTGTATCACAGCTCATCAGTACAGTTAGACATCTAATTGCACGTGAGTGTTAAAAAAAAACACCATTATGTAAGCGTTTAAAAAAAAATGGTAAACGGTAAAATCAGTTATTGCAAATTGCCTGAAGACACCACACATGGTAGATACCTAGGCTGCATAATAACTCATTTACGAATGGAAAATATATATATATATATATATATATATATATATAGGATATTAATATTATATGTACATATGTATATATATCTTATATATATTAATGTTAAAAATATTATAAGATATAAATATAATATATATATATCTTATATTAATATATAATATAATATATACTAATATATATAATATATAAGATAATGTATATATGTTATAAGATATAAATATTATATATATATATATATATATATATATAGGCTGCTTTTTTACTTTTTTATTTCAGTACTTTTCATGTAAATATGAATACACCAAGTCACCTTTATATATATATATATATGGTGCAATGAGTAAATTGCTGACATTTTATATTTTTAATTTTGCGCATATGCATTTTTGTATTTGATTTTGTCAACTATGCAGCATAGTAGTGTCAGTTTGGCATCATCTGTGAGAAAAAACACCACTCTCCCACAAATTTGAAAACCGGATGCTGTACTGCTTGGCATACATGCCGAAAGCTCCAATACAAACATTTCAGTGCTTAGGTGTCTATCTGAGGACAGTGCAGAGGATTAACAAAGAGTTAGATAAATCTAATGGTGATTATGAATTTGTTTGGAGTGATCTCTAGTGATAGCAATGGTATACCTCCATTCATTTTCCCATAGGGCCTCAGACTCAACACAGAAGACTACATCAAGTACCTTAAAAAGTTAGTGCTGCTCTGGATCAAGAGGTTGGATGCTGGAAGTCTCAATGTCTAGCAATAGGACTCTGCACCATGCTACATAAGCATAAAAACACAGTCATAACTGTCAGACAATATCTACAACAATATCAACCCTTACATAAGGCTACCTAATTCCCCAGTCTGCAACCCTCTTGATTATGTGTATTATGTGTTGGGTGCAGTTGAGCAAGAGGCAAACAAAACTAACACTAAAGATGAACTGAAGGCAATGGTTATGGCAGTATTCACTAACTTAACCAAGGAACTTGTCCAGAAGAAGACTGTCATTTGGGAATCATGTTTGAAGTCATTGGTGATTTTATTAACTAAATTTACTCTTTAGTATTTCAGGATATTTTTGTGTAATTTTGGTAAATATATCTATTGAAATAAGATGTCAGTGATATTTTCATTTTTGTCTAATTTAGACAACAATTCATCCATCACACCCTCTGTGTGTGTGTGTGTGTGTGTGTGTGTGTGTGTGTGTGTCTATTGATTGACTGAGTGAGTGATCATTTGTTGATGGTTTCAATGAGTGAGTGAGTGATTGGATCATGTTAAGGTTCACTATAGGGTACCAGGTTTTTGCTGCTACTGATTAATATATCAAGTAGTCATGGGACCAATTCCTAATTCTTTTCTCTGCCAACAATCTAGAATGGCAAATATCTTTTCGAGGTATTTGTTGGCTGGGTAGAATGCAGTGTGCAGTAGATTACTGATTTTCCAAAACTTCATAAAGGAAAAACTGAACATAAACAGTCTTGGTTAGAATCTGAATTCTTAGTTTGCATCTTGCTCTGTTGACGAAAAATGTGGCTTTCATAAACTTATTCTTAGATGCCAAATAAATGGAGGTAAGGGTTATGATTTTAGGAAATTTTACAAAAATAAATCATCTACTGAAAATAAGATCTCTTTGTTAAATTCCAAAGTGAAACTGTTGAAGGTTGCAATCAGCATTTTAAAAAAAAACAGGTTAAAAAGTAGAAAAGAAATAAGAAAAAAAAGAAAACAAATAAGCAGATACTAAAATCTAAAATGTCAATCAAGAAACTGAGGAATTATTCAAAGCAAAAAGAGATTATGAAGAATGTGAAATCTGGTAAAGAAGAAAAATGAAAATGATATATAAGTTGTCTTTGTAATCAGAGTATTATTTTCTCTTTGAAAATTTGTTTAGTATCCGAGAAGAATTCACTAGAATGGTATTGCGAGTATACTAGCCACATTCTATTAGTAACATTTTAATTCCTGATAACAAACATTTTATTCCTGATTTTCATTGCATTCCTGCAATAAAAATAGTTGCATTGCATTTTTATAAATGTGTGTAAAAAAAAATTGTTATATACTCCATTCATCTCTGTTTGCACCAGAATTCTGAAATTTTATTCACTAACCATTTATTTCATTTTGCTTATTTTTCTCTCCTCCACCAATAGGAGTAGATAGGTTCATATATTGCCTGGTCCACACTCCTCAATCTTTTGAACAGGAGTAGAGCTTATCACTTGTTTCCTGATTAGCATTTGGTTTCTGGTTCCTTTTAAAACTCTGCTTCAGCTTCAGCATATTTCCTATGCTAATAACAGTAATCCCCTACCTTAAGTGGCTCTTAGGCCTTGTATCAGGTAAACCTTAATAAAAGCAAAATTAAAAAATAAACTCCTGAGTCATTCTAAAATCACTCTGTTTTTTAATTTTCACACTTTTTTTGAGCCTGTAAATGATTTTCTTAACCCCTTTAAGATTGTCTTTTTATTACATATTGAGAAATATTGCCTTCCCTAATTATTAAGAGCCCTCTTGTATTAGACACAAGAATCTGTTGAAAAAGTTAATTTGAGTGAAAATGTTTTCTCTTGAGATGGAGATAGTTTAAACATTCAGGTCTCAGTCAAGATTGTTTAGATTTGCTTAAATGTCAAAAAATTTCTCAAGCAGAAAGGGAAAGATATTTAACTAAAGAATGTTATGTTATTTTTTTTAATGCTGTACTGAGATATTTAAAGAATACCTAATTTTTATTTTTATTTTTTTAGGTTAGATGAAGTGAAGATTAATGATCAGAAAGGAGTGATTTAGCAACTCATTATTTTATGCCAGAGTTTCCTGATTGAGGAATTTCCATTTGCCCTAGGGCATGAGCAAAAAGATTAATTTTTCTAATTCTCCTTGGCCTCATTCTCTCAACTAAACTTAAATGGAACGACTACATTGAATCAATAGCTACATCTACTGATAACAATGTTGGGTCATTGTGTTGGGCCAGGAGGTCTTTTTTGTTAGAATCTAACTTGCACATTTATAAATCTACCATTTGTTTGTGTATTGAATACTGTTGCCACATCTGATCAGGTGCTCTTGCTATTTATTTTGGGGTTCTCAGCAAAATTCAAAGGAGGATCTGCAATGTAATCAATTTTGATATAGCAGCTCAACTTCAGTCACTTTCTCATTAACAGGATATGGCTTCCCTCTATCTTTTCTACAAATATTTTCATGATGAGCTTCTTTCTTTAATGCCCTAACCACATGAATTTACTTGTGCTACTAGACTGGCAACTAGGTCCCACCCTTTTACTATCAAAACAGTGAAATATAACTGCCACTTTAACTATATTCAGTTTCTTTTCTCACCAGTGGAACTCCCTTCCTTATACTTGCTTTCCTGATAGCTACAATCTCCAAAAGTTTAAGTGCAATGTCAATTGCATTTCTATCTCCTTGATTCCCATCTTTCTCATATCCTTTCTTCAACCTCTCCAGGAAATTATTCCCTCTTTTCTTCTCTTTCCTTTTCTCTCACTGTAACCCCCTGTACACCCAGGGCAGTACTACTTTGCTTTGGGTGAACTGATTATAAAAAAAAATATTCTCTCAGCACAGGCAAAATTATTGTTAATTCTTGCATGAGATGCATATCTTTCTGCAGTCAAACATTTAAGGTGGTGTTATACTCTGCTTTGAATTAAATCTCTTTAATTTTTACTCTATATGTCAGAATGTGAATGCTAAGAAAGCAAACCCAAAAATAAATAGTTGTCCTCTGCACAGGGGCTATGAGCATCATATCCAACTCACAAAACAGATAAAAGAATCCAATCATGAATATTACTGCCAAAGACAAATCATGATAAAAAAATGACATTTGCTTTTAAGAACACTGCTCATAATGATTGAAACAAAATCATGGAAAACAAGCAAGCATCAATGAATCTGTCACTAGCGAGCTCTCAATGGACCCAATATATGCATCAACTGCATGGTCTACCAAGTCTATTCTTCCTCCAATTTACTTCCTTTGCCCTCAAAGAGACAATCTACTCACATCCTCTGTATCAAAAATTCAAAGAATTTTATATTAACAATTCTTCTTTGTCTTTTGCCTCACTAGTGATAGTTGTTAGTTCATTTGTTCTCTTTTGGTACCATACACATGTTTATAACAGTGCTCTTTGTCACTGCACTTGCTGATGTAGAACATCTGACAAACTTCATACACCTTTCTGAGTCTTTTGTAAGATGCAAAAAGAATTAATCTGTAAAACAATCTTTTTTTAATCCTTTTACTTCAAGCATGGCAATAAAGCCACTAAGATGCAAGGTAGCTACTGAGTGTGAAAGAATCTGAGACAAAAACATAATTAAGGAGAGAGGACAATAAAAGAAAAGAAATTGAGGAGATAGAAGATAAGGATTGGTATCACATTTAATTTTTGAAGATCAAATTTGATTTGAAAACAAGAAGCCAGAATAGAGTTTCACAAACAAGAAGTAATAGAGAAGAAATCTTTAGCATAGAAATTATAGCTACATTTTGCAATTTCAGTTGTAAAATGATGAGACCTAGCTGCCAATGTAGTGTTTAAATTTTCAAAAGCAAGGATCCAAACACGAAAGCTCATCAGTACAATTACCAAGAAAATATTTATAGAAAAAGATATGTTATGGCAGTAATGTATGTCTTGAATATCGTATAGTGAAGTAAAAATATTATTTTCTTAACAGTAAACAGCTTGTTTTTATTCAAACTCATCCCTTTATGCTACCAAAGCTAGAGCAGAATCATTCCTAAAATTTCATGGCACATTGTTTTGAATTGACAACTTCTAAAATTCTAGATCCATCAGCAACAATTAGCCTCTTCTAAAACACCAAGAAGCATCAAAACATATAGGGAGTATAAGAATAAGCCATCTCTTCTCCCACAATCATACCAATCCTACAATCTAAAGACCAAACAAATGATAGTATGAGGGATTGCTGAAAAGTCATTGCTCCAACTAATTTCTGAAAATCTGGCCAAATTATTAAATATCAGCACTTCTTTAGAATCTTTTTTGGTTGGTTCAAGAATTATTCAGAATTCTCTCATAGTTGAGTATAATGAGCAAAATAGAGATTGATTGACTGATTTGTTTTATTATGGTTTATCAACTTTTTGCAGGTCATTTAAAGTGAGAAAATATTTTTAGATTATAAATTTTTTTTGAGATTTACTAATACAAGTTCTACTAATTTACCCATAGCTGGAGGCAAAGAGATATATTTAAATCTTTTCCATGGCTATTTGTGTATAAGTGAATATAAAAAACCCGAATAGAATTAGAACTCAGCTCTCCAATTTCCAATTCTGAGTTGTTATTCATTACATACAAACTTATAGAACCTGGTATTCCTAAGCAGTCACCCATCTAGGTATTGACTAGGCTTAATGTTGCTTAACTTTGGTGATAGTACAAGAACTGATATTTCAAAGGGATATGGCTGTAAGCTAGCAAAATAGAGAAAAAAAAATTTTAAAAAAAAGAAAAAACAACAACAAAAGGATGAAATTCTATTTTTACTGGTTATAATATTGCAATTATGGACACCCAATGAGAATAAAACACCCTACAGTAAATGGTCTGGAAAAACTAACTTATTAATCATTCCTCCAAGTCAAATTACTATAGTAGTTATTTAAATTACTTTAGTTTGGTACAAGGTCTAAACTATTAGGCACTGATTGAAAACTGACCTCTCTGGAATAATAATGATCTGGTAACTAATTTATATACTTGAGGGTGGCCTGAGATTTTATGATTGTTTTTTTACACAAAAATAGAGGTCCCACTATACACAGGCAATTTTTTGAAAAGGTTAAAAATCATGCATTTTTTGGTAACCAATTGCACTATATGCAGGTAAGTTTTTTCTGGAGGGGTTAAAGTTCATGTATTTTCAGTGATCGCAACCTACCTGATAGGTTTACATTTTCATGGTACCTTTGGTTAAGCTTAACGGTAGAGGTAAGTTCCTTTAACCTGCTTCCCATAGCCTAGATTCTTTCTTTCTGTTGCTACATGAACAGCACATCATTCACTTTGTGTGTTGCTTAAAATCTACAAATATCTGGTAGGCTTACATTCCCATGGTACCTTTTTGCTAACCTCAATGGTACAGATAAGCTACCTGAGCATGATTCCCATTTTTTCTTTCTGTTGCTACATTAACAGCATGTCATTCACTATGTATACCACTTAATACCTTATATTTTTTCTCTCTCCAATTTGCAATCATCTTCATTTGCACCATGTTTACATCACTGAGGTATTGCTTTTTCAACAGAACCCTTTTTGTTGTATACACATCTATATTGTATATGTTTCAGTTATGTTCCTCATTCTGTCTTTCTATGTTTATTTATATTTAATTTTACTTATTATATTCTTTATGCTTACTGGGTATTATTTGCACAATAAAGAATGAAAACCATTTATTTGCAACTAGCAGTATAGCCCGGCGTTGTTCGGGTGTAATGAAAGCTTTAAAACTAATCCATGTTCCTGGAGCTCAGACTTAGCCTAAAGAATATTTGTGTGAAATTTGGTGAGTATCGGATAAAAATTGTGGATTTGTATAAAGGACATGCAGACAGATAAACAGACACACACACAAACATCTTGCCTTTATATATATATATATATATATATATATATATATATATATATATATTATCAATTTTCTGCACTATTACAAGAACTGCAACCAAGAAACTTTTGAATATCATTTCTTATGTCTTTGTCTATGAGTGTATCAAATTTGATTAAAATCGGACCACTTCTTCTATAACCCGATTTTTTCGATTATCAATTTTCGATATTTATCGGGGGTACCTCAACGCGAAACCTAGCTAAGAACACTCACAGATGCTTATAGTACAACTGTGTAAATATTCAAGAAAATCAGTTCAGCCGTTTCAGAGTCTATAGGTAACGGGGACACACACACACACACACACACACACACACACACACACAGAGACACACACAAAGTTCTATTTATAAATAAGTTTTGATAAAATAGGACTCCCCAGTACTGTAATATTTGACTATGGTAGGCTTACTAGTACTGTTCATAAGTTGTGGTTGCATTATACACTAGCTACATGAAAAAATTATTTTTTCACAGAAAAATTCAGGGGTTGCCCTATACATGAAGCAGGCTTATACATGAGTATGTATAGTAATTCACTAACCTCGGCTCCACAGTAAAGTGAAGTCTCATTTTACATTGTTTGAAACAAACAGCAAGGTAAAAAGCCTGACAACAATCTTTGTTATTTAGAGGTAATTATACTATAATGATCTTTAAAAAAAATCTAAAAATTAGGAAGAAAACACATCTCTTAAGAGTCTAATTATTCTAAACTGAATAATCTACTTAAATTCAAGTAGCTAATTATAACATTCTATAATTGTTTAAAATTTTTCTTGCCTGACCAATCATAATGGCTAAATTTGATCACATGTTGCTTCTAACAGCAGAGCTTTAGTTTTTAGTATCAAATAATATCATTTATTTTTATCATCAATTTTCTTGAAAAAATATAACTGTAACATCAAAATCAGTAATAATTATATTTCAGATTAGACTGTAATTGAATTTTCCTAGTAAATTTGTGGAATAATGACAGAAATCTTCATTTCATTGAATTTACAAGACATGAAAAAAGTCAAATGCCAGGTCAGGACCAATATCATTGCAGATTCTTCTTTGGATTTTATCAAGAATCTCTAAATGTATAGCAGAAGCACTAGACCAGATGTGGCAGCAATATTCAAAGCAAGGACAAATGACAAACTCCATTTTCCTTAGACCTTCCTTGTTGCTCAGATGTTCTCTTCATGGTATTCTTAGCATCCTCTATTGCCTTAAGTTTCCTCTGCATCTTTGAAGAAATTGTCCAGCATTCACTACCATATTTAAGGATGATATTACATAGCATTTCAGCACTCTTTTTCTTTATTTATGATGATATTTCCCTATTTTTTAATACTTTGCTTAGCTTTTGGAAGATTCAGATTTCTGTTATAATTTCCACTTTCTGTGAAAACACTTCCCAGATATTTGACCTTCTACACTCATTGACATTTGATTCATAGCTTGCATCTAGGAATATTTGTCTTGTTAACAACCATAGATTCTGTCTTTTTAAAATTGATGCTTAGTTCTTTTTTCTTGCTTTTCTTTACTACTTTGTCAAAGAGTTCCTGCAGTTTACTTTCTGTGTCTACCATTAACACTATCTGCATATGTTATGTTGCTAAGAGTGTGCCCACCTATAGTATATCTTGATAGAACTTCTCTTAATATTGCCTCATTGCAAAGGTTGAATAAGTCCAGTGAGAAGACACATCTTTGTATTTTGCCCTTTTCCATTTTATGTACTCAGTTCATTTTCTTTCTGTGCGCAGTCACTTTTTTCTCTGTATGTTAGGGATTATTCTAAAATATTTACCAAATAAATAATGTTTTCTTAGCAAAAAGATGATGATATCTTTTGATTTATTTAATGTTTATATTTTCCAGAGTTTCTTCATTTTGTATGATATTTATGACTTACCGTAATAAAATATTGTTAATGAACTAGCATGAGACAAAAATTAACATAAAGATGACTGGAAAATTAATACTGTAACAAAAATAAAGGACATTGAAAATAATTTATTCAACATTCAATTTGTACTTCATAGCAGCATATATCTAAAGCTTGAAATAAAAACTGTCCCCTCAGTTGGGGTCAAGAATATGTGTACTGCAGAGGGGCAAAACATCCTAAAAAGAGGCCCTCTGATTACTGTACTTATATTTAGCATTTAACTTGCATACAAAAGCAAGCCTAAGCCTACCATATTTGAGTCTTATATATACCAAACCTATGTCTACCATTTTTGGCTCTCATGTATACCAAAGCTATGTCAACATTTTGGCTCTTATGCAAACAAAACCTGTTTACATTTTAACTCTCATTCAAACCAAAGATATGTCTACCTTTTTTGACACTCATGCAAAGAAGGCCAGCTCTACTAACTGGCAAATCAAGCAGTCACCTGGTGTGCCATTTTAAAAACATACTTGTGGCCATCCATATCTCAAAACAGATTAAATTGTTTGGCTATTTTGTCAATAGAAAATGATCTTGTAAAGAAAACAAAACTAGAAGTGCAATGAAATGATTTGCAGATCTAAAGGCTAGAAAAAATGTATTTGGTAAGATAATGAATGTTTTCTTTAGCTTGTATTAAGTTGTATATTGTAAGAAACTTGTTATTGTACATTTTCAGTTTCTCCTGTGAAAATTAAAAAAACATCACTTATAAGGGCACTTAAATTCATGTTTACCTTTTTAACACTCATCCAAACAAATCTAATGTCTACCTTTTTTGACTGTCATACAAACTAAACCCATGTCATAATTATAATTGTAATCAAGCTTTTACAAGTGAATTTGGTTTCAGCATTAAATAATCCATAAGGAGTTGATATACCATTAAATAAGCCAAACCAAATAAATCTAAATGAAAAATAAAAAATAAAACATGCAATCTGATTTTGCAACATATTAAGACTTTTCAGAAATAATTCATTTTCTATATAGCCATCATATCACTATAATGTTGACAAGGTGCCATTCATCTACTTATGAATTTTTTTGTTCTTTTGATCTTTAAAATCATTTCCGAACATCAGACAAAGAAATTTAAATTCAGTCAATTGATTATCTAATTCATTTTTTTGAACTTTGGCATTCTGTAACCAGCTCCTTTTGTTAAGTTGTACATTAAAGGTGAAGTAATTTAAATGACGTTCCATGTTTTGAAATCCTTTCTGATATTGGTCTCTCTTGTGCACAAAATCAGTTGCATTTTTTTGTAGCTGAAAACAATTTCCAAGAAATAATAGACCATTCTCTCTCATAATTTGATAAATAGTATTTGGTTTGCTATAACATACACGTAGATATGTATTTTGCCCAAAACTCACTTTATTATTCATTTAAATTAATATATTAACAAATCACTATAGTTATTCTAACTATAAAATCTTATATAAAGACAATACTACTACTACTACTAATAATAATAATAATAATGCTCCAATCAACAGGCTCTATAAAATCAAAGTAAAGATTACTGATAATAGAAAAATAAATAATCCAAATGTGGAGTGAATACAGCAAAGAATTTTTTCACACTGTAAGAAAGAAATCTATGTTGAAAAATATGGTGATTTTTTAAGTGTAGCTTAGATGTGGCACAAGACCAAAAGCATGGGGCACCCAGTGAAGATCGAACTCACTATTTAGTCACAATTGATCTAGCAAGACAAGCTTGCAAACCATTACACCACATCAGAGTGTCCAACCTATGCTGGAAATATGAAAGGGCCAGAAATACTAAAAGATGAACTAAGATCATCACTAAAGAAGTTGAACAGGAACAAAGCCGCAGGGCCTGATGGGATCTGAACAGAAATTCTCTCAGCCATAGGCAATTTAGGCATTGACAAGATCACAAAAGTAAAAAACAAAATATAGAACAGTGGACACATACCAAAGGACCTCACTAAAATTACATTCAATTCACTGGTTCACCACGGCTGCTCGTCTGGCTCATGTTTGATCACGCTGGCACACGGTCAGCTGCTATCTAACTCGCATCTGATCACACCAATGCATGGCCATCAATTTTTTTTAAACTAAGCAAACTTTGACAACTTTGCTCAATTGCTACAGAGCCGGCTGCTGCACATCCAATCATGCCGGGAGGTGGTTACCGATTTCTTCAAAATTTAGCAAATTTGAATATTGTCTGATTGCCAGGAAGGAAATTGATAGGAAGTTGAGGAGACACATGATTGCCTATGTCTTGAAAGGACACTATACATAGAAGAGGAATATGAAGTAGTCAGTAATACTGTATAGAATAAATTTGACATGTGTATAAGTGTGTGCATTGTTGTGATTTGGCCAGACAAGAAATAGAAAAATATACATCATAAGCTTAAATCTTGACATTTTGATTTATTTTTCTATCCATTTAAATGTTAATTCTTGGAAAAAAATACGGCAACAAAAATTTGTTCCAGTTTAATAAAAAAGAAAATTAATGATAAAAAATAGGTAATGAATGACTGTGACAAAATGTTTGAAGCCACTGCTCAACACCATTTATACAAAAGGGGAAGGTGACAGAAAAGGAGATACTCATCTGCTAATACATAAACATATGCACAAACACATTAAAACAGCTAGTAATTTTGACTTATACACGATTGTATACTTATGGGAAATACCATGTTTTCTTGTGCATAATGCAAAAAATTCATAACAAAGTTTAAAGGCAAAAAAGGGGTATTCATATTATACACTAGTACATATTTTCAGGAATTTTTTCTTGGCTTAAAAAATCGTATATTTGAAACAGCAAGACTGCAAATACACCTAGCACAATAAATAATAAAACACAAAATAGATAGATCTTGATAACAATTGTTAAAAAAATACACAATATCTTTCATATTTTGATAATATTAATGTTACAACAAAGACCTAACTATTGTATAAATTATGTACTTTTTACATATTATACACAAGAAAATATGTTAATTAATTGTACATAATCTAAACTGATTTTGAATAAAATTATCTGACAAACCTGACTTCAGAAATAGCAGAAAAAAAATTGACTATAAAATTAAAATTTTTCTGATTTGTAGCTAAATTTGTTTTTACTCAGGTGTCAAATTTCCATGGTGAAAATTGGAGATAACTATTTTTAAAGAGATTCTAGTTCAATTTTAATTCTTCTTAAAACAAAAATGAAGAACTTAATTTCTGTCTAAGGAAAATAGGCTGAACACCTTACAAGACACATCCACATCATCCTCAACTGAATGAGATAGTGTGAAGGATGGTACAAACGATAAAGATGATCTTGAAGGCATTTTTGCAACAGAAAGAGAAAGTAGAAGTTTTCTTTTCCTTAGACTACTTTTAAGTTACCTTACCATTCTACATGCAGAAAGGCTAGAGAGTCCATCAGCCTTAATGGGAAGACAAATCAGAGCTCTTTTAACAATGTAATATTCTATGAATAAGAAAATGTGGTACAAGAAAAATAAGGAGACACTCACTGCAAAAGCAAATGCTTTAATCCAAAAAGGATGCAACACTAAACTTTATATATAGTAAGTTTTGTTAGAAATTGTAATAAGCTAGAACAAGCCCATCACCAGGGTGTTTAAAGTCAGAGAGCAAGCTTTGAGTTAGGTGGCGGGTTTTGAGTAAAATTATCAAACTAAAATCTGCTCACACCATTTTCACAATAAGTGGAGATCATGATTTTCTCAGGGTGCAGTCCACTCTGGCAATGAGTCTAAGTGACACTGTTGACTTAGTATCAATCAGTCATATGCCATATGTGATAAACACTTGGGTGATCATGTCTCAAAAGAGACATGACTGACTGGGCAGAAGATTTTCCCGCAGTAGATTGCCATTACTTTCTGCAGTAGACTGGCCACCAACCAAGGATATAGAACCCAACCTGTCCTGCTATTTATCCCATAGCTGGAGGAAAAAGTGACAGATTCATACCTTTCCCAAGGGTATTTGTACTTAAGTGAATGCAACAAATTCAACTAGAATCAAACTAAGCACTCCAATTTCTCATTCTTAGCCAATATTCACTGCACCACAATGCACATCCACAAAATAATAATGCATTCCCACACCGACTTAGGATCATCATTGCCAAAATCTTTTTTTTTTTGTTTTTAATCGTGTCACCCCCAAGCAAGGCATTCCACTGCCACTATAGCGCAGGGGGTTACATAGAGGGATTGGGTATAGGAAATGTCAGAAGGAGGGTGATAGACAACTTAGGATGTACATAGGGAGAGAGTTGGAGAGAGTGGGTGTGAGTTAGTGTGTTAGGAAGTGTCTATTGACCTTACATTTAAACTCCAGGAGGTTGTAGCCGTCGGGGAAGCAAGCATGCGATAGGGAAATCCACAGGCGGGAAGTGCGAGGAAAGAAGCTGTTGAAGTAGAAATTGCAGTTACATTTCATCGGTTTCACTGTAAAAGGGTGGGACCTAGTTGCCAATCTAGTATCTCGTTTCTGATAAAATCAAAGACAAGAGTAGCAGTTTGAATAAATTAAAAAATTCAAATTAGATCTTTGTTTGAAATTTCCACCATTTAATTTAACTATTGCATAATTTCTCTATGTCCTGGGTAATTATGGCTCTTCACAGTTTCCTGACTTTTCTTGCTTTTTACAGGACTTCCTACTTTATAACCCTCTATCACTTTGTTGTGTTTTTCCTACATCTGTCTACTGCTTCTCTTGCTTTTGTGTTAGATGTTGTGTTGTGGTGCAGTGGATATTGGCTCAGAATGAAAAATTGTACAGCCAAGTTTGATTCCAGTTCAGAAAGGTATTAATTAGTCACTTTTCCCTCTAACAATGGATTAAATAGCAAGACAGATTGAGTTATATAGCCTTTGTTGGCAACCAGTCTATCACCGAAAGCAATGACAACCTACAGCCAGAAAATCTTCTGCCCAGTCAGTCATGTCTCTTTTGAGACATGATCACCCAAGTGTGTATCATTTATGGCACTTAATTGACTGACTGAGAATTAATTACTTAGAGCTTTTTTTCCTCATGATGTGTCGCAAATATTTTAGGTGTCTAAGAAATAAATGAATGAAGAAATTAGTCAATAATGAAAATATATCAGAGAATGAATATATCTGTAGTGTAATCACAAGGAATCAGATTCTATACCTTTTCATTCATCACCCTCAACCACTGTAGATTATTTTATTTTCATTAAAAAAAAAAGTACCTTTTAATCTAAGCAATGCTTCCTTTCAACCAGCAGGTGTTGTATTTTAAGTGTTAACCTTCTTTCACCCTCATGACCTTGACCCTCTCCAGTGTCTCACCGAAGACTTGTTGGCAATGCCATTTGCCTCAAGTTTCCTCCCAATAAAGACAAAATAAGTATTTTTATAAAAAAAAAACAAAAAAACAAATAGCTCATGGAGAACTCTGGATTTAGATATGAGAATATTTCATACAATGCATAATGTTATTGATTAAAGTCTTCTCTGCATGTCACGACTCTCAAACTGAACTGAAAGCCCAGCTCTAGTTCTACAGATTTTTGAAATCTTGTTCATCAAATTTCATTAACAGTGGGGAGTTGTCTGGATTTAAGCACAAGCCATATTTGGTTTCTGACGTCTTCTGGTGAAGGTGGCCAATAAATTGTTCCTGGCAAAGTTATTACATACTTACCTGCTTCCATTTTTGCTCAACAACAATTTTCATACTTTTTTTCTCTTTCTCTCTTTGTCTTTTGTTCATGAACTTTTTTCCCTTTATGAAAGACATTGGCTCAGTCTAACTACAGCTGATCAATGCCACATGAAAAAGAGACAAAAATACAACAGATCTTATTAAGTAATACATTTTACCCTTACCCTTACTCATATTAGGATCATTTGCTAATTTTAAATATGTTACATTTTTTTTTAGGAAAAACTTAAAACGGAATTAGAAATTGAAAGGAGAAAAATGGTTCAAAAGTTTAGCAAAAATAATTATGTATATGTTAAAACATAGTTTTTCTTGTCAGTCAGTCAGTTAAGTGCCATATGTTATACACACTTGGGCGATCATGTCTCGAAAGAGACATGACTGACTGGGCAGAAGATTATCCTGCAGTAGGTTGCCATTGCTTTCTGTGGTAGACTGGTTGCCAACCAAGGCTATAGAACCCAATCTGTCCTGTTATTTAACCCATAACTGGAGGGAAGAAACAGATTAATACCTTTCCCAAGGGTATTTGTGCATAAATGGAAACAATACATTTGACTGAAATTCAAACTCGGCATCCCAATTTGTCATTCCGAGTCGATATCCACTGCGCCACAATGCACATCCTAGTTTTTCTTGTACTGGAATAAAAAGAAATGATCTTATTAGCTTAATATACTTTGACTTATTCAAGCAATTGTTCTTGGATTGTCATAGGAGAGCACAAGGAGTAAATTGTCGCCATTTTATATTTTTTAATTTCATGCATGCATGTTATTTGTTTTCAATTTTGTTGACTGCACATTATAGTACGGTTAGTTGGACCTTGTCTGTGAGGAAAAGAGCACCATGACACAATTCTCTTTGCCAGAAATTTGGAAATGACATGCTGTACTGTTTGGCATTTGTACCAGAAACTACAATGTGAACATTTCAATGTTTGGGCGTCAATCTGAGAACAGTGCAGAGGATTTGGAAAGAGTTAGATGAAGGAATTACCAGAAAGGTTGATGATTGTGACATCTAGTTGAAGGAGTTACCAAAAAGTAGTTACCAGAAAAGAGTTAGAGCTCACTACTAATCTGCCTTAGTGGCTCAATTCTAGGTTTGAAATCAGTTATCCATTTCCTACAGTGGGTTCCAATCAAAGTTAAAGAGATCAATCTGACTTGCTATTTACCTATAGTTAGAGGAAAATGTTACTGAATGCAAATGATAGAGCCAGAATGGCCATGGTGCCTCGCAGGCATGGTATTCTGATGGTGATGCATTGCTTTTGTCTGGGTTTTGGATATAAGTCCAAAATGGAGAAAATTCAGTAGAGGGCCACTAGAGTTCTGAAGCATCAATATGCCCTCCACAGTCAGATTAGTGTCTGGCTTAGATCATCTGCAGAGGGATGCTGAGCCAATATGTGACATGAGTTACAGTGATGTCATTCCTCACACTGCCTCTTAGAATCTAAGCTGACACCACTCTTTCCTAATAAAACAAATGAAAAAAAGAAATGGTTCTTTTCATTGATATCATTTTATGTAAAAGTGTGTAGACCCAGTGATGACACAAAATGTAACAACAAAGTACATTCATACCCTTTTCAAGAGAGCTAGCATAAAATAAATGTAAATCTCATATTCAGATTGCTGATTCTGTTTTCCATGCCAGTAAACATTATTTTGATATTCCGGCATGAGTATGTTATTTTGAGTAGTGAGGCTACCAGTTTGTTACAAGAAATATCTTTTGAAAACAAAATTGGTCTGCTGCTGAAATTTTTCAATGTAGCTATAAATTTGCTCAGAGCATTTGAAAGAATACTTGAAAAATATTAATCTCAAAAACTGTAGAAAATATGGATGAATGTGTCCACAATAAGACATAGTATCAAAAGAATGTTTTTCCCATGTTACCATTTTGTAAGTACCTTCACTCTTGTTTATTGTTTTTAAATTTTCTGATTTGAGTTGCAATAAAACCTAAATATATTAAAGTGAACTTATACATTTTCTTTGTTCCTTAGAATTGAAAAAAAATAATAAACAGTATTAGATTGTTTATTTATACTATTTATTTATTATATTATTTATTAAAATGTTTGGTAAAACATCAGCTAATTGCCAATTGATTCAAACTTTATAAAATGGTAAATAAGAATTTCCTTATATTTGGTTTGCATATTTTAATGATTTAGTAAATGTTTATAAATTTATAAATAAAAATTTTTTTCACATTTATTTCTTTATAAATTGGTAAATGATAGATATTGCACTCTATTACTTCTAATTCTATCAGTTTCTAGAATGTTGTAAATATAAAAATATTCTTGCAAATAAACAATCTAATCAAAAAGTATTTAATATTTTTGTTATCAATTTTCAAGAACAAAAGAAATTATAAATTCACTTTCATCATATGTTTAGGTTTTATTCTAATTCTAAAATAATAAACATTGCTGAAGATAGATAGATGTATTAGGCAAATCAATGACAAAGTTGTAAAAAAAAAGAGTGAAGGTAGTTAAAAAAAGTAGTGTCATTGGAAAAAATGTATTTTTAACACTACATCTTTTTGCGGGTACATTTCTCTAGGTTCACTGAAATTTATTTTCACTCTGTTAATTTTCTTGTTCTAATTTGTGCCTCCATCTTATTTATCACATTTAGGTATGTTCTATTTGAGATATAGTTCAGAAACAATGATTTATCCAGAACAGAAATCATTCTGGTAAAAAAATTGTTCAATGCATTTTGTACTAAAAGAGGCCAGTGATTGAAGGAGTAAAGAATAAATGAAGAAAGGAAGATATTAATTAACAGTCAGTAAGTTAATTGCCATATGTGATACTCACATGGGCGACCATGTCTCTTCCAAGACATGGCTGACTAGGCAGAAGATATTCTCACAATAGGTTGCCATTATTTTCTGCAGTAGTTCAGTTGTTAACTAAGAGTATAGAACCCAATCTGTCCTGCTATTCAACCCGTAGCTGGAGAGATAAGAGATGGATTAATACTTTTCCCAAGGTATTTGTGTGTAAGCAAATGAAATGAATTTGACTGGAATTCAAACTCAGCTCTTTGATTTCTCATTCCAAGCCAATATCCATTACACCACAATGCACATCCCTATTAATTATAAAAGGCTAAAAAAAAAGAAGTTAGATTCAAGAGAATGTACCCAATGCCATTCCAGTTATAATGGGTTATAAATTGGCATAGCTCAAAACTGCAGTATGATTTTTTTCAGTAAGACTGAAGAACACAGCTTATATATAATAGTAACTTGTATGCTACTCCCAAGCCTTCTGAAAAATCACACACACACACACACACCTATATAAAACAATAGAAAGAAGAAAATCATTAAAGGGGGGAAGAAAAAGAAGTCATACAAAAGAAAGATTGCTAGAAGATGGAGGAAAGTAGAAAAGTGAGAAATGGAGAGAAAGGAGAAAAAAGGGAAAGGTGAAGAAGAATATGAGAGAAGAGAGGAGAAAATGAAAAATAGAAGAAAGAAAAAAAGAATCAATGCTAAAAGAGGATAAAAGATAGAAAAAGTATCATTGCTTGAAGAAAAGAAAGGATCAAAAGCTAGAAGTGATAGGAAAAAAAAGAAAAAAAGAAATAAAAAGACAAGAAAAAAGATTAAAGAAAGAAAACTAAAGCTGTCCATGAAATTCTTTATTATTTTGCAAGACATGAGGTATGAAGAGATTTAAACTAAAAGAAAAATGGCTTCTGCATATTTGTCTTTTTGTTTTGCATTTGTTGTTCTTCAGAAATAATCAGCAATCATGGCAGTAATCTCTTCAGGAGTCTTGTAGAGCATCTCACATTGTACCTTCTCAGCCATTTTGAATTTTTCTTTTTTCTCCTTGAAATGATTGTATTAAATGGCTTCTTTCTTAAGCTGTTTGAAAATTAGTTGTTATTGAAGGTGGATAAAATTAAATGGTTTGTCATTTCTTTTCTTCATTTAAATGAGGAAGAGATAAAAAGAAAGAGAATGAGTTTGTGAATGAAAGAAAAAATATAATACTAGATGAAGTAAAACAAAAGTGAGAGAAAAAAATTAAAGGAAAAAAAAAGGAAAAATTAGAAAGAAAAAAAAGGTTAATTTTTGCAGATACATTCTTAAATAAAACATAAACATCCCCAAAAGAATTGATTACAATCTTTGTTTTGTTTTTAATTGTTAAAGAGTATGTTTAAGATAGTAAATTAGTTCATTTCAAACAAAGAACAAACATTCAATGATTTTCTTCCAATTTTTTTTTTCATTTATACAAAAAGATTTTAAAAAAACAACAATCCTTGTGAAATTATATTTTAAGAAAAATTCTACTGAATTTTGATCTTTTTCGCATTTCATTAATCCAAAAAATTCTGTAAAACTATTATTAAAAAAAGGTACTGTTCTTTTAATATAAAATAAGGAATTTTTATCTTGGATAATTTTCAAAGGAAAAGGAACCAGTCAGAAAACAATTATCAGCATCAATATTTTTCTTTAATCACCTCATGCATGGTAATAATACCCCTAAGATGCAACTGTTTAATTAGCTTTTTATAGAAAAGCTAAGAATGTACGGATAATGTAAACTTATGAGTATGGAATATGGAATTGGCAAATGAATTAAAATTCCAGCCAAATCTTTTGTGTTCATTTCTCCTTCATGCAATTGAGAAAAGCATGTAATCATTTCTTGTTCACCCCAATAATTGGTTAAACAGTAAAGGAGATTGGGATCTCTAACCTTAGATAATATTCAATCTAAGAGAAGGAATACACTCAATTTAGTGTCATTGGGAAAGCAATAAGAAACCACTTCATTATCTTTTACAAGAGATTAAGTCAGTTAATGCAAAAGGAAGGTGTTGTGAGTCATGGTCATATACATCCTGACAGAATATGATAATAAAAAACAGAGAAAAGAAAAAGTTTTAAAAAATTAATAAAAAATTTATTCTGAATGAAATATCAGATACATTTTATTTTTAAATTTTCATTCTATTTTATTAAAAGTGTTTGTTTTTGTTATATATGTGTGTGTGTGTGTGTGCTTATGTGTGTGTGTGTGTGTGTGTGTGCATGTGTGTAAAGAAAGGCAAATTTTTTATTTATTAATCCAACAGATTTTTATTACTTAAATGTTATTTTTAGTTGATACTTGTATGTTGTAATATAGTAACAACTCTAAGTAGAAGCTCATAAAGCTTTATTTTACTAATCCAACTTCCACATTTATAAATCTACTATTCGTCCATGCATAAATCTACCATTCATCCGTCTGTTACCATATATGGTCAAGTACTCCTGCTATTCATCTTGATGTTCTTGACAAAATCCAAAAGAGGATCTGCAATGCACTGATCTTAATTAAGCAGCTCAACTTCAGTTCCTTTTTTACTGACAGGAAGTAGCTTCCCTCTGTCTTTTCTACAAATATTTTCATGGCTTCTGCTCTAATACGCTTTCTTCCCTGGTGTCTTGACCACAGGAATTTACCCATGCTTCTAGACTGGCATCTAGGTCCTACCCTTTCACCATCAAAATAGTCAAAATATAACCACCACTTCTACTCCATCTGTTTCTTTTCTCGCACTTCTCACCTGTGGAACTCTTCTGTATACTTGCTTTCCTGATAGCTACAATCTTCAAAAGTTTAAACACAATATCAATTGCTATCTCTTACCTCCCTAAATCCTATTCCCCCTTAAATCACATTCACTTCTTATTCTTTCTTTGGCTTCCCCTGTACTCTGTTTTTTCTCTCACTGCAACCCCCTGTGCACCAGTGGCTATGCTGCCTTGCTTGGGGTGAAATTATGTTTTTAAAAAATTCAACTTTACCAATGAAAAACATTTATTTTATTGTGATAGATGATTAGAAACAATAAGAGAAATGGGATGTGCTTATTTTACTACCACACATATATATTCATTCATTTTTTTCTACTAGTAGGTGAAAATATATATATATTCCAGTAGATATCAGCTTAGAATGAGAAATCAGAGAGCCAAGTTTTGATTCCAGTTGAATTCATTGCATTCACTTATGCACAAATACCTTTAGGAAAGGTATCAATCTGTCACTTCTCTCTTTAGCTATGGGTTAAAAAGCAAGACGGATAAGGTTCTATAGCTTTGGTTTGCAACCAGTCTACTGAAAAAGTAATGACAACCTAATGTGGGAAAATCTTCTGCCTAGTCAGTCATGCCTTAAAAGAGACATGATCGCCCAAGCATGTATCATGTATGGCAATTAACTGACTGATATATATATATAAGTTTCAACTTTTAATTCAGTCTCTAGTTTCCAAAAAGAAAATGATAGAAACATTTTTTTTACACATTTAAAAATAAATAAAAGAAGAATATCATCACATCCCACAAAAGGCAAACATATTTTTATCTTGATTTTCTTTTCTTCATTTTGTCTAAAAGAAGGAAAATAATAAAATAAAAAAAACATTGATTTTGGGCAAGAAAAAATTAGATGTAACATTTTTAATGCTTGATAATAATTCTTTTTGAGATAGAGAAATGGAAGAAAAGAAACTTTTAAGAATTCAATGATTCAAAAAACTGATATATTGACATCTTTTAGCTTTAATTTGGTACCCACTGATAAAGAAATAATGAGAAGATTGAACTACAGCTCATTATTTATCTCTTTTTCTTCCTTTTGTTCTTTTTCTCTCATTTATGCCCCTCCTCTTTTTGTACTTCCCCTTCTTATAACTCTAATTCTTCCCTTATAGTGCTTCAATAATGTTTTCCTCCTCTTCACTTCTACTTCCTCTCCTTTCATCTCATTTTTCTTCATCTTTTACTTCTTTCTCTGTTGTGCCTCCTGCATTTCTTCCTTCACTTCATCTTCCTTTTCTCCCATGCCTTCTTTTTCTTCTTCTCACTATACTTCCTCTTCACTCTTCTTCCTGATTATTGTTTTTCTCGCCTTCTTTTTTCTTATTTTCTAATCTTTTTTGCTTCTTCTTTGTAAGTCCTCTGCTTTTCACTCTATTTTCCACCTCCTTCACAGTTTTCTTTCCTTTCCTTCTTTTTTTATGTTTCTTTTTCTATATGTTTCTTTCTTCTCTTCCTCATCCCCCTACTTGAATCTCTTTCTCTTTTTCTTTCCTTATTCCTTGCTAAGCTCCTTTACTGGAAGAAAAACTAAAATGAAAAATTGACCTTAGATAATAAATGTTTTTAAAACCCTTTAAAATAAATCAATGAAAACTAACAGAGAAAGAAATGAAAGCTAAAAAGTAAAAAATTGAAAGAATTTTTTCATCTTGTAATGTTTAAATGTGAAGTTAAAGAAAAACAAGTGGCTTTCTGCTGTGAAATGACAGAGAAAGGTTTCTTTCTATGTTGGACCACTCTGTTTTTTTTACCTAAGATCAAAGTGTAGCATCTGCTCAATTTCCTTTTCCTACTTAATTGGAATCTTCTTAATTGGAATGCTAGAAAGCAAAAAATAATAATAATAATAATATGAAAAATTTGGAAACATGTGAGAGAGGAGGAGAAAATAACAAGAGTGTGAAGGAGAGAATATATGTGATAAAAAACCTACAGGAAAATGAAAAGAAATCTAGGCAAAAGGAATACATATAGCTATATTTATATCTATATCTATTTATCCATGTGTGTGTGTGTGTCTGTGTGTGTTAAAGAACAGAACAAACACCACTTACTTGCTAACCAGGTTTTGACCACACAGGTCTCTTCAGCTAAGTTATATGTGTATATATATTAGAGACAAATGGGGAAAAGGATTTCATGTCATACATTTTGATCTTTAACACTTTAACAGAACAGAATAAAACAATCTTTATGTTTATAAATGGTGAAATGTGTCACACAAAACAATTTTCCACTTTGTCATAGATTTGTCTCTAAAATTGTTTTTGATATATAAAAATTTAACTATCATTTTCCCATCAACAACAGCTTGTCTTGAAAATGGCAACAATTAAAAGAAAAGAGGGAAAAGATTAAAGAGTCTGTGTAAAGTGAAAATTTCTATTATACGTAGATTTAAACCTAATGCAATTATTACTAAAGTATAGGCTGATCATCAATTTTTATTACCAGAATTTGATTTTTTGGAGTAGATAGACTGAACTATCACCCGGTTCACACTCCACCCACATCTATTGAACAGGTGTAGAGGCTCATCCCTTGTTCCCTGTTTAGGACATGGTTTCCAGCTTTCTCTTTTCCAATCTATTCACTCTTATGTAGCCCCCTGCACACCAGTGGCCTTACCGACTTGCTCGGGGTGATATGATTAAAAAAAAAAAAAAAGAAGATATATAGAGTCTTAAATTTTATATATGAGAAAAAAATAAACACGAAATGTATATTCTAACATATCAAATCTTTCAAATCACCAAACAAACACATCAACTCCAGGTCTTACTAACTCAACTCTTCCTCCAAATATCTTTCCTTGCTCACATAGAGATATTCCACTCACATTCTCTGGCACTACTTGTTTCATTTGTTCTTTTGTGCTACTATACATGTGTTCATAACAAATAGATAGGTAGCTATCAGGTTTGTACAAAAGTAAAAAATGAAAAGCAGACATATGTCTGGTTTACACAAGAATCAAAAAGGTAGACACAAGTACAATATACAGGTGACCCATTTTATATGGGGGTTACCCCTCTACACAGGGATGCAGTCAGTATATTCTTGAACACAAACTCATATTTAAGGTTATCATTTTTTTTACATAAGAGTTATTTATTAGTAAGAGTAATATTATCTTGAATTTATATTAGTTGAAGCTCTGTCAAATATTACTTATTTCTGACTAAGGAGCAAAGAAAAGTGGATAACCTATTTGACAAGTTTTAATAAATGGATGGAGGTGCCTTATAGAAAAACAGGAGAGTTATAAACAATCTAGTATTGCCTAAAGTAGCAAAAGAAAGGAACCTGTAGAAATAATGATCACTTATATCCTGAATGGAGTTAATATATAGAGAGATTTCTTTCATTCTCATTGTTCAATTGTTAAATGAATATTATGATATTTTCCCATTCTTTCCAGAGCTGAATATTATCTGATGGAGAAATATACATTTAGAAAACTATCTTTTTCTTAATATTTGCACTATTTTTAAAATTCTGAAAGAAGTTGTTGTTGTTATTATCATGATCACCATCATCATTATTATTCTCCTTCTCCTCTGTTCAGGACATGGGCCATCTTTTCACTTCCCAAACTTCCTATCCTTTGTAGCTCTTAACAAAGTTTTTTGTGTTTTGTCATATGGCCTTCTTCTTCTTCTTCTATGTGCCCTGTCCCTTCAGGACATAGGCGATCATGGTTCTCCATGTCTCCCTATCCCTTGTGGCTCTTAGTATGTTTGCTCCTGTTGCTCCTGTTGCTCCTGGCAACCCCCGTTCTGTCATCCACCTGATCAGACCCTGCAAATATGTTATCCGCTGCCTTCCTCTGTCCCTCTTTCCTTCTATCTGACCAGTCAGTATCAGGTTCTCCAGGCTCTCCTTCCTCATTGCGTGTCCCAGGAATTTCAGTTGTCTCTTCCTGATGCTCAGTATCAATTTCCTTTTTGTTGCCATTCTTTCCAACACCTCATCGTTGCTTACATGCTCAGTCCACAATATCCGTAGCATCCTTCTGTAGAACCACATTTCAGCCACTTCCAGTTTTGTCCTCATTTTCGATGATATTATCCAGCATTCACTGCCGTATTGAAGAACTGACATCACGTAGCAGTCCAGCACTCTTTTCTTTGTTTCTATTGAGATTTTCCTGTGTGTTAGTATTTTGCTCATCTTCTGGAATGCATCCTTTGCCATGCCAATTCGCCTTCGGATCTCCGTGTTGCACTTTCCATCTCCTGTTAGAACACTTCCTAGGTACTTAAATTTTTGTACTTGCTTGATTCTGATATCACCCACCTGTATTTGGCATTTTGGGTTGTATCTTTTGCTGATGACCATGCACTCAGTTTTCTTGAAGTTTATTTGTAGTCCCTTTTTGTCACTATCCACTGCTACTTTCTGTATGAGATCTTGTAGTTTCCTTTCCGTGTTCGCAATCAGCACTGTATCATCCGCATAACTTATGTTGTTCAAGTTGTGGCCTCCAATAACAAATACTGGCATGTCATCTAGGGTCCTCAAAATATTCTCGCTGTATAAGTTGAACAAATCAGGTGAAAAGACACATCCCTGTCTTACGCCTTTTTCTATCTTTGTGTATCTACTGAGATCGTTACCTGTCCGTATGCAGGCTGTTTGCTGCCAGTAGAGATTCTTGATTATTCTTACGTCTTTCCCGAAAATGTTGAGGCTGCCGAGCATCTCCATCAATTCTTTGTGTCGTATCTTGTCGAATGCTTTCGCGTAGTCAATGAAGCATAGGTACAAGTCTTTCTTCATTTGTAATGCCCTTTCAGAGAGCATCCTAATCATGAATATGGTGTTTCTTGTTCCAGTGTCTTTGACGAACCCGCACTGTTCTTGCCCTATCTCTGGCCTGATTCTGCTTCTTGCTCTATTCATCAGGATTCTGACAATCAGTTTTGTAATGTAACTCATTAAGCTGATAGTTCTGTGTAGTTCGCACTCGTTTGCACCAGGTTTCTTCGGCAGTGCTATAAATATTGACTTGCATAGGTCGTCTGGTATTATTCCGCTGCTATAAATTTCATTTATTATGTCACTAATTTTTTCTATGCCATATTCTTCTAAGGCTGTCAGCAGCTCTATCACTATGCTGTCTGGGCCAGGTGCTTTGTTTCTGTTCATTTTGCAGCTTCCACTTCAGATTTTAGTATTTCCAGTCCATCCATCTCCTTGTGTATTCTCGGTTGTTCTCTCTTGTCGCAAAAAAGATCCTTTATATATTCTTCCCATCACTGGAGTATTTCCTCTTTCTCTAATATGATTGTTCCTTCCTTGGTCTTAAGCATCTTATATTACAATATAACATCAAATGAGAGAATATGATATATAAATTTCACAGAAATGATTGATAAATGATTTTACAAAATGATCAAACAAATTATTGAAAAAGTGAAAAAACATTCTGTGTAACACATTTCGACCTCTAGAAGGGCTTCATCAGACTAAAGTAATGATTTTGCCAATGAAATTATATATGTGTAGGAAGGGGTGGAGAAGATATAAAAATGCAAGCATCGTCTGTTATGCACCAATAGGAAACACCAAAATTTTTAAGTCCTTCTAAAGGATGATATGTGTTATACAGAATGTTTCCCCTTTGTCATTTTTTTTGCAATCCCATCAGATACAATACTTACATTCTGTCTATTCATGTCATGTACAGAAACAAACATTCAATGATTTATCAATAATTTTAGTAGTCAACATGTCTGAGCACATAGTGCTTTTAAATGACCCTATTATTAGATCAATTATATCTCTATTTGATGTGGAAGCAAATAGACAAGCTAGACTAAGCCAAGAACAATGTTGAAAGCAGAACAGATTTAAGCTTCCAAATAATATGTCTTACAGAATAAAAAGCCTAGTGAATAAGAACATTGATTTGGGTTGTATCTGATCATTGACTTGAGAATTTGATTACTTGGACAAGTTCACTAGCTTCTAGGATGTCTTCTTTTTATCTATGTGTTATATATTCCTCCAGGAGGTGGGTAATCATGACTCTCCTCAACTTCTTTTCCTTTATTACTTGTAGTGATATGTAAATGACTGCCTAATTAGTTAAGGCATAGAGACTATATAAGTGTCCAAGCAGTAAGGGAAAACACAGAATACAATATGCAATATTAACAACTACCACTGGACTAAGAAAATATGAAAAAAATCACATTTCATAACCATTTGTCTTTTTGCCATCCCTCCCAACACCAGATTGGCCATCTGTTCACACAAGCTTATTAGGTAGGTACTTCTTTGCCTTCTCCTATTTCTTTAACCTTTAATATATCCTATGAATATCAAATTCTCACGGTCTTCTTTCCTCATTATGCTTCAAAGAAATTTCAAATCTTTCTGAGTATAGATGACGTTCTTGTTTGTTTCTGTTTTCCTTAAGACTTCTTAATTTGTTTACACACTTATTGGTTATCATCTAAAATCAAGCAATATCTAAACAAAAAATGATATTATCTATTTAAAAACAGATTCCTCTTTTTCTTTCTTTCTTTTTTCTTTCTTTCTTTCTTTCTGTGTGTATATATATATATATATATATATATATATATATATGTGTGTGTGTGTGTGTGTGTGTGCGCCGAATGACATACATTTTCGTAATAAAAATGTATTGTAAATAATCAGGCCAGTAGATATAAATATATAATACTGTTTAATTAAAAACAGAATATCTACTTAAATACAAGTATCGATAAAAAAATAATGTTCAAATAAATCATATATATATATATATATATATGGAGGCAAAAACAACAACAGTAATTTCCCTGTCACTGCACATTTCAACCAACCGGACTACAGCTTTAATAACATCAGATGCATGCTTTCAGCATCTTCATTTAAGAACAACATAAGTCCAAGCTAAATATATATTTACAAAATAGAATCACTTATTAAAAGATTAAACAGGAATTTCCGCTTATTCAGAGAATACAGTTTCCACAGAGAGCCTTCTACAAGCCATCCATAAGTCTAACCATGGCAAACTACTAGGATAAAACTGTAAAATTTTTAACAGTCATACAACACATGGGAAAAAACAACAGAATTCCCAAGAAGAATAAGTTCCAGTTTATTGTTTATTTCTCATCTCCTTGATAAAAGACACAGGCATGTTCAAAATTGTGATTTAAAATCTCTCTTCCTGCTTCAGTTTTGTCAAAATGTCTACTAAGATAAATATTATCAGTCTTATTGGCAACATTATTTTCATTTTGTTGTTTTTTTATTCAGCAAATTTCATTAGAAGGCTTATCAAATTTGTATATATATATATATGGTTGTGGGATCTGATATATATTATATAATGCAGCTATTCTTTTAATAATCCTTGCATTAATTACTAATCATTGAGAAGAAGCTATTATTGATAGATAGATAAATTGTTGTCTAAATTACACAAAAATGAAAATAATTCTGACATCTCATTTTAACAGGTATATTTACCAAAATGACTTAAAATATCTTGAAATGCAAAAGTATAAATTTGTTCAATAAAATTGCCATTGGCTTCAGTCATGTTCTCCAAACGACTTCAAAATCTCTTGCAACTTTTCTAGACGGTCTCCTTGTTTATGTTGGTGAATGCTGCCATAATACTTGCCTTCAGTCCATCTTTGGTGTTACAAGGAGTTTTGTTGGTCTCTCATTCAACTGTGCCCCACACATAATGAAGGGTTTGCAGTCTGGTTAGTTATGTGGCTAAGTATAATGAGTGATATGGTTGTAGAAATTGTCTGAGAGCTATGACTTGGTTCTTCTGCTTGTGTGGCATGCTGAAGAGTCCTGTTGCCAGATATAGGATCTTCCAGCAGTCAGGTCAGCACTACCTCATCAAAGCACATGATGTGTGCTACTGTGTTGAGTCTGAGGCCCTGTGAGAAAATGAAGAATAATAAATATTCCAAGAGAGTATAAAATGAAAAAAGAAAATACTCACAACCCTCCAAATAAACATAGAGAGTTAAGAAAATGCTCTTTTTATGTGCACAGGCCCAGTTGGTGTAACTTAATATATACTGCTTCAAGTACATGTAGATGGTGTACAGAGTGGGCTCTGTTATCTTTATATTCCTTAGCACAGTCTAGATTGTCAAGTAAGTGTTGGCCTATGGCCGAATCATGCGCAGACTGTGGGTGACTCAGATTACTTCATCTTATAGTGGCAGGAACATGCTGACCAATTTAGGTCACAGGTCTCTGATTGGTCCATCCCACATAAAGTGGAAAAGTCTATCAACACCCTGTCAGCAAGCATTTGATTTTTTTCTACTTAACCACAGCAGTTTCAAATAAACTGGACAAAGACTAGATCCAAATAAAGCTTGTTCTTTAAAGGAATTGTTCTTATGCTTGATCATACATTTTATGATATTTATGGGATACCCATTGTCTCTTAAAATTCCTTGCTATATATATATATATATATATATATAAATACATAATAATAAGGGGATTATTTACAAAGCTAAGTACATGAGATAAATGGTCAAAGCAAAATATATTTAGGATCTACCAAAGACAGTTTCAAAGTCAGATGGAATAACCATAAGTCTACATTTAAACTGGAAAACCTAAAAAATTCTGCAAAACTGGCTAGCCACTTGTGGAAATTAAATTTAAAGTATGGGAAAGATCCCAATATAACTTGAAGCATAGTAAAAACAGCCAAACCTTACAATGGTGGTAAAATATGCAGATTATGCCAGGAGGAAAAATTGGCTATTATGATATTCCCAAACAAAAAAATGTATTACCAAATGAAAGAACAGAAATTTTATCCAAGTGTAACCATACCAATAAATACATGGTTGGATCATACAATCATGGATGAAAGTGTTCTAAGACATTAAGTAACTTCTCCTAATTTTGAAAATTGCACATTCATAAGAAATCCCTGTTACATGAACATTTGAAAAATGGTAAAATCAGTTATTTTAAATTACCTGAAAACACTGAAAGTTAGAAACTGAGGTTGCTAAATAACTCATTTTCAAATAAAAAATATTCAAAAGTTCTACAATATAATTGCATTGGACACTTTTTAATACAACTGTGTACTGATCTAATCTATTTATGACCAAGAATAATTAATTAACTATATATATATATATATATATATATATAATTTTTAGTACTGGCTCTCAGGAAAAATGTATCATATGAATAAGCTTTCATATTCTATTGCCATTTTATATTTTCTCCTTTGAGTAAAGTTATAGTTTCATGAAATGTTGTAGCACATTGATAATCAGGGATTTGAATATAACTTTTTACTGTTTTCCTTACTTTTCCTTAGGAATCCCCCTTATCGCCACATACACCTGGTGGAGAAAAGGATTATACCAACTAAAATATATAGGAGTCCATCTTTTAAAGATTTACCTAAAGCTAATATTCATGCTCAGAAGGTTCTTCAGTCAACAAATGCTTTACTGTTACCTCTCCACCCAGCTCAAAAAATCTATTTATAGAATTGTAATGTTTGCTTTTCCTCGAATATTGATTGACAGGATATGTATCTGCATTTCATTGTGTACCACTTTGCCTCATCTTCCAAATCAGTACCTTGGAAGAGATCTGTTCCTTACACTGAGACACATGGATATTTGCACTCAGCACCTACTGTTACTACCCTGCTCATTCTTTGAAGTAAAGGCAATGACTCACCTGGTACATGTGCTATAGTTTTATTCCACTAATTATTCTTTGATTCTCATCTTACTTGCTTGGTTTCTACATTTTAGAATATTCATTCTCTAGTTATCCTTATGATGACAATATTTCTAATATTGGGGAATTTTTGTTTTCCTGTTTACTATTCAAACAGATATCCTCATTTTTGTTATTTTTATCATATTCTCCACTGATATGTTATTTAGTGTTCCTCAAGTGCAGGTTATATCTACTCATCCCTGAGTGTCTTTTATCATTGTTTTATTTTTTTTATGCACACTTCCAAAATATAAGGACTGTAGGTTAGTATTTAAAACAAAAGTTCAGTAATAGACTTTTAAACATTGTAAAACATTGATAAATGAATTAGTGATTGTTTCAACAAGAGAACCAAAATAAAAACTAAGCTATGTTCAAGGATATTGCAAGTATCATTAAATTCAACATTAGTTACATACACTTGACACACAAACATGTATATATATATATATATATATATATATATATATATATATATAGTGCGGGCCATAATTATTAGGCCACCCCAGTTTTTAAAAACAAATGATGTATTTCATCCTATTTTTAGTATTTATTGCCAAGCAGATAATTCTAAATGAAAATAGAATGGTTCTTTTGTTAATACTGCACTATAACATGTGCATCAAATGAACTGTTCTGGTGTCCAGTTTTTGTGCTCTCTTCCACATGCTAGTCTCTTCTTTTTATTGGCTGACCAAATCAAAAGTAATAATAACAAAGAAATTTAGAATTATCCACTTCGCAATAAATACTAAAAATAGTATGAAATACATATTTTTTAATAAATGGGGGTTGCCTAATAATTATGGCCAGTAGTGTGTATATATATATATATATATATATATATATATATATATATATATATATACTGGCAAGCCTTACAGAGAGATCACTGGTATTGTTGGTATCAGCCTTTCAACTGTCAGTTGTGTCATCAAGACAAAGAAACAAACTGGATCCATCAGTTTAAAACATAAAGGAAAATGCAGCTTGAAGAGAAAACAATGCTAAGAGATGATGTATATGTGATCAAGGAAAGTGTGAAAGATCCTAGGAAGACATTACTGGTTTTGTTTCAATTAATTTGCACAAGGGTGTAATGTTACAAAAAATAATTATTTTTATATATATATAAAAGTGAAAGAACATGGGGATTAAAACCCACTGTTCAAGCATTTATTTTATAAAGAGTGCTTGATACAGAGTAGAGTTTAATATTGTAATTTTGCTATTACAATAGTTTATAAAACCATTATATCACTACTCAACATACTGTTCTTCTTCAGGTAACATGTTAAAATAAATGGACCATTCATTTTAACATATCACCTGATGAAGAACAGTATTGTGCTGAAATATGAAAATTTTTGTGTAGTCATATAATGCTTTTATAAACCACTGTAAGAACAAAATTACAATATATATATATATATATATATATATATATATATATATAATTGTGTATTTAGGTAGCAATCACTATTTTATACAAATTTCATTAAAGAGAACAGTCAAGAAACTGCAATTAAGCTATTGATATATTTTTCTAGTGTCTGTTTTTGTTGGGTTTTTTTTTGGGGGTGGACACCTATACCTACATATATTTTTTGAGTGGGGGATACATACACCTAAAAGAAAATACTCATTTTAACACTTATTCTGGATATAAATATGTCTAAAAAAGAAAACACTTATACAAACACAAAAAAAAATTATATAAAAATCTTAATCACAGTAACTTGTTAGTCATCTTTGATGAAATTAATATATATACATATATATATACATATATATATGCATATATAAATATATATACATAAAATGTTTATGTATAATTATATATATCTTCACAAATACTAAATGTATTTTTCTGTTATAAACTTTATTTTAGTGGGCTTGTTTATATATATATATATATATATATACAGAGTGATTGAAAAGTAACTCACTGTTTTAAATTACTTTGTGTATTTGTGGTGCAGTGGATATTAGCTCGGGACGAGAAATCAGAAAGCCGAGTTTGAATTCCAGTTGAATTCCTTGCATTCACTTACACACAAATACCCTTGGGAAAGGTATTAAGCCATCTCTTCCCTCCAGTTATAGGTTAAATAACAGGACAGATAGGGTTCTATAGCCTTAGCTGGCAACCAGTCTATTGCAGAAAGCAATGGCAACCTACTACGGGATAATCATCTGCCCAGTCAGTCATGTCTCTTTCGAGATATGGTCGCCCAAGGGTGTATCACGTATGGCACTTAACTGATATATTATCTATTTATTGTAATTTTTCTTTCAATTTTTTTTTGTGTTTGATCTTTAATGTATGAGAATCTATTCTCTATCTGTCTTTTTTAGATAGATTATTTTGTTCAAAATTTGAAAGCACTACAAACTTGGCTGAACATCATACCCTACACAAACGTGCCCAGCTAGTGGCACATTATGAAGTTTGGAAATCTGTTGTTCCAGTGCAAAGATGGAGGATGACCATTTGAAGAGTACATGCTCAAGTTTGGCACAAAGACAATCAAGTATTTTCATGTAAAACTCGTGACTGCAGGTCCTGGAGCTGATACTCAAAGAAGCAGTTGACATTTCAAGTCCCATGACCAGAAGATAGTTCAAGCAGTTCAAAAAAACGTTTACACATAACCCAAGAAAGTCAATTCAACAAGTAGCAGAGAGGCTCTCTTTTCATACAATATGAACTGTGATCAAGAAGAAGCTTAAATGGAATGCTTGGAAGCCACATTACTGCCAGTCTTTAATAAAGATTGCAACATTTGTATAAACTTTGGGAAGAATATGCCTGCTTAGTATGAAGATTGGTCAGGTCTCTTTAAAAATTTTCTCTGGAATGATGAAGTAGTATTTCACATTGTTTAGTTTGCAAATGTCACAACTACCAATATTTGGTAGGGGAAGATCCTGTTGTTATCTCTGAAAAAATGCGGAATCAGCAGAGAGATGACTTAAGACAAGATTGTGGGTTTATTCATTCTTCGCAATACTATGAATGCAGAAAGGTGCCTTACCATATTGCAAGATTGAATCTGGCCAATTATCAGTGCTTAGGAGAATGTTGAAGATTTGATTTTCATGCTAGATGGTGCCCCTCCACATTTTGCTATTGTTGTTTGTAAATGGCTGAATGCACACTCTCACAGGAGATGGATGGGTCATCATGGTCTGTATGAGTGGTCAGCCAGGAAGACTGACTTAACATCTTCTGACTTTTTTCTTTGAAGTTGGTTAAAGGAGTAAGTCTACTATACCAAACCAAAGACTTTGGAAGAGCTTGAAGGGAGAACACAAGAAGTTAGATCATTATATCTTCTATCACACAAGAGTTCCTGGTGGAATCAATTCACATGATTCCTGGGCAGCTCAAAAGGCAGGTAGTGAAATCTGGTACCCATATCAAAATTTAATGCCAAACACTTTCCTCCCATATCCATTTCTTGTAAAAATTATAGTTAATAAAGAAAGTATAAGTATTTTAAAATGGGGAGTTTCTTTTAATCGCCCTATCTCTCTCTCTCTCTCTCTCTATATATATATATATATATATATATATAAAGTAAAATAAATTTTCAAAATTCAAAAATGTTGAATGAACATTTCGACATAAAGTCTCTAAGAGAGATTCTACATCTTCTCAGCAACGTCCATTTTTCAAAATGAAAATAAAAATAAGAATAAAAAGAGAGAGAAAACAGGTAGAAAAAAATAAAAATCAAAACTTAAAATAAAAAAAAGATGGTTAAGATTTGAGAAATTTACATTACAAATAATTCTGGAAGTGAATTAATTCATGTCTAATTTTAGATTTTAACTTTTAGATAGAGTTGTAAGTGAAGAAATGGAAAATTTGGATTTGTCTGGCTTACAAAGGAAAGGGGTTAGGGGTGGTGTTAAATTGAGAATAGGGTTAAACAAAATGGAAAGGGAAGTAGGGAGATAAGAAAACATAGAAATCATAGAAATCCTTAAATTCATCTTAAAATAACATTTATTTCATGTTCAATGACACACTCTGCTAATAAAAATCAGAAACAACCATGGAGACAAAAGTTGCACCAACATATGCCAACCTAGTCATGGGATACCATGGACTAAAAATCTATGAAAGAACCTCTGAAGTCTATGGGAATGACATCAGCCACTACATAAAAGACAACTGGAAAAGATATCTAGATGACTGTTTCATTCTGTGGAATGAAAATCTTTATAAATTAAGAACATTCTAAGCATTCATTAATAACATAAATCCTATCATCCAATTTACTATGAAGTAAAGCATCAAAAACTTCCTTTTTTTAGAATTAATAACAGAAACAGAAAAACCAGAAACTGACATGTATTTTAAACCTATTGACTCTCAACAGTAATATCCACATACTCCAAGAAACAAAAAGAAAAAAATGGCCATCCTTTAGATCTCAACTTTCACTTCAAAGAACACAGAAACCTCAACACCCATACCAATCTTATTAAATGACAAAAAAGTTTTAAAAACTATTGTAAAAATACCCAGTCTATATTTCTGAGATGAGGTAGTATTTACACTATTTACATTATTCGGACTATTGTCCTCATCTTGGTTGCCATTTGTCTTTCCACACTATCTTAAACAAAAGATTTGGAAGGAAAATCCCATCAATACTATGGAGAGTGATTTTTTTTTACATCAGTTCATTCCCAAACAAGGTTGTAAAACAACGAAGACACAAGGCATTGCTGGAAGTGAAAGAGAATGAGCAGACTTTAGAAGGAACTGGAAACCCAATTCTAAACAGTAAACAAGAGATATCTGCTCCTATTGAAGAAATAAAGAAATAATAGTAATTAAAATTTCAGAGTTTAGATGAAGAGATTAGAAGTAAAAATTTGAAGTATACGTTAGAAGGAACCTGAAGTCCAATCCTAAAAAGGAATAAAACTCTATTCCTGTTCAAGGTTAGTGAAAAGAAATTTCCTATATAAAATTAATAACTTTATTAATTATTGGTTAATTTTCATAAAGCATGTTTTATTTTAAATAGTATAACAGTGGACATAGTGTAAAAATCTTATATTTTACACACATTTTCTTTCAGTCTGAATGTTGCAGAATGACCACTTCATAGTGGAAGAGGATTTGCTGTCTCTTCCTTTTATAGCCCTAAAACAGTAACACCTAGCAGATGTCTTGTCATACAAGGTGGGGTAATTCTTAAAGAGTTATATGTGGACATGATGTAAGCATTAGAATAAATGTCTGTTAAAAAACAAAAATATTTTGATACATCCTAATACAGTAATTCTCAATCTTTTTTACCAATGTACCCTTTTCACCATAAGTCAGAATAGTATCCCTCCTCTTTCCAAGATTGTCTGACTCAAGCAGTGCATTCCAAACAACACATATATATTATTGAAAACCTTAATTCTTTTTCGCAGGAATTTTACAAATTTAATAGAAATAGAAAATATTGATGGATTTAAAATAGATATACAGTAATTTGTTTTAATTCATGACTAATTAATAAATAGACTGAAGCATGCTTCAGTAAAGTAAGAGTTCAGTAGAGTCCTAGGGTGTTGTAAAACCTTCAATAAAAAGTCAGGGTATACAGATCAATTTTATTCTAGCAAAGATTACAGTCACTGAGAAACTTGTGAAAAAGTAAAAGATTTCCCTCCTTCAATGAAACCCTTAAATTTCCCCCATGGATGAGGATCCATTTAAACACAACTTCTGTTTGTAATGGAAAATATGACCATAATAATAAACTCATTTGGTGCTTAATTGCAGTGCCCTGTCAGTCTTCTTCAATGTTGTGTGTGTGTGTGTATATATATATATATATATATAATGTATCTGACCAATGAAATCAAACCTCAATCAACATACTGTCTCAGGAATTTTTTCTTAATTTTAAAAAATTTTCAAATCATTCTTAACAAATCTCTAAGGAAGCTTATTTAAGTAAAACATTTCAGAAAGATACTTTTTCCTACCTGTTCTTTACATATTTTATTTACATATATATGTGTGTGTGTGTGTGTGTGTGTGTGTGTATGTATATGTATGTGTATTGCTGTATGATCTATGACTATATAGTGAGTTCAATCCTCATTGAGTGTCCTCATACTTTTGGCTTTGTGCCACATTTAAGCACCACTTAGTAAATTGGGCTCAAATACACACACACACACACATTATGAAAGAAAACTTGCACCCATGAAAAGTGCATATGAAAAAGAAAACTCGAGAAGTATAAACAGTCAAATACTGATACCCCCTGACGAGTAGATAGAGTGATTCACGGATGGTCAGTCTACAAAAGTCTGGAGTTGAAATGTTGAAGGTAACATCAATCAGCTAAGTGACAAACCATTTACTTATATATATATATATATATATATATATATATATGCACATGAATGAAGACAACAGAATTTAAATAAAGTTTTGAAGTGGGAAAATTTTTTTTTACTTTTTTTTAATTTATTTTATAACAAAACCCTGAGTATCCTTTCAGTTGACATTCATCAGAGTGTGACGTTGGCAAAGGAAATTGACACAACAATAAGATCTTAAATTATGAAGACAAACTGAAAAAGAGCAGCACAGTTGAAACACAATTAAGAAAATATCAATTTATTTGTAAAAAATAACACACGAATACAAAAAGGCAGAAAAAGGGAAAGTAAAAAGTTATTTTTATATTTGCACTGGCTCGGTCTGTGTTCTTTTATGTGATGAGATGAATTTCAGTACACATAAATGAGGGTCAGATTGAACCTTAAACAAATTGAAAAACCAGTTGTCTTCATATGCTTTGGCACAATCTGAATTCAGTGCTGGCCAATTAGGTGCTGGCCAATCAAAAAGTTGTTCACAGCTTGGGTTGTCTTTCTAATGGGACCCTGGTTGACAGAGCTAATATAAGCAGACATGTGCTGACTGATTCTGGTTTCTAATTACTGAATGGTCTATTCTACTTATTCAGTGTCACACTGATATTTCTACTTAAAGATAAAAGAACTTTGAGTAGAGGAGATCATCTTTGATGAAAGAAGAAAACACAGATTTAGTATTTTTTTTTCTTTTTTTTTTTAAATCATATCACACCAAGCAAGGCGAAAATGACACTGATGCGCAGGGGGCTACGTGAGAGTGAAAAGATTGGAAAAGAGAAAACCGGAAACCACATCCTAAACAGGAAACAAGGGATGAGCCTCTTCACCTGTTCAATAGACAGGGGTGGAGTGTGAACCAGGCGATAGTTTAGTCTATCTACTCCAATTGAAAAAAATAAAATAAATAAAAAAAGAGTGAAAAGATTAGAAAAGAGAAAACCGGAAACCACATCCTAAACAGGAAACAAGGGATGAGCCTCTTCACCTGTTCAATAGATGTGGGTGGAGTGTGAACCGGGCGATAGTTTAGTCTATCTACTCCAATTGAAAAAAATAAAATAAATAAAAAAAGAGTGAAAAGATTGGAAAAGAGAAAACAGGAAACAATGGATGAGCCTCTTCACCTGTTCAATAGATGTGGGCGGAGTGTGAACCTGGCGATGAAGACAGCATGTAACCTGACAGTGGTGAATCCGAAAAAGATGCAGATGGACACTCTGTTGACAAGCATGTGACTGTTTCTACCTAGCCATGAGAGCTTAAGATAGACCAGACACAAACTATGTCCAAAAACTGCAGGTTCTTCGAAGCACTTGATTTTGTGCTGAACAACATGCTTAGTGACATTGAAAGGATAACCAGTGTTACTCAAGATGTGCTAAATATTGTCCGACTCTTGGCTTAAAGCACAAGGGGAACTGACCATAGCGCATGATAGACTAAGAGTTATATTTCAATATGATATAGCCATTAGAGTAAATGTCTGTTAAAAAACAAAAATATTTTGATACATCCTAATACAGTAATTCTCAACCATTTTTGCCACTGTACCCTTTTCATCATAAGTCAGAACAGTATTTCCCCCCTTTCCAAGATTGTCTGACTCAAGTAGTGCATTCCAAATTATATATATTATTGAAAACCTTAATCCTTTTTCATAGGAGTTTTACAAATTTAATAGCAATACAAAATATTGATGGATTTAAAATAAATATACAGTAATTTGTTTTAATTCATGACTAATTAATAAATAAATAGACTGAAGCATACTTCAATAAAGTAAAAGTTCAGTAGAGTCCCAGGGTGTCCTCAAACACCCTGGGACACTACTGAACCATTCTTAATAGGACCCATCGATTTGAGTATACATGACATTATCTAAACTAAACTCCACCCACTCTATAGCTAATTCCATAAATTCAAGAAACAAATTTTCAGGAACAAGAGGATGTTGGTGCAAATATCCAGACTATCCTGTGAGGACCATTGGTTTTTAAACTTGCAATGTCAAAAGGCACCATAAGTTTATCCTCTGAATTAATTTCAAAATTTCTGATAAATCTAAAAGAGTCTAAAGTACAATGAGAAGAAAACAAGGCAGAAACGGGTTGATAAATTCCCACTAGGCATTTTGCCCATTTGTGCTATGCAGAACCTACCATAGATAGGATGGGTCGAAGAGGTACATCATTTTTGTGTACCTTAGGTAGGCCATACATACAAGGATATCATTCATTTATTAATGGTATTTTTTATCTACTGCCTGAATATTTGAGAAATCTTATTATAAAAATATTGGCATGATTTGAGTGGCTAAGCAAAGACTGAACAGTGCATTGTTTGACCACTGACACACACCGTAGCCCATAAGTCAAAGCATGTCAGATCTAATGATGGTTCCTCCTAGGGAAATACAGTCTTGAATCCTGCTGAAGATCACATATATTTCTAAGATTTATCAAATATTTCAGGCCGGTTGATGAAAATAAATACTGTTTAATATATAAATGGAGTGCCTACTCAGGTACAAGTAACCACTACAAATAAAACTGTCACATTAATAAATAAAAAATCCATTTTCAAAAGGTGCATGTGTGTGTATTTGGGCAGCAACCATTTTTTCAAACATGTTTTGTTGAATATGACAGACAAGGAAAATTTTATGATTTATTCTTGTGTACTATTCTTTGTCTGTTTCCAGGGAGAGCATATTTTTCTCTAACAAGATTTCTTGAATAATCTGGCCAGTATACAAAAATAAATATACTGTTTAATAAATAAATGGAGCATCTACTTAAATACTAGTATCCAATTAAAATAATGTTTAAGTAATAAAAATCTGTCAGATTAATAAATAAAAATCCATCAATTTTGTTACAAACTGCTTTGTTTTTTATGTTAAGATACAAAACAGAGCAGATATGTTTATTTCAATTTATGTTTAAAGGCACTATTCAATTTTGCTTGATCATTCACACACTGTAGCCAAAAGGTCAAAGTATATCAGGTGATGGTTTTCCAATAAGAAAACTTAGATTCGAATTCTGCCAGGTAACACATATTTTTCTCTAATAAGATTTCTCAACTATTCTGGACGATATATGAAAATAAATAAATATACTGTTTAATAAACAGAGAATCTGACTCAAATATGAGTATAGATAAAAACTCCATCCTTTTCTTTAGAAATTATATGTGTGCGTGTGTGCATATGTGCATGTGAGATAAAAAATATAGTTTTACTTTTAAGATATGCTATATTTATGGATTAAAGTGCTCAATATCAGGTATGGAGCATATGTGAAAACCAGAAGAAGGTGTTTAAGCATGAAACAGACTGTTGCCACTGAGTTTTGGCCCTCAACATCCACACACGTACACACATACACAATAAACATGTAACGTGTGTGAGTGTGTGTGTGTGTGCCTGACTTACTAACAGACTGATTGAACAGTTTTGAAATATTTGTATCCACATCTACTAATGCATTCACTTTCATTGTAAGGATTCTATGTAGTGAAAGGGAAAAATTGGTGGAGTGGCTTATCGTGCCAGGAACAAAGTTATACATGAGAATGTTGCAGAGGCATTAAAAAAAAAACAACAAAAGAAACCAGTCATCTTTGTGCAGTGTCATCTTCCAATTTCAGATTCAAATATCCATTTTTCATGTTTTCATGCATTCTCTCTCTCTCTCTCTCTCTCTCACTTCAAACCACATTCTAATCTCCTGTACTATATACCCTTCCTTGGCAGCTCATGAGCCATCCACAGGTAGTCAGAAACAAATCAATATTGCTTTGCTTTTGCTAAACTGCCGCCAGTCCTAGTGATCACTTCTTTTTTTTTCACTGTTTTGCACAAGCCTTGTTTGGAATTCAACACTAAACATTAAAATCAGTTAAAAATATTGTCTTATGATTGCTTATTCTTACATCACTGTGTATATTCAGCAGTTTATTTTCCTTACTGCATCTCTTAGGAATCATTTTTGTAAATTATTTCTTTGAATGAAAACAGAAACTTAAAAATTAATTTAAATTGTGATCACAATATGAGTTACATTAAAAAATATAAGATTCAGACAAGGTATAATTTATCTCTGCACTACTTACAATTTACTTATATTATCTAATAAATTATTCAGTCAAGTCACCTTTTTTAAAAAACAACACCACAAAAACCAGAGGTGCACAGAGCCATCCAATATATATATATATATATATATATATATATATATATATATATATATATATCACTTTAAACATTATTTTTGTGGATACTTGTATTGGTGTAGATGCTCAATGTGCCTAAGAGGATGTACATTCTAACCCAACCAGACTTAAAAATAACATTTAAAGTGATGAAATATGCATATACAAGTGTGCCCCTGCTGTCAAAAATGATGGCAAAATATTTAAGAGAATTATTAGCTGTTTCCTCACAGGTTATTCTCTTAAGCATGACACACACACACATATATATATATGCACACACATACACAATGTCTTTATTATGGTAGAGAGGATATATATTCTTCATCAATCAATGACATAGTTATTGCAAAAAAATAAAATTATAAGGCACTGTAAAAGAGCAAACATAAGGCAAGAGCTTTCATAACTGGTAAAAAAGTTTAATAACTGTTTGTAAAGAGAATGAATTGAGCTGACACTGCCTCGCTATTGTCTCTCTAATGAACTGAGTCAGGTAACTGTCTTACATGATATGTGCTAGGGTGATCATGTCTCTTTCAATCCATGACTGACTGGGCAGAAGATTCTTTATTTACGCATATGTGAATACAACAAATTCAACTGGAATTCAAAATCAGCTCCCTGATTTCTTGTTCTGAGTACTGCACCACAACACCGTGTGTGTTGTGGTACAGTGGATATGCACAAATACCCTTAGGAAAGGTATTAATCCAGCTCTTCTCCCTCAAGCTATGGGTTAAATAGCAGAACAGATTGAGTTCTATGACCTTGGTTGGCAACCAGTCTACCACAACCTACTGTGAGAAAATCAGCTCAGTCAGTTAAATCTCTTTCAAGACACGATCATTCAAACATTTATCATGTATGGCACTTGACTGATTGATTGAACTGAGCTGATGCTGCCTTGCTATTGAGTCTCTCTCCATGAGTGCGACAGGAGATATATATATCTATATAAGCAAATAAATACACAAGGGCCTTTATTATAATAGAAATGATAATTTTCAATATAATTTCTTTTATCTCAGATGAAAATATAAATATAGAGAAACCTTGAAAACAACAAAATCTATAAACAAAAGAAACCAAGCCTAAGTCACTAGAGAGAAAAGATAAAAATAAAAACCATGAATGAACCTGCCTCAATAAGATACAACCTTTTTCATAATCATTCAGAAAACTGATGTAGAATAGAGCTGAAATCAATCCCAAAGCTACAGAGACATAAAACTTCACTGTGACTTCAAGTTTCATGCTATGAGACAATTTTCAGAGGGTTTAGTGGATGAAAAAGAGAGAGAAATGACTCTAGTCTACAAAGAAAAAAAGGGGGGAGGGAGAAGAAAATCACCCGCATGGAGGTAAAGAAAACTAACAAATAAAAAACCTGCTAGAGAGCGCAAAAATCTAGGTGATTATTAAAAAATGAGAAAACTCCCAAACAAAAAGGGGTGAAAAACCTTAGCCAGGCTGTAGATGACACAGTGAATATTTATGTGTTTAAAGTTGGAAACCAACTTCAATCTTTTATTCTAAAGTCTAAAAATGAAAATATACAAGCAGAATTCTATGATAAGCAAAATTCCAAATTGATGTCCATAAATCTTGACCAAAATGACACAGGGGAATCAAATGATGTAATCATATTTTTAGCCAAAGTACAAGAGACCATAATACATTTTTTATTACTGTTAGTCTTTGATGTAATATTAAATGCTTTATAGTCTAGCAAGGATGTACATATTCTTTTAAGAGAAATGTTTTTTGTTTTTTATGAAGGACTGACTGTTTGTGCAAAAATTTATTACATATATATATATTTTTAGACTCAGCTTCTAAAATGCAGATTACAGGTCAGGGATACTAAAATCAAGCAGGTACAAAGATTTAATATCTGCAAAATGTTCCAACATAGGATAGAAAGTGTGAAAATGAGATCCAAAGATGTACTGGTGTAGCCAAAGAGGCATTCCAAAAGCTAAGCAGAGTATTAAGAGATAGAAAAATTTAATTAGAAACAAAGAAAAGAGTACTGAACTGTTACCTGATATCTGTCTCCCTGTATGTAATGAATGCTGGACAATCTCCTCAAGGATTGAGAAGAGACTTGAGGCAAGAGAAATGTAGTTTTATAGAAAAATACTGAAGATACCATGGGCTGAACATGTGAGCAACAACAAGGTTTTGAAGAGAATGGAAACAAAAATGCAGTTGAAATTTCTGGGGCACATAATGAGGAAGAGGGGATTGGAAACTCATGAGACAAATTGAGGGAAAAGGAAACGAGAGACAGCATGTGACATACTTGACGGACTTGAGCAAGTGGAAGACAGAACAAAATTTGGGAGAAATAACAAAGACAAAATTTATTAAAAGCTACAAGGGACAGAAAGCTGTAAATGGCAATGACAAGGGACAGAAAGATGTGAAGGGCCATGATCTCTTACTTGCTGAAGGAACATGACACATAAAAGAAGGTTAAAAATGCCAGAAGTGTAAAAAATTGAAACAATAGAATCTATATGAAGAATATGCTGAAGTATTTAAGAAGCAAGAGGAAAGGGGATCATAAAACAGATATTTCCCCTGATAAGTTTCAAGACTACATTTGGATACCTCATAGACTTGTGTTTAAATATGACTACCAAACCACCACCAAAATAATTTTTAATTGTTCACTTATGACAAATGGGGACCCTTCACTAAATGAAACAGCCTAGCCTAGCATAAACCTCATAGAAAACATGTAGTAATTGTTGTTATTCCATATGAACAAATATGTATTTCTTGTAGACATTTGGAAGGTTTTTCTATTCATAACAGATAAGGCTGAAAAAGATAAGGACAGATTGTCTTTGGTTTGTTGCTGTTCTACTAACTTAATTTTTGGATTTGTTTATAGTCCATTTATATTGAATTATGTGGTTGTTCATCACATCAATAAATTTCCTGAAGATGAATACACTGAAATATTAAAGAATTTAGATTTGTTAGTGAGTTAAAATAGTTATATTTAGCACAAAATATTATTTGTTTTTCTGCCTTCTTGAATTGTTTTTTTCTTTTTGTCAATGAATACATGTTTTTTCTTCAGACTGTAACTCCCTTTTTTAATTTTTTGTTATTCTTTTAATGAAAAATCATAAATTTGTCATCCTGCCTTAATAAGGGCACAAAAAGAGATTTATGTGCAAATTTTCTATTTGTCCCTGTCTTGTCTTTACTTGTGAAATAAATGTTTTTCATTTTAGAATTTACACAGTGGTTGAGTCTTATTTGTTATTTTCCACCTATTTTAACCTCAAGAAGAAAAGCATGTTCTCTTTTCCCTTTCTATTTCTACGAAGTTTGGGCACCTCAACATGGTGTAATGGTTAGCAAGCTTGTCTCGCTAAAACCTAATACAACTGAGTAGTGTGTTCAATCCTCACTGGATACCCCATACTTTTGGCCTTGTGCCACATCTAAGCAGCGCTTAGAAAATCAACTATTCCTATGAGGATTTTGTGTTTAGCTCAAGAATTTAGATTTGTTTGGGAGTTTAAACTTTTATAACCATTCCAAGACTACAGAGAAGGCAAAAGATACTCCTGTGGAACAACAACTCTCATTTGAAAAGTTTGACAGAATAAAAAAACAAACAGACGAGGAAGAAAAAAATGACTAATGAGACATACAAAGTTGTACTTGTTTGGTGAGTACTCTAATACCAAAATATTTCAAACCTCTTCAGGGATACAACTAAGGAAGAAATAAGAGCCCCAGTTTATTTAATCTCTTTCTAGACTATACCTTATGCATATACAAGAACAGATATGAAGAGATGGGAACTGATCATTTAAACATTTTATACCACCTCTCAGATAAATTTATTAATAAAAACAGCAATTCTGCTTTCCTTCCCATGGCCAATGTACTGATGATGAGGCTGGAGCTGTTGCGGATCACTATGATGTTTGCATAAAAATAAATCACAGCTGTTGTGGGATTTTATAATACTGCTACAAGTGTGTGGATGTTTTATAGTAAATATTTATGTGCTTCTGGAACATTTGTCCTGCAAACAATATTGATGGGCTCATGTAACTTTGGATGAAAATAAATAACACAAAACAATTAATTTCAAACAAACAGCAATTGTATGTATTGATAAAAGTAATTGCATGTGTACACCAATGAGATGAAAGGAAAAGACATTGCAACTAACAATAAGAATGTGTTTCGTGTGTGTGTGTGTGAGAGGGAGAGAGTTCAAAAGTCAACAGAGATCAACGAAAGCAAATGTGCCCTACCGGCAGCATCCTTCATTTATGTTCAACTACATCTGAAAGCAAGAGAAAAAGAGAGAGAGAATATGCTTGACATTTTATAGACTTAAAAAACATCCCTTAATAGGCGTTTTTGCTAAGCCAAGTGGAGTAACCCATAGTACCTATACCAATGAAATAGGTATTAGAGTTGAAATAAAAATGATCTCCAACTTTCCCTGCCAAAAATCTATGATCTGGAATTGTAATGAAAGCTGCAATGGCACCCACTCTGAATTCATCATAAAAATTCAAGATTAGTAAATACTGTACACTTCAAATATGTTGGTTTATAACAAATTTATCACAGGAGATAAGTAAATTGAATATAGAAGAGGCTATGTTAGGTGTAATTTTGCCCAACATCAAAAATTGCTACTGTTATAACATCAATAATGATAATAATGACTGAAAGAACTTCCAGTCCTACTAAGGAATACTGGGATCAAGATGGATCCAACAGGCAGTTTAAATGAGTTGTTGGGTTTACCACATGTTGTATTGTCTTTGTGTTGCTTTGACTTTTCAACTACCAGTCTTATATATTTTTCCACCCTCAGTCCAGTAGAAAAAGGTGTCACAGAGATATTCTTTCTAAAAAAAAAATTATTTTCTAGAACATGACCCAATTTTAAAAAAAACAAAAGGAAAAAAAATGTTCAAATTAACTACACCAGAGCCATTTGATTTTACAAACCTTGGAAATTGACAGAAATGGTCACACAGATTTCACTGCTTTCAAGAAGCATTGAAACTCTGGGAAGAAGATAATAAAGCTCAATTAAGTACATTATTGCAAGAGAATTAAAGCTGAAAATATATTCCGGACTTTTTCTTTCTTACAACAAGAAGATGCAAATGTGTATGACTCAGTTTTCGAAAAATTCAATATCTACTTTATACTTAAAAGAAACCTAATTCAAGAAAGGGCAACATATTATCTTTGAGTTGAATTACCAGGAGAACCAGTGAAAACCTTTATTCAGGCACTGCACAAATTTGCAGAAACATGTGAGTTTCCAAAGAAAAATGACCAAATCAGAGACCATTTTGTGAAAGAACTACAGAATAAAGACTTATCCAAAAGATTAAAATCTCTGATTTGAAAATAGTAGCATTTGCCTAATTCTTACTCAATAGCAATGAGAGGAAATACACACAAGTTGAGAAAAAGTGTTTGAGCTGTGTATGGACATATGAGAAATTTGACAACTATTTGACTCAAATCCTGTTAACAAACCATAAACCACTTATACCATTAATAAATACACATGATCTGTACAATACCCCATTACAATGTCAAAGACGTCTAATGAGACTGAGAAGATATAACCTAGTATCAGAACACATTCCAGGTAAGGAACTAATTGTATTTGATACACTATCTAGAAGTCCTTTATCCAGCACTGAAAATAATACCAGCAAATTTGTGGGTGTATACACAGACTACAGGGCAAAAGCCAGACCAGCATTGTATAAGAAATTAACTGAAACAAAAATAGCTACTCAGAAGAACACTGTATTACTGGAAATAATACATCTCACACTAAATGTATAGACACAAGGAGGGAAGAATAAAAAAAGGCATAAGGCTATATTTTTCAAGTCAGAATGAATTGTCAGTTCTTGACACTTTACTATGGTTTCAGGGCAGAATTGTCATACCTGAAAAAATTAAACCAGAAATATTAAGAAGACTTTATAATGGTCACTTGGAATTAAACAAATGCAGAGAGAGGTCTAAAATATCTCAAGTTGGAGGAGTATCTAAAAAAATGTTCACTTTGTAACATACACCATTCAACAAATAAAAAGAAAAAATTAAAAGTAGCGCCACTTCCTCAAGGTCTATGGCAAAGAATTGCTACAGACATTTTCACTAACCAAGGACACCAATATCCTTCTACAACACATTATTTAAAAAATATATAGAAATAGCAAAGCTTAATCCAATGACAAGCGATTATGTTACAGAAAAGTTGAAAATTTTCTTCTCACGTTAGGGGATTCCTATTGAACCTGTCAGTGATAATGAGAAACAATTTTCAAGTTATGCTTTCAAAGATTTTGCAGGCAATTATGAATTTAAACACATCAAGTTCACATTTTCCCCAAACAAATGAAGAAGTGGAAAGCACTGTTAATATTGCTATGAGAATTTTGGAACAATCAAACACATTTCAAGCATTAATGGCCCACCAGAGTATGCAAATTCAAACCACAGGTGTCAGTTCCACTGCATTAATCATGGGAAGGAAAATAAGAACCAGATAAAATTTACATCCAAAAAAGTTATTCTCAAATTACCCAATTTCACACAAATCAGGGAGAGAGACAAACTGGCAAAAACCAGAATGGAAAAGAATTTTAACAGATTCCATGGTACCAGAAATTATCTACTCTAAAAAGAGGAGGTAGTTACAATAAAAATAGATAAAGAGAAATACTAAAACACTGAAGAAATGATCAGGCCAGCAGACACTGACAATAGGTCATATATTGTGACAACTAATGAAGAGGATTCCAGAAGAAATAGAAAACATATTTCACTTTCAGGATTTGAAAACATATTTTTAAGAAATCAACCAATTAGTGATAATTACAAGGGTCTTCAAACAAATAATAATACAAGAAAATGTATTGAAAAAGAAGTTGAGAACAAAAATACAAACTCCAAAATATGTTTAATTTTACAAAGTGAGTGAGTTATGTGCGTTGGGTGCATTGGATATTGGCTCGGAACAAGAAATCGGTGAGCTGAGTTCAAATCCCAGCCGAATTCATTGCATTCACTTGCAAATACCCTTGGGAAAGGTATTAATCCATCTATTCCTTCCAGTTATGAGTTAAATAACAGGGCAGATTGGGTTCTATAGCCTTGGTCGGCAACCAGTCTACCGCAGAAAGCAATGGCAACCTACTGCGAGATAATCTTCTGCCCAGTCAGTCATGTCTCTTTCAAGACATGATTGCCCAAGTGTGTATCACGTATGGCACTTAACTGACTGACTGAGTGAGTTATCACCCTTATACTCTAACCAAAACAAACAGATTTTAATTATTTGGAATTTGGAAAAGTTATAGATTAATAAAAAAAATAAATTTGGAAAAGTTATAAATTAATAAAAAAAATAAATTACCTTAGAAAAGGGGGTATTATAACAACATCAATCATGTTGATAATTGTAAAGACTCCTGTTCCCACTAGGAAATGTTGGATTCAAGACAGATCCAGTAGAAAATTTGAATAAATGAGTTATTGAGTTTACCACATGTTGTGTTGGTTTAACTTTTCAGCAGCCAGTCTCATATAATATATATTTCCACCCTAAACCCAGTAGAATAGCTACAGAACTATACTGAACCCTTCCTACAAAAAATAATAATTAGGTATGAAAATGACTTTAATATGGTCAATATATAAAAGCTATGTGAAACATCTATTTATAAGCTGGCAGTTATTAGGAATATTCACAGTACTTTAAAGTGGTCAATGGCTTTTGTGCATGTGTGTGTGCATGTGTTAGGCATGTGTAATTCATTAATTTATCACTTAAAATCAGCTCATACATTGTACAAAAGCAGTAATAATTAACTTCACAAAGAACTGTTGTAAGTAACCATGATATATTTGGAAAGGATCCTCTCTATTATAATAAAGACCATTGCGTATATATATATATATATATATATATATATATATATATAAGCAAGTAGTAGTTTTGGATGGAATAAAATTCCATATCTAAAAAGCACAATTCTTAAAAAAGTGCTCAATACAAAATAGAGCGAATAATATTTATTTAGAATTTATAATATAAATATTCATGTTATAAATTATGTATATATATATATATATATATATATATATATATACACACATACAATAATGTCTCCCTGATTAAAGGGGTCTTGATTCTTTTTAACCTTTTAAAACCATTCAATTTAAAATAACCACATCACTTGACAAGACACAAGAAGTGTTGAAACAAAATAGCTACTTTTGTAGTGATATTGTAACATATCCATGTTTTAATTTCTGAATATATATATATATATATATATATATATCCCTACTGTCATGCTCATGGAGAGAGAGAGACAATAATGAGGCAGTGTCAGCTCAGTGCATTAAAGAGACAATAGTGTGTCAGTGTCAAGTCAGTTCATTCTCTTTCCTACCAGTTATTAAACTTTTCTACCAGTTATGAAAGCTCTTGCCACATGTTTGCTCTTTAACAGTGCCTTATCATTTCATCTTTTTGCAATGATTATGTTGTTGAGTAGTGAAGAATATATATGTATATATCCTCTATATTGTAATAAAGACTGTTGTGTATTTACTTGTATATATTTTGCTGTCATTTTTTATGGCAGGAGTACACTCGTATTAGAGGAATGGCAGGGGTACACTCGTATTAGAAGAATGTCAGGAGTACACTCGTATTAGAAGAATGTCAGGAGTACACTCGTATTAGAAGAATGTCAGGAGTACACTCGTATTAGAAGAATCCATATACTAGCAACAAACCACCTGCATACAAATAGAAAAGAGATTCAGTAAATGAAAAAAAAAATAGAAATGGGGTGTAAGACACATCCTTGTCTTCTCACTGAATTTACTAAATCTGTTGTAAGGCAATTCTGAGAGAATTAGAAGTTTTACTAGGATTTATTATTGGTGGCCACAATCTTAAGAACATAAATGTAGATGACAATCATATCATCTACATTTATGTTCTTAACATACACAGAAAGGAGACTACAAGAACACCAACAGAAGGTAATGAAGGAAAGCAAGAAGAGAGGACTAAATATCAATTGCAAGAAAGAATGCATGCTTGTCAGCAAAAAGGAACAACCCTGCACACAAATTACAAATTGAAGATACCAAAATCAAGTCAGTATAACAATTTAAATATTTTGAAAGTGTTTTAACAGAAGACAGAAAGTGTGACTTTTGGATAGCAAAAGATACTTTCCAAAAGTTAAACAAAGTATTAAGAAATAAGAACATTTGTTAAAGGAAAGAGTACTAAACTTTTATGTAGTATCAGTTTTCCTATATAGTAGTGAGTGCTTGACAATCTCCTCACAGATGATGAAGAGACTTGAAACAACAGAAATGTGGTCCTACAGGAAGATGCTGAAGATACTATGGATCAAACATGTGAGCAATGACAATGTTTTAGAGAAAATGGAGTGCTGGTATAGTATGTGATCTACATGCCATTGTGATCTACAGCTTAAATCTAAACAGGCTTGAACTGCTTAGAAGAGTGAGTTATAAGTAAAAATGTATAATTTTACACAAAGGCTAATGGTACTCTTCAAAGAAGATGGCTTTAACTGAAATCTAAACTTGTCATATGCCCTCCAAGTAATCTGACCTCTGCCTGTCTCTTTTAATGTTTCTGAAATGTAGATGCCACCTTTTCTTACAAGTAATTATGGTGGGCAGGTGATAATCTTTAAAGAAGGTGGCTTTAATTGAAATTTGAACTTGTCAGAGAGAGTGGGGAACTGCACATCTGTACTAAGCTTGCATTTTGGAGACTTTAGACATTATTGTAAATCACAAGCTACACCAGAAACATACATGTAAATCACATACTATACCAGCACCAAAAATGGAAACAAAAAAGCACTTATACTTAAAACCAGAAAGAAAGAGAGAATTGAAATTTTTAGGGCACATAAAGAGAAAAGAGAAAATTTTATACTCACAGTTCAGATTGAAGGTGTGGAAACCACCTTGCAAGGTTTAATTAAAAAAGCAGTTACAATTTACATATTTGCACAGGTAGTGAGTCCAGATAAAAAAATTTACATAAGTCCAAAATTTATTTCAGAACAATAACACATGTTTCTTAACACAGATGCTGGATTGAAAAACATAAAATTTGGAGCTTGCGCTAATCTTCACTGATTGGTTAATAAATCAAAGGCACATGAGAATACGTTTAGCATGAAATTTTAACATGATTCTGATCCACCCAGTGAGGATAAAAGGAAGAAACCTAAAGAGACCCTTCACTTCGGGCCAGGAAGCAGGCATCCACGCAAGTTGCCATGTAACAGACAAGCGCAATCGCCCACTTTGTTCGCCATGCAGTGCAAAACTGAATCCACAAATGAGAAATTTACTTTTCAACTCTCTCCCACTCACACACTTCAATTCCAACTCTCATTCACTCAATTACCTATTTGCTCACTCAATATTAATCCTCAGTGAGAATTCGAAGGTCAAGCGAGTGTCACAGAAATCCATGCAACTATGAACTGTTGAATTTTACCAAGTTAAGTAACTCTTAACACATAATCAAAACTGCAACACACTCACTCATTCATACAATTAATATATTCACTCACTCACACAATTATATTAATTTACTCAAAGGGACAATCATTCAACATTTTCTACACACCTTTGAACTCACTTTCAAGCAACATTTTTTGACAAACTGTTTTGTGTACTTTTTTTTTATTGAACATAAAAAAGAGAGAGAATTTATTCTTACATTGATTCATGAAGAATTAATTTTAACGTCAGTTATTTTATCTATTCATTCTCTTAATACATAATTTCAACTTTATATTTCGTACATGATATTTGTTTTGTTGTTAGCAAAAACCGGAATTTTCTTCATTATTTTTCCGTGTGTTCACTGTTATTCACCTAAGCTATAAAATTTAAATGTGTGGAGTATAAGGCTGTAACCCACTACAAAGGCAACAAGGATAGAAGAAACCTAACTAACAAGCTTGAATAAATGGATGGCAGAACAGGGTTTAGCAGAGATAATAAAAAGACAAAATTTATTGAGGGCATGGACAGAAAGTTGTAAAGAAACATGATCGCCAACGTCCTGGAGTGACACGGCGCATAAAAAGTGTTTGAGACAAAAATGGGGATTTCCTGGTTGGACAGAGCAGTTTTAAATATTAAATATTTTCTCAATTGACGTTGACTTTTTCAGCAAAGTACAAATTGATAGTCAATATTTCATTTTTAACCTTGTTTTATTTATCACCAAAATAAACTAGAATTTTCAATTAAATGCTTTCATCTTACTTTTACTTTTTGATTATTGGTCTTAAACTTGGAAAGCAATTTTTTCAACTGTAGTGTAAGTGTAATTACTCAAAAACTGTTTCGCATGAAATGTAATCATTATTAAAAGCAAGGGAGGCTATTCCAGGTGTTTTGATTTAACCCAGGTGTTATATGGTTACCCCTAGTAACGGGTAGTTATTTATTATATTTCCGTTAACTTGTAGTAAATAAGACGGTATTTCGTAGGAAAATGTCTGCGAGTATTGTTAGAAAGGACTCTTTAAAAGTCTTTGCTAACTTACGACATACTACTAATCAAAACAGAGTACCTGCTTTGGACTTACAAGATTTAACCAAAAATCCCGCTTGGGTGGCCAGTGCTGTGCACCAACTAAAAGAGATAGGTAGGTAATTTAAGTAAAAAAACAAAAAAATTGAAGCACTATTTCAATAAAAAATAATCGAAAAAGGTAAACTTTATTTGTTATTAATGTTTGTACTTAAGTTTTAAAGTTAAACGCGATATTTTTAATGCATTCATTACGGGGACTTTAAAAAAACTAAAAAAGTAATTTTTTTTTTCAATTTCATTAAAGTCGTAGGAAACAAATATGAAATTCATTTTAATTTAAATTTATCTTTTAATTCGAATTTTCATTAGAGTAGAAAAATATTTTTAAGTAATATGGATGGATATTATTTTTATGATTAGCTTCAATCAATTAATACAAAAAAATCTATAATGACAACGTGATTAAATTTGGTAAGTAAAAAAAAAATGAAGAATAACGACTCGCCCCTGTGTGCGTCTAGATACTTAACTTATGATTGATTAATTGATTGAATTTTAATAAATCATGAAAAACGAAAAAATTCTAGAAAAAAATTAAGCTAACCCCGGCCTCTAATTTCTTAATCTAAAAACATTTGAACTCTTAATAAAATTTACATTTTTAAAGTTAAGTCCTCAGAAAGATCAACAAACCGATTGAATGAAAAATTAATTTTAAAGTATCGTAAAAAATTATATCTTGAATCAAAAAATAAAACTGGAATAGTTTTTATTTTGACTGTTTTTAATAAAACATACAGAATACTTTGATTGTGAAAAAAGTATTAAAGATTTATTTTCTTTTATTTCATTTATTTTACAATAATGTTTTTTAAATACTTTTAAATTTTATTGTACAGAAAAATAGATAATTTTATTTTTAAAATTTAGAAATAAAATTATCTATTTTTCTGTACAATTCTGAATTGTTCTAAGAACGTTTATTAAACGTTATTTCTTAATTAAGAACATTTTTGTTAATTGAGTCGTGTGCAACTTTTATCAAGGAAATTTCAAATTGAATTTGCTGCCACAATGTCACAATTCAATCAATGAAATTGAAATATATGCCCATTTTAGTCTTTTATTTTATTTTATTTTTTTTGTATGCGCACATAGAAGGGACGTTATTTGTTATTTTTTTCTCCTAATTTTACTATTGTAAAAAATACTTTACTAAAATAAAAATAATACTTATTTTTACAAGAACATTTTTCTATGCTGTCAAAATTCAAAAGGTCAGCAAATAATTATTTTTTCTTTGTACTTTAAAACTGAGATTCAAGTCCATATCTTTGTTTCTGATTAAATTATTTCTTAAATTTTAATTTATTTACTTTACTTTTAGTTTAATTAATTGAACAAAAAAAAAGCTATTTTCTAGTCATAAACCACTGCATCTACTGCACACAACTGAAGGAACCATAGCGGTTGCTATGTTTTTCTTACCCACATTCGGTTCATACCATTTACTCGTCTGCGATCGGGTAATAAATCACTACTGTTCTTGTATAGGACAATTTAGCAATCGCAGTAGCCTTTAATCTTTCGGCTCTGAAGCAGCTCTTTCATGTGTGTGTGGTGATTGGTTAATTTTTAGCCAATTTTCCCGCGCTTGCTGTTTGAGCCACTCTCTTTTCTTATGAGCAGCGACTTTCAGCAAGCTAGCAGTAGACCAACAATCTGGCTAAAGCGCTCCACGTAAGTCTCTACTCAAACCTTACTTAACGCACACACAGACACAGAACTATCTTCTGTCTGAACATTTTCACCAAGAACTTTTGAACTTTGAACTCTTGACCAAAATTTGTGTTACTTACAATTACATTCAAAATAATTGTACTCTTCATGTTATTTTTCCTTACATAAAAATATTTCTAACAATTATAACAAACCTTTTCAGCACAAGAAAAAACTTTCTTCATTTAATTGATTTTGGTCAACAAACAGTTAAAGGGGGACAATTTTTTCCTCTTACTCTATGTATACTACTATTACATGTTTTGTTTGTTTATTGAATATACTTTAATTTATTGGTTACAAATTGGAGTTGTTGTCTTTATTTTTCTTGAATCATAATATAAATCGTAAAGGACCTAAAAATCAGGCTCCTAAGTTTATTTGTGATGTCTGGTGTTTAATTTCTTCATTAAAAAATAAAGTAAAAAAATGTTAGTGTACTCTTGGGAAAATATAATTATTTAAGCAAGATAAGGAAGTATTTTCTCTTTTTCAAACTGACATTTAATTTTAAAAGAATTCTGTGTGCCAAGTGTTGGAAGAATGAATATTATTAGTGAATGGGGTGAACAGTATTTAATGGCACAAAGAGGGAAGACTAAGAGTTTTGCTTCCGACACATGCATACAAAAAACAAAGTGAAAAAAGATTACCTATAAGATTAACTACTAATTAGATGGAGATTTTTTTCTATTTTTCCACTTGTACTATTTATTATTTTATTATCAGTGTCATTCTTCTTCTATGTGACATGTCCCTTCAGGACGTAGGCGATCATGGCCTTTCATGTCTCCCTATCCCAGGTAGCTCTTAGCACACTTTTTCTTGTTACCCAACCCAAACCCCCCTCTGCCATTCACCTGCTTAAGCCCTTCAAATCCACTGCTTTCCCCTGTCTCTCTTTCCCCCGATCTGAGCTATGAGTATCAGATTCTCGAAGTCTTCCTTCTTCATCATGTGTCCCAAGAACTTCATCTGTCTTTTCTTGATGCTCAGTATTAATTTCCTTTTCGTTTCCATCCTTTCAGAAATCTTATCATTGTTCACATACTCGAACCATGATATCCACAGCATCTTTCTGTAGAACCACATTTCAGTTGCTTGAAGTTTTTCCTTCATCTTTGATGATATTATCCATCATTCACTGCCATATTAAAGAACAGACATCACATCCAGTACACTCTTCTTTGTTTCTAGGGAAATTTTCCTGTCTCTTAAAACTCTGCTCAGTTTCTGGAATGCGTCCTTAGCCATTCCAATTTGCCTTCGGATCTCAGTGTTGCACTTTCCGTCTTCTGTTAGAACACTTCCCAAGTACTTAAATTTTTGTACTTGCTTGATTTTAGTATACCCAACCTGTAATTGGCATTTTGGGCTCCTGTGTTTGCTGATGATCATACATTTGATTTTCTTGTAGTTTATTTGTAGTCTTTTCTTTCGACTTTCTTCATCTACCTTTTTTAGGAAGTTTTGTAGTTTTCTTTCTGTATCAGCAATCAGCACTGTACCATCTGAGTATCTTATGTTGTTTAAATTGTGACTGCCAATGACGAATCCTGGCACAACTTGTAGGGTCCTCAGAATAGTGTCGCTGTACAAGTTGAATAGATCCAGTGAAAAGGCACATTCTTGTCTTATGCTCCTTTCTATCTTTGTATATCTGCTGAATTTGTTTCCTGTCCGTATGCAGGTGGTTTGCTGCCAGTAGAGGTTCTTGATTACTCAGTCTTTCCCAAATATGTCAAGGTTGTTGAACATTTCTATCAATTCTTTGTGGCGTACTTTGTTGAACGCCATGGCAAAGTCTACAAAACACAGGTAAACTTCCTTTTTCATTTGTATCACCCTTTCTGATAGCATCCAAAGCATGAATATCACATTTCTTGTTCTAGTGTCCTTGATGAAACTCCACTGTTCTTGTTCTATTCCCAGTCTGATTCTGCTTCATGCTCTATTCATCAGGGTTCAGACAATAAGTTTTATGTATTATATTGTTCAGTGGAGTTCGCATTTGATTGCAAATAGCTTCTTAGGCAGAGCTATGAAAATTGATCTGCTTAGGTCATCTGGTATTACACAACTGTTGTAGATTCCATTGATTATTTCCATTATTTTCTCTATGCTGAAATCTAAGGCTGTCAGCATCTCTGTTACAATGCTGTCTGTTCCAGCTGATTTGTTCCTATTCAGTTTTGGCCATTGCAGCTTTTACTTTGTATTTTAGTATCTCCAGTCCATCAGCATCTTTGTTTACTATTGGTTGCTCTCTTTTGTTGTGGAAGAGACCTTTTATATATATTTTCCATCGCTGGAGTATTTCCTCTTTCTCCAATATGATCATTCCATCCTTGGATTTTATACATACTGTTGAGGAGCATGTTCTTTGTTCTGTTAGTTCCTTTATTTCTTTATGCATTTATCCTTTATTTGTCTTGCTCAATCTCTCTACTTTCACACATTTGTTGTTAAGTCATTCCTTTTTATCCTGTCTGCATTTGCTCCTTATTTCCTTTTGTAGTTTCTTGTATTCAATTCCCTTTAGGCTGTTGGTGCTAACAGTCGCTGGATGACAATCAGGTGACACCTGTTGCGATCCTTACCAGACAAGGAGTTACTTCCTTTGGAAGTAACCCCTTTCACACCATTGGGTTTTATAGGCATATTTTGTAAAGCCATGATTGTACACAGAAATGATAGAGGAGTGGTATCCCATTGCCTTCTCCACGATGATTTATCAAGACACTACCTTTAGTTAGCTGGCCATTGACTTTTAAGAGTTCATCCACCTTTTGTAGGCTTAATTTTTCTCCTATCGGGTTGCTAACATCCCATGTAAAAAATGAACAGGTAGGAACAGGGTGGAGGATGAAAGAATGTAAAGATTAAGTACATACTTAGCATAAGTTTAAATGATCACTCTTACAGAGGAAAATAATGCAGATTCCCCAGATTAGTATTTCGTTACCAGTAGACAGAAAAAAGCTTAAAATTTTCTTTGATTTTTCATAAATATTTCAAAGACAATGCTATTTCGATCTTTTGGTAACCCGGCACCAATCTTGAATTAAAAAAGGATATAACAGGCATGTATATGGATAACAAATATCTATATATATATATATATATATATATATATATATATATATATATACACACACACACAGAACCCAAATTACCTTATTCAGTGAATTGTCTGTAGTACATTTTTTGCCATACTTGTAAGAAAATAAAATAATTTTAAAAAGTGAAAAAAAAAAGAAATATATTTTTTTCAAATTTCTTATGTTAAAAGTAAAAAATGTTAAAAAGTTCCATATTTTTTTATCAAAATGGTCTTGTTGCCCAAATCTTAATAACTTTTATTTTCTTAGTTCTCTAACAGTCAGAGATTTTTTTTAAAAAGAATGATGGGCATACACTCCAGTTGTTTGTGTAAACATAATGATTACTGAAATTCTCAATGATTAATATTAAATTTTGTTGTTAATAAGTTGGGTGCAATCTAACATAACAGGATTAAATATTTATGCAATGCATCAAACAAGTGAATTTAAAATTAAATGCTTTTGAGAAGAGAAAAGTTCACTTACACACATTGGGGTGTGTTTTATAAAAGTAAAAAATTTTTGAGAAAAAGAGAAAATTAGTTACTTCACTTCACTTTGTTGGAGAATCTACATCAACAAAGCAAGAACTGTGATGCAAGGTTACGTGGGGAACCTGAGCATGGACAGTCCTTGCATACGAGGGATCAGGCACTCAGCCAGTCTAATCTTCTCGGCCAAGTTTCAGTCCAAAGTCAAACTTTGTCCAAAAGACAGAGAGCTTGTCTGACAGCTTAGAGTTTGAGCGGAACTCTGGGAACTTCTCGAGTCCTCCCCACTGAGGCGAGATGCAACACATGTTCAGTTTTTAACATGGGATTTCTGAGCACATATGCTTGGGCAAAAATTCCCTGTCAACTCTGCATAGGTAGGATTGGGTCTTTTCTACTTTTCTCCAGATGAGGCTCTGCTGTTCAGCATAGCCTTGTCTAGGTTTCTTTCTACTCAAAGACAAAGTGCAACAAGGTTGATTTTGAGTGGAATTCTGAACTCCTTCTTTTGTTATATTTCATATTTACAGTTTCCAGCTAGCAGGGGCTGGCTCAAAATGAAACCCTTAAAAAATGCAAAGGAAACACTGTCAGTGGTCAAATAATAATATCAATTTTATTTTCCAAGTTTTTCAAAATGCTGCCAGAAGTACCACTCGGAGTCTATGCGTAGATGTCTGGTTTTGGTCATATGACTCCTGACTTTGAGATGGCAACTTCCAGTTGACCTAACAAATCTATTGTTAATATTATTATTTATTTGTTATTACTTTCTAAAAAAAGAAAAGGGTATTTAATTTACCAGATGTACAAAAATATTAAAGGATAAACACTAAAAAGGTTTTTCTTTTTCATTGTTTTTGTCTTTATGCATCTTCTTTTCCTTGCCAACAGATTTTCACCTGCAGACCAAAGAAATCGATCAGCATAAGAAAATCAGTGACAACATCAATAATGTAATTAGTTGCCTGCAGACTTTGGTAAGTTGTTTTATTAATCTTATTCTGTTATTTTCTTTTGCTAAAAAAATAACAACTTTTCTCACTGGGCTACTCTTCTAGTCTAAATGAATTCTCGAAGTAAGGTTAAAATAATTGTCTTTTATTTTAATAAAATAAAATAAATTCTTGTGATGAAAAGAGACAAACAAAAGTATTTTCTCACATTGTAAACAGACTTGCACCCATTCAGGGGACTGTTCTACAGAATCTAATTGAAAGCAAAATAACTCTTTCTGGACAAGAGTTCTTTTTGTTTTGTTTTTTTTGTTAATTTAAAAGCAACAAGTTATGGAACCTGGCTGGTTTTATTATTACTTTTATTTATTTTTTAGAGTGATGTTCACCCTGTACAAGTCCCAAGAGCCTCTCAAGGTGGTGGATTACAGAATAAGAAGCACACTTTATAGGGATATATGGGGAGGGTAATGGCTGACCATAGATATGACCAGGTTAAGATTGTAGTGATTGGAGAAGCATTCTCTTGGGAATTGGTTATACAAAGCAGCGGTTTGTGAAAAGAAACTGTTCAAGTGGAACTTACATCTTACCAATGGAATATGAAAATACAATGTACATGGCAGAGTAGGTTTTAGCCATCAAATTTAGAAGTGGTTGAACTAAAAAATGTAGTTTGTCTAATCATTTTCTATAAAAATAGTGATAGGAAAGTGAGAGGTTTGCAACGTTTCAAGAAAGGAAATTTAGGTGGAAATTAGTTTTCATCCAAAAGGACACAGATGCTTTTGAATTCTATTGAGACTGGAAGGATGACTGGGCAACAGTACTCCATTTTCAGCCTTATAGCAACAGTACTCCGTTTTCAGCCTTATAGCAGCAGAACTCCATTTTCAGCCTGATTTGACTGATATAAAAGCAAAACTTCCTTTTCAGATTGATTTGATTGATATGGCAGTAACACATCACTCAATAAGTCCCTGACTAATATTCAACAACTTTTAGGCAAACTTCAACTTTATTCATCAACATAGTCTCCTTCTAGGGAGATATACTGATTCCAATGATTCTCTAACAATTTGATGCCTTTTTTGTAGAACAATTTGTCTTTGACTTCAAATATATAACTCAGTTTCCAATATAATTTCTTCATTGGAGCTAAATCTCTTTCCCGGGATCATTCTTTTGAGGTCTGCAAACAACCAGTAGTTGCTGGGAGCCAAATCCGGAGAATAGGGTGGATGCAGAAGCAATTGAAAATGCAATTCATGTAGTTTTGCCATTGTTGCAATCGACTTGTGACATGGTGCATTGTCTTGGTGAAAGATTGCTTTTTTTTTTCCATTTGTGGCAGTCTTTTGGCGATTTCTTCCTTCAAATGCACCAATAATGCTATATAATATTCACTATTGATGGTTCTTCCTTTCTCAAGGTAATCGTTGAGCAAAATACCTTGTGCATCCCAAAATATAGAGGCCAAAACCTTGCCTGCTGATGTTTGTGTCTTTGGTTGCTTTGGACAGCTTTCACCTGCCGCAGTCCACTAAGCTGACTGCTGATTTAACTCCAGCGTGAAGTGACGAATCTGTGTTTCATTCCTTGTCATATACTTATGCAAAAACTCTTTCTTGGTCCATCAAAACAGTTGCAAACAATGCTCTGAATTGTCGACGCATTGTTGTTTTTGATTGACTGTTAGCAAACATGGCATCCACTTTGAACACAGCTTTCTCATTGACAAATGTTCAAACAAAATAGTGAATACACTGCCTTCTGATATGTTCAACTCCTCTGCTATCTCAGGCAACTTCAATTTATAATCAGCCAAGACGTGCTTGTGGATTATTTTCGTGTTTTCTGGGACCACTGCTGATTTTGGGCATCATTTGTGTTTGTACAATTGCATTTAAAGTCAGCATACTCTCTCTTAACCATTGATTCTGATGGAGCAGAGTCCGAATAACGCTTATCAAGCCATAGCTTTGATTGATCTGTATTTTTCTTTATCAAAAAGCAAGGATTAATCAATACATGAAATTCATATTTTTCCATCATTTTTTCATCATTTTGAAACAGTAGCTTCACTTAAATAACTGTAATTTGTAAACTTATAACCCAATTTGGCCCAACTTTTGTCACATGCTATTTGAAGGTTAGTACTTCATAAAAATCATATCAATTTTTTATAAGTGGCAATATCTATGTGTCAGGCCTGGGACTTTCAGTCTGATTTGGCTCTAGTAGAGGTAGAGAATAGCAGGAAGAGTTTGACTGAAATATTCTTTAGAGAAAATATTTACCTTATTTGATAGTGTAGTGACACTAATAACAGAAACAGGAAGTTATCTTCACAGCTTAAAAATAATGACATATTTTGAGCTTTGCACTTTAGACTCCACATATAACTTCCAGTTGAAGTTGATTAAATACAATCCTAAAGAAATATATATTGACCAATAAGAAATGAGTACACCTGAAATAATCAACAACTTAATCGGAGCCACTTTCAACTTCACTAACAGTATAAATAGATCCCTGTTTAAAAGAAAAAGAGAGATCATAAGAGACACACAAAAAAGACATAGAAAAATGAACAAATACAGCTGATACATCAAACTGCTTCAACAACAATCGATACCACTCCACATATCTTTCATGTTATTTTCATCCTTTTTACTTCTCTCATACATTTCACCTTTCTTTTCTTATTCACAGGGCATATAACCCAAAAGTGGAACTAACATATCTCAAACACATTTAAGAACTTTTACAAACTCTTTGTCATGTAGAAGTCGACATGTGTGTTTGAACACTGATCGCCAGTGAAAAAGTAATACAAGAAAATGGATTATTTCACAGTCAATCAGGTGACCACTAAATAACTATAAAAGCACCAGACAGAATTCTGGGTTGATATGAGTTGAACATTAAGCTTATAGAAAATAACTGGTTAAGCAATAATGAGTAATCAGAATTTAGCAAATAACAAATATATTGAGTGACTCAACTATGAATTTACTATGGATCAAGTGTGTTACGAGTTCTAACTGATTATACCAAGACCAAGATATACAACAATGTGATACTAACACCTCAGTAACCTTGTAGGTTCCAATCTCAATAATGAGATTACAACATTGGCAATGAAGATTTTGGACTCACATGGAAGAGAAGAAAAAAATTTTTTTTTTCACTTGCCAATACAACATTGGCAACAAAGATTTTGGACTTACACAGAAGAAAAAGAAATAAGTATTTCCTCTCTCATTGATATTACTACAGTTTGGTGATAAAATTCAGATTCACATAAAAGAAAAAAAATATAATTATTACCAGGACTATTATTACAATATTTATCAAGTATGCTACAATAAAAGAATTAAAACTATTATGCTACAAATGATGGAATTGCAGAAATAGCAACAAGAAATATGTTTGCAAGAGAAGAAAATGCAATATCAGTGTTTATACCAAAAAGAAGTGTACCCTTTGCAGCATTAGACCCAATCAACAACAAATTGGACACATTAGAGAAATTAAGGGTCATATCTAAATTAGAATATATGGAGTGGGCATCAAATAAAACAATAAGATTCGAGTATGTGCAGATTTCTCTACAGGACTGAATTAGAATTTGCAAAATTACAATTATCACCTTCAAAGTTCAGGATAAATTTTCGCAAAACTTTATGGTGGAAAATTTTTTTCCAAGTTAGACTTATCAAATACATGCTCACAAATGACTGTTGAAGAAGAATGTTCTAAACTACTGACCATAAACACCCATAAGGGCTTTTATAAGTTCAACAGGCTTTCTTTTAGAAATAAAGTGGTTTTGAGAATTTTCCAGTAAGTGATGGGCACAAGGCTCATGGGATTGGATTTCACACAAGCCTGTCTGAATGATATATTAATAAAAAGTGAAACTAAACAGCAACATATGGAACATGTTAAAATAGTGTTCGGGAGGATAAAGGAATATGGGCTTAAACTAAGCTAAACCAAATGTGAACTCTTAATGACTAGAATAAAGTACCTGGGACAAATCATAGATGAAAAAGTTTGATGACCAGATCCTGCACAAGCAAGTGCAATTAAGAACACACCTGCCTCTACTAACTTAACAAAATTGCAAGCATTCCTGGGCTTCACGAAACTACTGTCACATGTACATCAAAAACATGGATGAACTAACAGCACCATTAAATGCTTTACTGAAAAAAGATACAAAATGGGAGTGAACAGAAAAATGTTAAGATGCCTTTGAAAAAATTAAGACAGTATTAACATCTGATTTATCATTAACCATATTTGACCCAAGATTAAAAATTGTTGTAGCATCTGACGCAAGCGACTTTCAAATAGAAGCATTTATTCTGCCCAACTATGACAATGGGACAATAAAACCCATAGCACATGTTTCTAGGTCTTTGATAGCTGCCAAAAAAAATCAGTCAGATTGAAAAAATTTCACAAAATTTTACATGAACATGAATTTGTTACAAACAGATCATCACCTACTATTATCTATTTATGGTTCTAAAAAGGGTATTTCAAGCCACACAACAAATTGACTACAATGCTGGCAAACCATATTGCTGAACTATAATTATAAAATAGAATTCTTATCAACAAAGAAACTAAGTCACACTGGCGGCCTGTCCCAATTAATTCCGAAGTTTTGTGAACCATTGGAAAATACTGTTATTGCTGCATTAAGGGCATAGAATGAAATAATAAATGTCCTGTATAGAGACATTTTCCCTGTAGAGAAATCTGCGCATACTCGAATCTTATTGTTCTATTTGATGCCCACTCCATATATTCTAATTTAGATATGAGCCTTAATTTCTCTAATGTGTCCAATAATGAAGTTGCCAGTAACTCTTGACGAAATTAGATCTAAATCGTGGAATTAAAACTTTATAGTGAAAATGAAGGACCAGATGAAAAGTAAAGCAACAAATAATAAATCAAATATTAGTAATGCATTCTTCATATACAATGGTATACTAATGTACACTGACAGAGTTGTGATTCTAGCATCATTACAAAGATGCATGTTGAAAGAATTTCACGTTGACCATCCTGGAATGTTGAGGATGAGATAATGAATGTATACTGGCCATGAATGAACAAAGATATACAAAACTAAATTAAAGCTTGCAGAGGTTGTGCTATAATGGCAAAATCAACCTTGGCCAGAAACTGATATCCATGGTAATTGACCATGCTTAGATTTTGCCAGACTAGTAAACAAAGTATATAACTTGAAAGTGGTTGATAGTTACAGCATGTGGCCTGAAATAAGTAAATGATGAAGACCTATTTTAAATATATATGATTAATTTCTTGCATGAAATATTCACAAGATTCAAAGTATTAGATACATTTGTATCAGACAATGGGATACAGTTTACATCCAGTGAATTTAAATTATTTTGTAAGTCACTACAAATCAAACACTTAACTACACTTCCATATCATCTGAGATCTAATGGACAGAGAGCATTTTGTTGACATATTTAAAAGAACTCTCAAAAAATCAGATAGGGAGTAAATGGTTGAAAAGGCACTTCAACAATTTTGGAACGTATATAGGATTACACCAAGCCCCAATACTAAATCTGGGATGTCACCTCTGAAATTGATGTTTGCCAGGAAAATAAAGTCAGTTTTCAATAAAATATTACCCAAATGAAGGAGAAAAATCACCAAAAAAAATAATGCAGATAATAAATACCGCCACCTTGATGAAAAGTACATTTTAGAATGTATCAAAGGAGTAAGGAGTTCTAGGAGGATGGTATGGTAAAGATGAGGCTCAGGCAAATGACATATATCGTAAAAGGCCCCAGATAGGAATATAAGCATCATCTAAAGCATCTCAGATGCAGATATACTGAGCTGGAAAGTACCAAACACAAAGTTCTGATGGAGGTCATTTACGATACTTTTGATATACTTACACCACCAGTAATAGTGAAATTGTGGCAATGTGGGAAAAGAAAAAGGAATAATATAGAGTTGCTAAGTGTCGAACCCACACTTAAAAAATATAGGCTAAAAATATTGACTCCAGAAGTTGTCATCTCAAAAAAGGGGGAATCCTGTAGAAGAAAGTGAAAACTCAAAAGAGGAGGTGTCATGTAGAAGTCTAAATGCCAATGCATGTGTTTAACACTGATTGCCAATAAAAGAATAATACAAGAAAAATGGCTTATTCCACAGGTGATCAGGTGATAACTAAGTAACTATAAAAGCATCAAACAGAAGTCTGGCGTGATGTGAGTTGAATGTTAAGCTTATAGCAAATAACTGGTTAAGCAATAGCAAGTAATCAGTTTACAAATAACGAATCTATCAAGTGACCCAACCATGAATTTATTCTGGATCAATTGCATTACGAGTAACTAACTGATTATACCAAGACCAAGATATACAACTGTGTAATACCAACACCTCAGTAACCTTGTAGGTTCCAATCTCAATAATTACAGCACTTTTATACTTGAATACCAACCTTGTGCCATTTATGAACAATACTACTATTTTTGTACTATATGAAACTGTAATAATGTTTATATAAATTGTTATAATCCATGCTTGATTGTTTTTAAGATATAGTTTATTGTGTTTTATTTTACTCATTCATACATCTCTTATAGTGGACAAATCCTAACAAGGCCCAATACAAATCTACTATAATAGATTAACCTCCACCCCAATTTTAGCAGAGAATATTCACAAAAAAAAAGTTATTGGATGGTATGTAGAATATTACTGAAAATTTTGTAGTTATTATTACAGACCTGTCAACCCCAAAATCTTAAAACATAGTGATTTAGATCTCTAACTTCAGGAAAACAAGGAGAAACAGAATGATTCCAAATGCAGTGCAAAAATGTTTACTTCAACATATCATTCTTTGAATTCACATTAGTTATTTTCAATGGACACATGATTTTGGATCAGCATTAACCCATTTCAGGCCACTGTTTTACTTGCAAACAAATCTTGATTTGGTAAATTTGTTATTGGTAAATATTATTTCTACAATAATTTTACTAAATCATGGCCTCAAATGGTAAAACAGATTTCAAAACACATGCAGATTGAATAGGAAGTATTTTCATTTGGCAGCTCTTTTAGTAGAAAGAGTCAACTATTTATTTCCAGGGAGAATCATGGCAAACTCAGTGGAAGACCAACACTTAACTGTTAACCAAGAGAATACTAGTTGTGAGCTGGGTAAAGAGTTCAGAACCACAAGTCAACTGGGAGAGGTAACAGGTCTGCGGTTATTTAACTAAATAGAAAGAATATAAAAGAAAGTCAATGATGGTATGTGTAGAGATGTTCTTTTTTTATATGTAGGTCTATAAAAAGTTTATATGAAAGATTTGGAGCTTTACATTTTCAGGAGTTCTTTTGCTAATTTGGTAGAATTATGTTTGTGTGTTTTCAAATGAACTTAGAGCATTTATATGTTGTGTTTTTATGTTTAATAGGACATATAGTTCTTTGAAGACTAAATGGTCCTCTGGAGGGAAAATGGAATATGTCCTATCTCTAAGGCATCCCATTGCTAATAGTATATTATACATTAATGCATTGTAGGTTGGCTGCAGTTGAGATTATAGAATCATTGTAAACATCATGATATTGTCAATGGCTGCATAGCATATGCTGTGTTTTGAATTCAGAGTTGTCTCCTAGTTTGGTTGTCAACCAAGGCTAAAGAACTCTGGTTACCTCTCTATTAAACCATAGCTTGGAAGAGAAGAGATTGATTTATATTTTTCCTAAGAGTATTATTTTAAAAAGAGACACCTTGAAGAACCCAGCGTGCCACTTCAATGATCTCTCAGGCAGTGAAATTAACACATTTTATAGCAGTACTGTTAGCGTTTGTTGTAGCCATTAATGAAAGAATACAAAAGGTGTGTGTGTGTGTGTGAGAGAGAGAGTAGAGATGTCCTTCTTTTGTTTATACATTTATGCAAAATTCATTTAATTATGAAACAACTTACCTTTTCATAAGTGTTCTGTATTGGTTTTGTAGAATTATTAAATATGATTGTATGTAATCGAGTAATCTTAAGGTATTTGTATTGTGTGTTGTGTTCAATAGGATATGGTTTATTGGAAACTGAAAAGTCTCTTAGGGATAAGAGATTTGGCCTACCTCTAAGGCATCCTGTGGCTAAAAAATAATGAGACTTAATATTCTTTTCTTACATACTGCTTTTAGTATGTCATCTGGTGGTTATTAGCAGAAGTTCTTTGACAGACAATTTTTTTTTAATCATTTCTCTCTAATCAAGGCCATAAAGCCACTAAGACTTAAGGGGGTTACTTAGTGTTAGAGAAGAGAAAAACTATTATTAAGAAGAATAAAAGAGCAATAATTAAGATAGAAGTAACACTTGACATTGTTTTTAAATTTTTGAAGATCAAAGTTAACTAGGAAGCAAGAAGCTGGAAGAGAGTTCCACAAGTAAGAGGTATGATAGAAACTGTTAACATAGTACATATGGTTACATCTAGCTATTTCAACAGTAAAATGATGAGACCTTGCTGTCAATCTAGTATTGTGCTTAAAATTATAAAGTGCATGCACCATAGCGGAAAGTTCATCAGAACAATTTATCATGAAAGTATTTATAGAAAAGGTACAAAAGCAATCCCATTTCCCTATTTGGCGTAGTTCAAAACAAGTTTCTTTTTATGTATATATTACAATTTTATGGAATTATAATATTTTAAGAAAAAAATGGGGGTTTTAAATGCCACTAAATATGGCCAGGAACTAGGTCTTAAATCTCATTAAATATGGTAAGGAAAAAGTGGGTCTTAAATACTGATAAATATGATGAGGAAAAGGCCAGTCTTAAATGGCATTAAATATAAGCAAGAACAGTAGGTCTTAAAAGTCATTAAGGAAAAGATGCATTTTAAATACTACTAAATATGATAAGAAAAAGGTCAGTCTTAAATGCCATTAAATATGATCCTGCATCTACAAATATCAGTGGTGGTTATTTGTTCAGTCATGTGTGACTTCATAGCAGAGCAAGGCTTAATTACTCTTTTTAAAAAATCCACATCTCTCATTGGGACCTTTTGAGAGCCCTTTCTGGGAATAAAGGGAACACTTATTTAATCCCTACCAAGAAGCATATTTTCCTTAATATAAATTTTTGGGAGATAATATTTCATTGCTTAAAAAACCAGGGATCTCCACTCATACACATATATCCACTAAATATAATGTTTATTGCAATAAGAAATAATGTATTTTTTTTAAATCATTAATTGTTTAAAAATTGCTTTGTTTATGTTTCTTGTATAAAAATGAAGTTTACAAGTATAGACTTTGAAAGATCCTAATAAGATATGTGCATTTTTATATAGGGTAATTGATTCTTGCTTTGGATGATTGAGCATATATAATATGCATGCATATATGTATACATTAGTTTACTTATGGCATCAAAAAAATGATGGCATATTTTGATTTTTTGTTAAATCTTTCCACTTATATTTACACATAAATTTGAAAAAAATTTTTTCTCCAAATTTTTTTTGTGGTACTTTACTCTTTCATGGAATTTGACTTCAACTCCTGGCTTTTAAACATCTTAGAACAATTATTGTGATATCAAAAAACACTGCTTCCTGACGTTACAAGTGCAAGGGAGATAACTCTAATTGTAAAAAAGAAATGTAAGCATTATAGACAATTGCTTGGTGTGTTATATAGTTAGATATTTTAGGAAGATCTATGATAAAATTGAAAAAGTTTTAGGACCTCATTGGACTAAAGGATGAAACATTTCACAAAAAAAATTTTGTCCACTTTGCCATAGATTTTACTAAAATTGTTTGTGATATATAAAAAGTTATATATTGCTTTCCCATAGTAAGAAATAGTTTGAATCTGTCATTACCTGAATGCATAAGAGGTTCTTCAATTAAATACTTGATTACCAAATATAAAAAATTGTAAAAGGCTACAATAGCCAAAACGTTGTGACTATAATTACTCATCTTGCATGTATAATTATTGCACTGATGTTTCTATAATAAAATGACTTTGTCTATTCCCAGTGTTTTAAAAATTGTGAGTTTTGTTTAGTTATTTCTACTGTTATTACTTCTCAGCTAAAATAGTCCCATTACAAAATACTGAATTAATAGTAAATTAGTAAATAATTCAAGGAAAACATAGGCTCATGTGACTTCAAACTTGTTATGCATTTTTTTTCAAAAACAGGACAATTGTCGCTTGCAACTCCATGAAGAACTTGAAAAAGAAGCCATTACCACATTTTCCCTTTATCACACTATCAAAACCCTTCCTTCATCTATCAGAGTGGAAATTAATGGTAAGAAAATATTTTAAATTTGTCACCATCTCATTTTATATTGGTTGTTTATTCATGTATTGATACCATTAAAGTAAGTTTTTTTTTTAATTTGGTTCCTACAAACTGCTTTGATTATTTTAAGATTATTAGGTTGACTCATAAATAATTTCCATTTTTGTTTATCGACTTCATTCTTCAAAAAGTAAAGTACAATTTCATTTTTCTTCAATCGTTATTATTTATTCATCATTCTATGCAATGACTTGTTGCCACTTACTTGGTAGCTCCTTGATTTTTTATGAAATTTTTGTAGATGTTTTTGACTAGAGAAACTTTTCCCCATAAAAGCATTTTTCAGCCAATTGAGAAAGGTAATATGTGTTGGTGCAAGGTCAGGTGAAAATGGCAATTGGGAGTTAGAACAGATCAACTGTTGTAAGTAGTATAAAAGTTACAGAAAGTAGCTATGTTCTTAATTTTTCTTAAAACCTTTTTTCAGGAAATTAGGCTTCTCAAGTCCATTGATAGTTTGAAAAAAGGTAATAACCGTTTAGCACAATGTCAGATGATTATGGAATGTGGGGGAGAATAGATCAACTGAGATCTTGCTGGCTGCGACCTTGCATTGTCAGGGAGAAGAATATTTTTTATTTAATCCACTGTGTATGCTGCTACTGCCAAGCAAAATGTAAGATATGTTAGCATACTTCAAATTTATTCTTAGCTGCCACATATGATTAGTTGTTAGGATGCTTCATGTTTGAATTTGTAAAATGTACACCAAAACTAGCAGAGAAAATAAAAGTAGAATTTAAAATAACATAAAAAAAAATTAAGTTTCTCATTCCAAGACCAAGCTCATAACTCAAAAGACTCGCATCTCAAATCAATTTTTTAATGACTTGAGATACAATTTTAATTTATTCCAAGATCAAGCTTGTAACTCAAAAGACTCGTATCTCAAATTAATTTTCCCCATTGAAATTAATGGGAATATTTTTAATCTGTTCCAGGCCCTTAAAAAAAAAATCACCATTATTTTTCTAAAACTCGACACTGTTTTTGTAATCGTGAGTTTCTTACAAACAAAAATGTGTGAATAAACAATAAATGTAGTTTACAAACAATGAAATTAAAAAGAAAATACAAATTGTAAAGAAATAAATTGAACTAAACCATGAAGTTCAGATGAGTCATAGGCTAACTGTTGTAGGAAAGAGAGACAGAGAGGGAGGGAGGGTTGACACCAACAGCTAGCCTAGCAACTGCTAGCTTAGTCTCTGATATCGAAGATATCACTTAATTTAAATTTTTGATATCGAAGATATCACTTAATTTAAATTTTTTTAAAAACATTTACATTTTATTCATTACTTTAACTATTTTTATTTATTACTTCCTTGGCTGCTGTTACATACCCATTCTAGAATCTTTCTCTTTCAATATCATGCATATCGTCAATGTAGGATGTTCATACTGTCTCGCCAAATCCATTTGTATGCCATCCTCGTGTCTTTTTATAATTTCCCACTTTACCGCAAGCAAAATCATACATTTTGGTTTTTCACAACTGATCTTTACACTTACTTTCTTTGGACCTATGGTGTTACTAAAGCAATTTTGCAAAATAACAGCAAAAAGAAGACACAACACAGATCCTTCCAGAACAAAGTAAACACATTTACTTTGAGTGGAAATATTCTTAAGACTTGGTGCTCACTGAACCAACTAGCAGATGCATAACTGAAACTCACTTGTATCACAAAGCAAAATATCAGCCAAACTCTGGCTTGTATCTAAAAAAAACATAGTTTATCAGTTGCTTTTATCTCAAGACATTTACTATATAAATATATATTTATGGATGACTATGTTACACTCTCACCCATCAATTGTCCACTCTGGAGAAATGGTAGATTTTAAAAAACAGTAGCTACCCACTGATATTTATGCATTATTCTTCAGCAATGAATTGAATACTATTGGATACTGGTATTTTTTTACATTGTGTATATAACACGCTAAAATCTGTCTTTCTCCGCCATGTGCCAAAAGCTTAATGGTAGAATCTTTGATTGATCAGTTGGAATTTAATCCCATGTGGGAGCAATCAGATATCTAGCAATACCTATGAGCTGTGATACAGAACTGTATGTGGATAACATTTACTGTGTGTGTGTGTGTGTGTGTGTGTGTGTGTGTGTGTGTGTGTGAATGAATTAATAAATATACATATGGGAAGACACACATGTATAAAAATATTATTCAGGTTAATAAAACAGTGCTCAATGTAGTATAAACAGAGCTATATATATATATATATATAAGTAAATATACATATAAGTTGTACCATATTGTCCATTAAAGTCTCAATGCCATATATATATTTCACTAAAATATTTAATTTTTCACAACATTAAAGAATAGAAATGAACTAGATGTTTTGACATTGTGTGTTTCTTATAATAATTTCTATTTCAAAACTTATTTTTCGGGAAAGGTGCTTTTTTGTAATATTAATGTTATTAAAACATAACAAATCTTGTGAATTTCCTTTATTAATTTTTTAAAAGTTGTACCATGTTGGCCATTACAATCACAGTGCCATACATATATTTCACAAAAATATTTAATTTTTCACAATATTAAATACTAGAAATGAACTAGATGTTTAGCTATTGCGTATTTCTCTTAATTTCTGTTGCAATTCTTATTTTCAAATGTTCAGGGAAAGGTGCTAACTAGATATACCTGGTAATAAATGTGTTAATCTATCATACTTTTCTGTTTGATATGGCTATATTTTAATTATATATATTAATAAATCATGAAAAAAATTGTCTTTTATTAAGAATGAAAAGAGAAAACCTTATAAAAAAAAAAGAAAATCAAAATATAAACAAACTTTTATTTTAAAGATTACACTGATTCCCGAAGAACAAATATTGACGATATTATCAAATACTTATCTAAACAATTGTTATTTATACCTGCTCATTTTATGTCCTATTATCTATTCTGCTGAGTTTATTGCAATCCTTCTATTTCAAATAAAAGGTTTTTGTAAGCAGAGTAAATGTTCTTTACTTGTGTATTTATATGACCCTGCCCCCTTTTTTTTGCCTTTAATTTTCGTTCAGAATCTCTCATATTATGCACAAAAAATTACGGTAGTAATATTATCTTGAATTTTTATCAGGTGAAGCATTGTGAATTGTTAATTCTTATTTAGTATTTGTTTTATCTTAATTTTAGTTGCTTTTCATCATAATTACTCAAACTGTAAACAACATAGATCAGAAATAATAAAAAGCTTTTGGCTTAACTCAAACTCTAGGGATTGGTTATGCTTTTCTTAGTTTTACACTGTTCATTCTGGCACTTGACAACCCTTTTTGAGCCATCTTGTTTCTCTTAATTTGTCACCTTGTCATTAAAAAACATGCAGATGTGAAAATTAAAGAGCAACAGATATGGTTAACTAAATTTCTTGATGCAACAGGATGCAAGTTTCAGTCTCACTAAAAGCTTTATTCTTTATTTCTAATCTATTAATGGCTGGATCATCCTGGGTTTGATAAACTACATCTTGCAGCAAGGCCGCTGATCAGGACTTTGTAGATTTTGAAGAATGTGGAACCACATCTTAACTGCTGTTTTTTCCAGAGCCACCCGACCTGGATTGTTAGCATCTGTTAGGATCCCAGCTATGTCAATCATTATTAATTCCCCCACTTGGGCTTTTTCTTTTATCTTAGTTTTAATTTCTTTCCATCATAATTAATCAGATCACAATCTCATTGACCAACAGTAGTAATATAATCTTAAATTTCTATCAAGTGAAGTATTATGAACTGTTCATTTTTAGTCAGTATTTCTTCCATCTTTAGTTGTTTTTTCTTCATAATTACTCAGATTGCCAGTCTATGAAAGTAAACAACATAAAACAAATAAAAATAAGCTTTTAGCTTAACTCAAAATCTAGGACTTGGTTATTTCTTTCTTGGTTTTGCACTGTTAATTCAGATACTTGTCAACACTTTTTGAGCCATCTTGTTTTTGATTGTTTGTCACCTTGACACAACACTGTCATCTCATACTCTTCATTTTATGTCTTTTTTTGTATTTTGTTACCGGCTCTTTGAACATTTTTGTTTTTTTTTTGTTATTTTGCATTCATTATCACATGGTTTTGTGTCTTGTTGCAGCGGCCGTGGAAGCAGCCCATTTCCAAAATGAAATGGATATTGCCAGCAAAGCAGCTGTCTTGAGTGAGCTAGAAGACAAAATATGCACTTTAAGAGATGAACAACTTAGATTGGAGAAAGACAACAATTCTCTTCTGTAAGCAGAATACATTATTCTACTCTGAAAAGAATCGGATAAGAGCAAGAATGCATGTTACATGTATGTTCACAGAGAGAGAAAAGAAGGTGAAGTGATTAACTCTATGGAACTGAATTTTTAAAAAATGGGAAAGAAATTTAGCATAATTTAAAAAATAAAGACTGACAGTTTTATTTATATATTTACCAGCACTTTCTTTTTTAGGATCAGAATTTCTGAGAACTTTGACCCTCAGTAAAGTGTTGCTTCTGGCTCTCAGCTTAGATCAATGTGTAGTAACACTTTTGGACATACAGCTGTTTAGCTTTTAATAAGTTACAAATGCAGTCAGGAAAAAGTTAGGATATTCCAAGAAATATGTAGTTATTTTTTAAAGAAAAAAATATGTATATAAATGTATATAAAAAAGTGGACACTTAGGTCAACACCAAGTGGTAAGAGTCTATTTCATGCTTAAACTCAATTTTCAGGGTGGAAGATTGCATTCAAATATGTCATTGCCACTTGGTGTTGATGTCATTGTTCATTTTTATATTTTTATATGCTCTATCTATGATATTTAGCACTTTTAACCAATAAACCAATAATATAACATAATGTAGAACTATGTTTTTTATCATATATAATAAAAATAGTTTTAAGGTATGTTATATTTATGCCTTAAATTACTCAATATCAGGGATAGACTATATATAAATACAAAAGTAGACATTGAGATTGACACAACCATGACTGTGTGTTTCATGATTAAACACAATCTTCAGGCTATGAAGACTGTTTAAGCATGAAACAGATTGTGAGTGTTGTTGATTTTAATGTCTGGTTTTATATATATTACTTTATCATTAAGATGTGCAGGTGGTGCAATGGTTAGCAGCTTGGAACAAGAACTTGATGAACCAAGTTCAAATTCTAGTCAAGCTTGCTTCATTCATTTTCCCACAAATACTTTGGGAAATATATCAATCAATATTTTCTTCTTCGCCATCTTTGGATTAAATAGCAGGGAAGATTGAGCTATCTAGCTATGGTTGATAAGAAGATGGACAACTCTGAATTCAAAATTATATGTAGCCCTGGCAAACCACATGTTATGCATCAACCAGAAAGATTGTGGCACTCATAGCTACACTATTATTTTGACTGCAATCAATCTGACAATATAGATAATTTTGCACAAACCCTTTAGGAAATGTATTAATCAATATTTTCTCCTCCTCCAGTTAAATAGATAATTTCTTTAACAAAAACTGAACAAAAATGATAATTCCTGCTGATAAAAAAATTAGAACATCCTATATCCCCATATCTGGTATTGATGATTGAAATGACACTAATTGAACATTTCCTGTCACTGTTGGAAGAATGTTTATTCCACTTATCCATGCAGTAGGATTCTTTTAGTTGTGTGATGTTTAAGGGATGCCTTACATATATAGCCTGTTTCAAATCACATTGCACCATCTCTAAAGGATTAATAATTGGGTTTTGACTTTTCCATTTCAGAGCTCTCATTTTTTATTTTGAAGGATTCATTGGTGAATTTATTAGAATGTTTTAGGTCATTGTCCTGTTGCATGGTTCACTTCAGCTTCAATTTTCTGACAAATGTTATCTCAAGCATTCTTTGGTGCTATAAGAAATGGATGGTGAGCTGGCAAGGCACTGCTGCTGCAAAACAGCCCCAAATAATGGTTTCAACTATTCAAAGCACATCATTCCAAAAGTCTTGGTTTTTCTTCAGGTGTTCTTTGGCAAACTTTAGTTTTGCTTTGAAGTGTTGTTTTTGTTTTTTGTTTTGTTTTTTGTTTGGTTTCTTTAAAAGCAAGTGTTTGTTCCTTGCAAATTTGTACAGTGTTTTTCTAATAAACATGTACTATGTGCAAGAGGTACCATCAACTGAACTTGCCTACCTGGGCATATTGGTAGTTGTTTTAAAGTTCTTCCACTTACTTTTTGGATTATTATTTTCTAAAAAAACATTTTCTGGACAGTAGAATAAATGATTTCTAATTGCATGGTGCTCTTTTTAAATCCCTTCCTAGATTTATATGAATTTACTAATTTCTTTCAAATGATCTTGGAGAGCACTTTTGATTTTGCCATAATGATACCACTCAGTTCAACAAGCAATCCAAACCAAATATCTAAAATAAAGACAGTCTTCTCCAAAATCCACTCTAACAATGTTCTAATCATATACATTTGTTGTAGTGCATATAATTCTAATTTAAGGCATTTCAAGTAGCACTGCGTGTGGTCGTATCCTAACTAGCTTTTTCAAATGACTGTATAAAAACCATAAAAATTGATGGGATCATTTTCATAGATATCAAATAAAGTTTGGAACTCACTACAGTTGGAATCAACTTCAAGACAAGCTCATGAACCTTCATAGTAAAATGTCTGATTGTCAATAATTTCTAACAATTTAATGTTTTACAATTTGTTCTGTTGCAGAAGATTTACAATTAATCACTCTTGCTTTCTTGAAATTTAATTTATTACACTGTATTATCAAAACAACATTCAAATGGGAACTGTATAAGGTTTTCATTTGAATAACATTAGTGTTTGATAAACAAAATTTAAAACTATCAATTGTTATGAGATAATAAAATACCACATTTGTTCTATAATTGTTTAAAATGCCATGTTCCTTCAGGATATAAAAAATCATGGCTCATCACAAATATTGATTTTTTTTTTTTTTATTATCTGTGAATTGCAATGCTTTCTTGGAGAAAAAAATATAGTGGAGTAGTTTTATATTGCTTTCATTAGTTAAAAATTTTTCCTTCTCTTAGACTGATTGCTACCCAAGGCTAGAGAATTTAGTCTACTCTTTAAAACTTAGCTGGAGTGAGAATAGATGGACTCATACCTTTCCTAATAGTTGTCCCATAATAGTTGTTTCATTTAGTTTATGAAATATATAAGTGTAACAAGTATTTGTGGCAAAAATAATGTAACGGTTATTGGGATGGAAAATTAAATCAGCATGCCATATTCAAACTCTGGTCAATTCTGTTTCGCTCACTTTGCATAAATGCCTTTGGAAGAGGTTTGAATTCACTTTTCACCAGCAATACATTAAATGCTCTTGCTGCACCTTGCAATTCTTGACAAAATCTAAGGAAGGATCTATAATATAATCAATCTTGACCAGGCATCTCTACTTCTCACTGTGATGTGGTTTCCCTCTGTATTTTCTACAAATATTTTTATAGCAACTGTTCTGATGAGTTTGTTTTCCTGGTGCTCTGGCTACCTGAATTTAAGCATGCTACTAGATTGGTAACTAGGTTTCATTTTATTCACACTTCTCACCTGTGGAACTCTCTTCCAATTTCTTGCTTCTTTGATAACTACAATGCCAATAGTTATTTTGTCATCTTTGACCCTGTTCTTTTTTTTTTTTTTGTCTTTTCCTCAATCCTCCCCATTCAGTCATCTCATTCTCTTTCACTCCATGTAACTCTGTGTGTTCTAATGGCATTGTTGCCTTGCTTGGGGGAAAAACAATTAAAAATTAAAAATAGCAGGGTATTCAGTTCAAATGAAGGAAAACTCTTAATTTCAAACCAGTCATAAGAGAAATAGACATAACATTGATGCTTTGGGTGTAGTACATGTGCTGTCTGTATAACTCTAATGGGTTATGAAGTTCATGGGGAACAATTATAAGACAGAAGTAGCACTTAATATTTCTTTTATACTTACAAATTTTGAGCAAACAATCTTGTTCATTTGTCAACAATAATAACATTCTTATGCAATTGAAAATAAGAAAGGTGATCAAATTAATTTTTATAAAACCAATCTGTGTATATTTTTCTTATGACAGGCCCCAAAGGAATCTAATTCGAAAGCAACATGATGGTCTGGTTATGAATCTTAACAAACTTCTGGAAGAAAAATCCAGGTGAGATAATTCTTTCTTTTATATGCCATGTCTTTTAAGTAAATGGGTGATCACAAAATGTTATTCTCCTTACTATCTCTTTCAGTCTATGTACTGCCATAGCACAAGACTGTTAGGTAGGTTACTTGCAATTTCCCTCTGTTCTTCTTGCCTTCAGGCCATGTGTGTTGTGTTTTGGTTTGACTATTTATATATCATGGTCAATGGTGCGTTATGGATACGTCTGTAAATCTTATTCAATCTTTAACTGAAGAGTTAAGATTCATCAGAAATTTGAAATTGGAAAACCCTGAAATCTTCACTAGTTTGTTTGGATCCACCTTCCCAGGTGTTTGTTATTATTTGAGTGTCGGAATTCCAAACATTTAACAACAACAACAACACATCTTTTAAATGAAACATATAAAAGGCTATTTTCTGGAGGAAAAAGTAGAAGTAAAATGTCATTTGAAATAGCATTTATATTTTCTTTTCAGAAATATATAAAATAGCAATAAAATGTTCAATTTTCTTTACAGTGAAGTTTTTTTTAGAAAGGAATTAAATGTTTTTAGTACAGTTTGAATTGTCTGAACAGACTTACTTTATGATGTCAACCTAATGTGTTTGTGAGTATGTAGACAAAACCTTAGCAGTTGATTGCTGATTAATCACTTCTGTTGTGTGCATTGACAAGGCTTTAGCCAGTTGCTACTGGCTGTCACTCTTCCATTGTGTGTTTTTGTGTGTGTGTACACATTTATAGATCAAACTGACCCCAAAATTTGTTCTGAACCTTAATAAGCAATAGGTTGCTATTTTTATATCCAGAGATCCAAAATCAAATTTCACATAGAGATGTCAACATTTTGAATACAAGGTTTTCATTTGTTAAAAAATAGTTTTAGACTGACTCACAAATTTCTTTTTTTAACTTTCTGAAATGCTGAAGGAAGTTATTATTTTCTAAATGATCCAAAAATAACACATGATAGGTTTACAACTATGCCTCTAAATATTTTGGCAGTATTTTTTGTTTATCAAACAAACCTTCTGATGGGATTTTATTGGTTGAAAAATATATATAGAATTTAATTCCTACATATTAAAACCAGTTTAGATAAAAACATGAACTTGTTGGAGGGATAAGGGAGAGAATGAGAAAATACAGTTAAATTGAGAGAAATCTAGAGGCATGTAATAAAGAATAACTTTAATTTATCACCAATATTGCACTAGCTAATAAAGAATAAATGCTATAAAATTTCAAAAGAAAACATTTGACATTATGCCCTGTTTCATTTAAATTAAATGGCCTCTTTTTATAGTGTGATACTGGGATTGCTAGAGGTTTATCAAACAAAAAAGGAAAGAAAGAAAGAAGAGGAAAGAGTCTACTAACTGGATGATAATTGTTGAAATTTGCAGGAAGATTAAAAAGTTGATAAAAAAAAAACAAAATGCATTGAAAAATCATGTTTTAAAATAATTCCAAGAAGAATTGAACCCAAATTTAACTAAATAGATCTCAGTAAGATTGAGCAAAACCAAGACTATCTGTCCTTCCCCACTTTCCATTAATAAGAAAGAGATCATCAATGTATCCTCAAAGATGTCAAATAGAAAAATCTGTTGTTGATAAAAAAATCTGGGTGGTTACCAAAATAACATTTAAAGATTGCTCTGAAAAAAAAAAAAAAAGACAGGGAAAAGAACATGTTTTGAGTTAGCTACCCAGAAGAGAAGTGTCTCCACAGAGATAGAGGCCTACTTGATATGTTTGTTCATTATAATTTTAGTGATGTTCATCCAGAAAAATTTTATGTCCAACATTAAGGTGTTTGGCTACAAGTGGTAAAGAAAATTAATTCTTATCTTGAAGAGACCATGGACAAAAAGGCTGTGTGGTCTTGTCCATCATAAAAAACATATAAACAGAAGAAAGATTGTTATGTTTTGTGCATAGTAGTAGTAGTAGTCATAACACAGCTCTCCATGTCCTTTGTGACTAGAGGATTTTTTCCTTCCCATACTTCTTCCGTTATTCTCTATTTATACTTGCTTTCTAATTTGCATATGACACTACAAAGATAAACTTTAGGTTTTGTCACTAAAGTGATTGGGAATAATTTTCTTTCCTTTTCTTTCCCACTCATGACAATTTTTGAGTAGTCTGGTCAATCAATAAATCACAGTGTGGAACAAGATGATAAGGATTAATGACTGAAATCCCTTTTGTTTTTGCCTACATCACCTGAAAGAAAGTTGAATTTGTCACAAAGACAGTGTACCAGCCCTTGAAACACACTGAGGTTAGATGCTGAGAATGTGGGAGAACCCAAGAGAGAGATTAACAGTGCCTATATGAAGTAATGGTGCTGAGATGAGATGTGAAGGCTGTTGAAGTTAAGGAGTGAATTGCTTCTTCTGACCACTCTCAAAAGGGGGCTGGACAACTTCAAATTTGGCAAACCACTAAAGTAAATATATTTTGAGAATATGGAATTTTAGAAAAAGGTTGATGCTAAGAGTAGAAAACAACCAAACATAAACCCTGGTCAACATAACATAAACCTCTTGCTGGACACAGAACTTGTAGAGAGTCCCCACACTACTGCTACTGGAATCCACATCATTCACTGAGACCACCTAACTATGACCTTGTGCCAGCCCTGAAGACAAGGACTTAGAAATTTAAGTTACTACTAACACAAGCTGTAGATTCCAAAATGGATCCCAGTGTCATTTGATTATAACAATAAGTAATGAAGGACTAAAACCACATAAACAAAATTGTTGTTACATTTTTAACCCAAGTTAATCCTCTATTCCAAGGAATTCTTTTTTGTGTGATTCTCGGCTGTCAAACTGTCTTTATTTCAGTTTGCTTCATTAGTGATCTTCTCACCCTCTGAGATCAAAAAACACAATGTGGCAGAGGAGTGAATGGTCATGAGCAGTTAAATACAAGCTAAGTCAAATGGAACGATGCCTTCTATCACAATACCAGCAACAAATGAGCCATGTGTAAATGAGGGGGGAGTTAGCTAGATGTTAACTACTGTGGTCTGAAAAAATTTGAAGACCAATGCAGGGCATAGGGTTACATTATTTGTTATCATTGACAAGGATTAACTCATGGGGTGACATTATTGGTTACCATTGACCAGGGGATTGACTTTGGGTTATATTATTGGTTGCCATGACCAGGATCAATGATTTGGGTTACAATAGCAAGTTGTTAGCTCAATTTGCTAAAATGAACCACAAACACCAATTGACATAACTCCCATAATTTTGTAACTATTCTCTTTTGTTCTTATTTGTAAATGTGTGTTGGATATCATTCGATATCTTTAAAGTATCTCATGGGAAAAAAGTCAAGTGAATATTGTTGGTGTGCTGCAGTGCTTCTTTATATAATCCATTTGCCTAAAAATATTATGTTAAAATAAAACCTGACAAATTGAAAGGTGCTTCTTCTTATTCAAAATAACTTAATTTCCATCAAATAGCTGAAGAATCCCTGTCATACATGATAGCTGCTAGTTAAATAATGATTTCTAAGCTTAACTTTATCTGATACAAATTCACAGGTGTGAGACACTTAGGGAGGATCAAACTCACTACAATTGTAATACTCTCTAAAGTTTATTTTGCTAAACACTGCTCCATAGCATGACATTAAAGTTGCTTTTACTTTATATGTAGGATACAAATTGATGTAAACGAGACAAGAGAGAAGATTCGGCAACACAATCAGGAGGTTTGTTTAATGTTAACCTTTTATTTTTTTTGTATATTATACAATTGTCCAAAATGTTAAAACTTTAAAAGTAACCTTTACCTTGCTGAACATGGCATCCATATTGGTTCTCTTTCATGTATATTGAACAAACACCCCTGTTTGTTCAAGATACATATATACTTCTACTCCAAATAAGGCTTATTTCTCAGTCTAAGCCTCTTCCTCCTTTACATAAATGATTTGCCTAAGAGTATACTCCAATCATTTTTTGTGAATATCTATGCTGATGATAAAACAGTTTATGGGTGCACCTCCAAAACCCTTGATGACTACAGTTTGACAGCTGATTTCTCCATAGATCTAACTCTAGTAGCTCAGTCAGTTAAGTGCCATACGTAAAACACGCTTCAGTGATCATGTCTCGAAAGAGACATGACTGACTGAGCAGAAGATTATCCCACAGTAGGTTACCATTACTTTCTGTGGTAGACTGGTTGCTAGCCAAGGCTATAGAACCCAGTCTGTCCTGTTATTTAACCCATAACTGGAGGGAAGAGACAGAATAATACCTTTCCCAAGGATACTTGCACATAAGTGAATGCAATGAATTCAACTGGAATTCGAATTTGGCTTCTCGATTTATCATTCCAAGCCGATATCCACTGCACCACAAATGCACATCCACAGCTCAGTGGGGAAAAAAATGGCTGGTTACATTCACTGCCTCAAAGATTAAACTAGTGACCTTCCACCATCATCCAGAACTTTCACTAGTCATGATGAACAGATGTCCCCTCAGAGAGGTCCCATAACTTGAGCAACTATTGGGACTTAAACTCAACCCTGTTCTTGTACATATGATATATTGCTAAAGATGCTGGGAAAATAGTTGATTCTTTGTACTACTGAAGTAAGTACCTCACTACTTCTCCTGCTAACCAATACAATTACAAGAGTAAGATCAGGTGAAAAATGAAGTACTGCTGCCATATATGGGCAAAAACTGCCCAGTCATCACTTCCCACTATTGATAGCATTTAAAAGTGTCTCCCTGTCTTTGTGAGTGACAAATTATTTTCCGCCCTACAACACCTTTCTCACAGATGAGACATTGTAAGCCTCTCACTGCTCTATTGCTATTTCCATGGAGAGTGTTCGAACGAACTACACTCCTTAGTTCCACCAGTCTTAACCTTCACAACTAAGATCCACCATGTCATACACTTTTTAGCAAACCACCCTCATTCCCTTCATATTCCTTTGGTGAGATGTAAGTTCCACTCAAGCAGTTTCTTCCAATGAATTGCTGACTTGTGGAACTGACTCTAATTTTTACCTGTTCAAGTCTAAGGTCAACTGTTATTTGTTGCACATATTTGCTGTACTTCTTACTTTGTAACCTTCTACCATGAGTGGTTCCAGGACCTTCTACAAGATGAACACCACTGTCAAAAAAAAGTCATAGGCTGAATGCAAAACCGCCAAGAATTTAAATGCAAAGTCAATTCCCATCTCTTATCCACTTAACTCCAGCCCTTTCCACATCACCCCGTGCATCTCGTTCTTTTCCTTTCTCTCTACCTTTGTAACTGTCTTCACTCCTGTGTTCATATCCTTCTCTTGCCATTTCTCTTTCTCCGCCTGTAGCTGGTTCATCTTTGTCTTCACACTTTTCCTGTCTAAAACTTTAACTCTCTTATGTAGCCCCCTGCACATCAGTGGCATTACCGCCTTGCTTGGGGTGAAATGATTAAAAAAAATTTTTTAAAATTAAGATGAATAAAATATTAACCAAAAATGAATAATAATCATGAATAATCATTATCAATGCATCATTTTAATAAAAATTCAAGACATTTTTACTAACATTACTAGTGTAATAAAGCAACTGAAATTAAAAATAAAAAAAATACTGGATGAAAATCAATAATCAACAATGTTTCATCATGTAAAAATATCTACTTTTATAGTGTTGACCAAGAAGCCTAGTGCAAACAAATAAAAACTCTGTCGTACAATTAATTACATCCACCAGTTCTCATATGATCACCAAAGTTAGGCAGCATCAAGCCTAGTCAGTACCTAGATAGGTGACTGCTTGGGAATACCAGGTGCTGTAAGTTTGGATATCCTGGTGATGTAATTGATAATGGCTTGGAATTGTTAATTGGAAAGCTAAGTTTTTAAGCAACATATGACCTTGTGCCTTACTAAAATAAATTTAGCAAATATAGTGATAAAACTTGATTTACTTTTCAAATGTTGATGTACTTCTCTCTTTGTAGATTGTCGAAACAGAAATGACAATCCAGGAGTTAAAGGCTAACCTTGATGATGAACATGAACAAGCTAATAAAAAGATTGAAAATTACAAATGTGATATTGTATGTATTTATAATGTTTACCATTTTCTACTTGCCTTTTCTTCTATAAATTTTTATTGACCATTTTTAGGACTCTACTTTATTTAAGGCATGAGTTTTAGTGATTCTCAAATGGGAGAAATTTGAGAATTACAATCAGAGGATGAACCCTAAACTTGAAAATAATGTATTTTACACACACTGTCAGTGTGTCTGTGTGTGGGCAAGAGTGCTCACTATCTGGAATGATGTGTTGTTATAAGCAGTATTGATACAGAAATTAACATTTTACGGTGACTGGCAGTTTCCATGTCTTATGTAAACATCTGATGATCACTTAAAACATGAAACTATCAGTTACTATACAATGTTGATTTTCATGTTTCCATATATATATATATATATATAGGGAGAGAGGGGGAGATTTTTTGTGAGATTATATATTTTTGTAAGTCCTAATCTAAATTGCAAGCACAAAGTCAAAAGTAATCATCACTGAGGGTTTGTGTGTACTGACCTTGTTCAGAGTTGATCACGTCAAATAATGGCATTTTTCCCTGAACTTGTAACTAAGGTCTTCTCAGCATAGTTGCAGTCTAACCCACACATTGGTTCTGGGTATTAAACAAATACAAATGTGCCAGAGTAAGTGTCTGCAACAGGGATCATTCTAGTAGACAGACATACTCAAATATGAGCTGCCAACTATTACTCTTACCATGTGTGTTTTAATGTTGGGTCTTTCCCATTAAAACAAACAAAAACATTGATTAAAACAGAAAGACTTGCATGTTTAAAATTGTTGTATTTTTATACAAATCAATCAATATATACAACAGAATATTTAGAAAATCTAGTATATAAGGTGTTAGCAAAATGGTTCTTACATTAGGCTTAAAGAAAAGTATATTATTTCTCCAATAAATATTTCATATGTTATTCAAATTTAGCTGCCAACCCTTTCATAATAGTCTCATTGAGAATATGCGTAGCAATCCCAGCACTTTTTTCATGCTTCAAAATGTCATGTACTGAGGGATAAACTTCACAACAATGCTAAGGCTTTCCATGATAATCTCCAGGCTGTTTTTATAACAATGAACAAGTTAACTTTTTTTTTTCAAATTTCCTGACATTTTGGTAGTTATTGATTACTTTGTACACTCATCATCTTGAACCAACAATTGACCGACCTTGAAATGTGCATGCCACTAAAAAACCTGTGTATACTTATGCCAAAAAACCTGATGAAGAATTTTGAGAGTATCAGTAGCAGATTTACCAAGTTTCACTTAGTTTCATTATTTACATTAATTTGTGAGCCATAAAAATCATAGAACCCTTCCAGTACAGAATTACAAAAACCTCGTGTAATAACTGAATACACTTAGTTCACACAATGCCTATTGGCAGACTAACTCAATTCTTTGGGTACCAAAGAGCATTAGCTGTATATGTATTTCACTTTAATGGTACAATCATGGCAGTACAGTTTGGAGAAACCTCTGATACACTCTAATACCTATAAATTTGTTAAAATCCTACAAGACATAGATTTAAGATAGTCTTAAGATAAGTGATCTTGCCTGAGGAGTGTTTACTGGTAGAAAAGTTTACCACACAGAAAGTTCAATGTATAAATTCAGTAGATTTTATAATTAATAATTTTCGAATTGATATATAATCTGAATCTAATTTCCATAATGGCTAAATTGGTTGAAATGAGCATAACAGAAGAAATAAAAACCAACTAAAACCAAACCAAAATTAAATTTTACTGGGTGAATTTGATGACTCACTCTAAATTACAGTGAAGGTAATTGTATCCCTGACTACTTGAGATGGATAACACCTAATATCAGTTTCTAGAAACCCAATTTTTAATTATTAAATTAATTAAATGAATGGCCATAATATCAGTTATTAGAAACCCAAGTTTTAAGTATTAAATTAATTGAAGTGCATAATATCAGTTGTTAGAAACCCAAGTTTTAATTATTAAATTAAAATGCATAATGTTAGTTGTTATTTACTTTTACCCTATTTTAAAAATGTTTTATATTGATCAGTAAAATTAGAACCCATTAAAAAATTGTTTAATTTTTTTCTTTTCATGGCCAAATTTTCCAGAGGTGAACTTTTATCTTGATGATTTGATGGCTGTGAACTTACCTGTGCTGAATTAATGGCAGTGAACTTACCAAATTAATACTATTTCAGACAGGAATTGTTGTGGAAAGTAGAAGTGGCTTTATTTTAGCACACCAAACTTAAAATGTCATAAACTTCTAAATAATAGTGTAAATTGTTTGAAACTTTATAAGGTTATTCTTTTACCTTTTATCTTTTATCTCAAATCTTCATTTTATTGTTTTATCTGTATAAAACAATATTAGAAATGTGAAAGTTTAAAAAGCAAATAAACCAATGCAATAGCTTCATTTACAATGCAAAGAACTCATGCTGAATGTGCTTTAAGATATTTGTGCACAGAAGTCATAAAGTACTTGTATTGGAAGGCGAAAGTAAGACTATATGTAATTTCATAAAATTGCAAAAGTCCTCACATCCGCAATTATGAGAGAGGAGTATTTAATGTATTGACAACTATCTTAAGAATAACTCAACAAAATTTGTTTACAGTGGACTATTTTTAGTAATATATCTGGAGTTTCAAATCAATACCTATAAGTTGTGCATGGGTGAGTTAAAACTAAAAGCAACCCTCTGCCTGGCTTAAACAAGTTATCTCTTTTGTCCCAATGAATTGGTTAATGAATCTAATATTTTCAGTGAAATATATTATCCAATTTGATATTTTTTATTACTTTATTCTAAGTAAGGCAATAGCCACTAATACACAAGAAGTTACTGAGTGTGAGAGAATATGAGAAAAAACACTATTAAGGAGAGGCAACAATAAAAGAACAAGAAGACAGAAGATAATGATTAACATTGTATTTAAATTTTTGAAAATCAAAATTGACTGGAAAGCAAGAAGGCAAATTAGTTTCACAAGTGAGAAATGCAATAGAAGAAACTGTTAGCATAGAACTTACTGTTACATCTAGCCATTTCAACAGTAAAATGATCTGACTTTGCTGCCAATCTATCCTTCTTTATGTGTCATGTTCCTTCAGGACATAAGTAATCATGGCTCTCTACAATTTTCTCTCCTCTGTAGCTCTTAATAAATTTTGTCTTTTTGTTATTTTTTCTACACATACCATCTATTTACTCTAGCTCACTAGGTAGGTTATGTGTCGTTTTTTTTCCTTTTTCCTTCTTGCCTTCAATTTGTCCTGTGAATATTAAATTTTCCAAGCCCACTTTCTTCATTATGTGCTTTAGAAATTTCAACTGTCTCTTGCTGATGTTAAGTAAGTTTTATTTTTGTTTCTATTTTCTCTAAAATTTTGTCATTGTTAACATGTTTGGTTCATGTTATCCTCAGCATCCTTCTGTAGAACTACATTTCTGTTGCTTCAAGTGTCTTCTTCATCTTCGAGGAGATTGTCCAGCATTCACTGCCATATAGGAAAACAGATATCACATAGCAGTTCAGTACTTTTTATACTGTGCTTAAATTTATAAAGTCTAGGTACCATAGAGGAAAGATCATCAGAACAATTATCATGAAAGTATTTATAGAAAAGAGGCAGGAAATCTATTACGGTGATGAGAAAATGACTGAAGACAAGATTCCAGGTCAGAATCAATAACATTACAGATTGTAGAAACATAAATGTGTGGTACCATAGCAAAAAGTTCTCCAGAACCATTATCATGAAAGTATTTATAGAAAAAGTACAGGGTATGTAATTGCCATTGCCACATGAAACATGTGTGAGAGAACTGACAACTGCGGGTATATATTGTAAAAGTTTTTATTTCCTTTACAGTACTTGTGCAGCTGTGAAAACTGCAATTAAGACAAACAAATAACATGAGCACATGGAGGAAGAATGTACACAAGGATAGATAATTACAAAATTCGAAAAAATAAGAAAATAAACAAAGAAATTTACATAAATAGTTATAACAAAACAAGGGAACTTATAACAAGGGTTTAAATCAACAGGAATCATTTGCATCGCCAAAGCAATACATTTTACAAATTAAGAAAGGGTCTAAAAGGCAATAAAACTTTAGAAGAATTAAAATTTCATTAACTATAAAATTTATCTAGGGTTTGCTAGAAAGTGAATGGAAAAAATGTTAATTACCTCGTTGGCACCTCATGTGGTCTATGGCAATTGAGTTGCTCCCTAACAGTACCAAAAAACGAATGTGCTGCCACTGGAGATAACAAATTTACATCTGATCTCTTAGAAGGTCTCAATCCAAAAAGCTGTTAAGAGGGTTTGTATTTCGTATATAGAGGCCAAATCCTATATTCTAGAAAAGGTTGTCGTAAAAACAGCTTACTTACTTATTCTAAATTTACTGTTTCTGTTTTATACTTTCTATTTAGACCTCATAATTGTTTTATGTTGTCCTAAAATATAAGGAACTATATTTTCTGGCAACATTGTCCCAAGGGGTGACAAGGTCGCCGGTCAAGAATATAGGGCTGGCTTCAACGAGAAAATGAACCTGCTGATTTTACATTAAAGTTTAGTCGCAAATGGTGCCTGGTGGCAGCTACAGGGTAGCTACATTATCACAGTGGAAAAGTGACTGAAACCGAGATGCCAGGTCAGGATCAGTAACATTGAAGATTCTGTTTTGGATTTTATCAAGAATCTTTAAATATATAGCAGAAGCACCAAACCAAATGTGGCAGCAATAATCTACCAAATGTTTTGATCCCAATACCTTCTGAATTTCTATAAGCTGACAGATAACAATGTCTGTTATGGATGCTGGTGATCTTTCTTTTTTAATGACGTATTTCTTAATTTCAGGAAAAAATAAAAAAGAAGAAAGAACAATGGGATAAGAAAAATCACAGTGTAAATCAGTGAGTATCAGTGAATGTCAGAATTATGTTTATATTTTTAAAATCACAAATGTTACTTTTTGACTTATATTTTTCCAGTTTATTGTTTTTATCAAAACCAGTTAAACTAAATACCCTTCAAACATTAAAGTAAGTAGTATGAAGTCAAGATAAAGGACTGGGTATGATAATAGACTACATCTGGCAGCAAGGCCTCTGATTAAGAGGTTTTATTGAGTGTGGAACCGCCACTTAAATGCATTTGTTCTCAGGCCTACCCTGACCCAAGGTGGTAGCACTTGTTAGAGTTCCAGATATGGGCAAATAGTTAATCTCAAAACTGGTGTCAAAACTCTATGAAAGTATAAAAAATTTTTGTAGTAAAAATACTGTAATACATTTTCATAGTAAAATAAATTACCAGCTATACATTTTTGCAACAAATATATATATATATATGTGTGTGTGTGTGTGTGTGTGTATTTTTATAAAAGATTTTCAATTATTACTATGGATAATACATGTTTCATCACTTCGATATTATTATCGCAGCTCGTCAAACCCAAATTGTACAACAGTAGGTGATCAAAATATCACCCCTCCCAAAAATTCTTTTCTTTTATTTAATTTTACATAAACGCTCAATATATATATATATATTATCAGCAATATACTTTTGAAAAAAATTCAGTAATATACAGGGCGCGATGAATAAATTTTTATCTAAATTACGCAAAAATCAAAATAACACTGGCATCTTATTTTAACAAATATATTTACCAAAACTACACAAAAATATTTTGAAATACTAAAGAGTAAATTTATTCAATAAAAAATATATATTATCAGCAATATAGTTTTAGAAAAAAAAATTAAATATTACCAGCAATACATTTTTATAAAATACATTACTAATGCTCCCAAGAAAATTAAATTTTGACATTAAATGATCCAGAAGTTGATTTGATACTAAACAAACAAGAACTCTTCTCCTAAGATCTTTCTTTTTGTGAACAGCACCTCAACCAATCTAATCATAAAACTATTGGTAGATATGTATGTCAATTCAAGCAACACAGTTTTGTCTAAAAATTGTGATCACAGCTGTATACAAAGAATTTCTGGGAAAAAAAAGAAAACAACAGTCCACATGGTCATCCTATCACAACTAACTTTGCCACTTCTCTTCTGCTATCACTCTCCCTGTTATCAACTTGCTCAAAAGCTACATGACTATATACCAGTTTTAATGCACATATGTATATCCGCCAAGTGGTGAATCCAAGTTAGTCTCTCAAACTGTACATGTGACTGAATTGACTTCAGTTTCATAATGGAGACAGGCACACTTCCTTCATTGTAAATGGCATCAGCATGCACGCACCTTCAGCCTCTTACAAGGGAAGTTGGTATTTTCTGCACAAAGTACAAATCTATAGTTATATTGCCAGTCCCTTCTTCAAATACTGATGTCATATTTGTTTACAATATAATCCATATATTGGTAGAGATTATATGATAATGTCTGTTCCCACCATAGATTTATGTGGCCTTGGATTGAAAAAAAATACACAGAAATTTAATATATACTAGATAAATTTTTATATAATACAATGTATATACAGAAGGATAGTGATAAATTGGACATCAATGTCCTGATGCATAAGAGAGAGAGAGTTGGAGAGAATGTAGACTTATATGTATGTAAGTATTCAGAAGTAGTAGTTATGTTTCTTAAATGAATGAAGAAAGTATGTATGTTTGCAGTGAGAATCAAACTTATTGGTAATAAATTTCAAAAAATTGTGACTTGCAAAATTATAAATGAGCTGAATATTGTTAATTTTCACCATAAAATTTTTATAATAATTCTAAAAATAAAAATTTGGTATTATAGGTTTTTGAAAGTATCTGGTATTATAGATTTCTGTAAAACTTGGTATGAGTTATAGTTTTCTGAAGAAATCCAATATTAATTATAGGTTTCTGAAAAAAAGTTTAGTATTAATTATGCCAGTATGAATTATAGGTTTCTAAGTTTTTAAAAAAAAATCAGGTATTAATTATAGGTTTCTACTTTTAAGCCATTAATGTCCAGTGCTCCAGAAATGGGATGGTGACCATTAATAGGTTAAATGTTGGTTGATCAGTCAAGAGGTCATTGAACTATCATGTACTTTATGGAATGGAGTATCAAGTTTTAGATAAGAAGGGTAAAACTTAGGATGTTGCTTTGGACATCTCAAAAACATTCAACAAGATTCAGAATACCATTCTTCTTCAGAAGTTGAAAGGTTATGAACAAATTTTTGAAGTTATCAAATTGTGAAATGAAAGTTGTCTTGAGTGGCCACTCTTCTAGATCTTTTTGTACTAATGCAGGTATCCACCCTCAAAGCTCTACCCTTGGACCTACTTTGTTCTTAATTCTCATCAACAACCTTTCTGATAGCATCACTTCACAACTTGGTATCTATGCTGATGACAATTATTCACTCCTGTCTCAATAGTAATTCTGATCTGTTCAATAATATTAAATTGGTAACTGATCTCAAAAATTACTTACAAGAAATGGCTTGTTAATTTTATTGCCTCTATTATGAAACTTCTCTCTATTAATCATATGAAAGATCCCTTTCTGCCTCTCATCAGCATGGCTGATGCTAATTTCAGAAGGGTGACTCATTGCACCTTCTTCTCAAGGAAACATTTTTAGCTGACATGAAATGGAAAGGTTATATTTAATCCATTACTAGGTCTGTTGCTAAGAAAGTTGGTTCACTGTGTCGTGCTAGACAATTTTTCTCTCCAGAATTTATCTTACATATTTATAAGTTTACCGTTATCCATGCTTTGAATATTGCTGTCACATATGGCCAAGTGCTTCTACTGTATATTTAAAGGTTCTTGATAAAATCTAAAGAAAAACCTGCAATATTATTGGTCCTGACCTGATGTCTAGGCTTTAGTCACTTTTCTACCACTATAATGTAGCTTTGCTGTGTCTTTTATATAAATATTTTCATGGTAATTGTTTGGATTAACTCTCAGCTATGGTACCTAGACTTTATAAATTTAAGTGTAGTACTAGATTGGCAGCAAGGTCTGATCATCTTATAGTTGAAATGGTTAGATGTAATCATAAGTTCTATGCTAACAGTTTCTTATATTGCATTTCTCACTTGTGGAACTCTCTTCCAGCTTCTTGCTTTCAAATCAACTTTGATCTTCAAAAATTTAAATGCAATATCAATTGTTATCTACTGTCTTCTTGATTAATCTTCTAGTGGTCTTGCTCCTTAATAATGTTTATCTTTTTTCTTATTCTTTTATACTCAGTAAACCATTGTGTTTTAGTGGCTTTACTGCCTTGCATGGAATGAAATGAGTAAAAAAAAAATTATTTGACCTCCCCCACCCAAATATGATATGAGAAGTAGTATTGGATTTTAAGGTACCAGCAACAGACAAGAATCTTTGACCAGGACAAATGAAATCAACAATTACTCTTTATAACATTGAAATATTGTACAATATTTCAATATTTACTCATTCCATTTTAAAACATTTTTCTTTTCTTTACAGGCAACTGAATGAAGTCAATGTTGAGTTGAATGAGCGCAAATTGGCTTTGCATGAATTACAACATGTAAGGAGAACAAAGTATTTATCTTTATTTTTAAAGTTAGAAGAAACTTAGTTCATTTTTGGTCCCCCCCACTAATGAAATACATTTCTTGTAACTTTAATTTTAACATATTCACTACCATCTTGAATATTTGAACACTTACAGAACAATTATGTTCTTTTTAGAGTTATCATAAGTTAAGCAAGGTGCTGAGAAACAGAAGAATTTCATTAGAAATAAAGAAAATAGTGATGGATTGCTACATGATATCCATGCACTTATATGGCTGTGAATGCTGAACAATCTTCCCAAGAATGAGAAGAAAACAGGAGGCAGCACAAATGTGGTTCCACGGAAGGATACTAAAAATTCCATGCATGGAGTAAATAAGCAACACAGAATACTTAAAGAAAATAACAGAAGGAACACTTATACTGAAAATCAGAAAAAGGCTGCTGAAATTCCTTGAACACAGAAATAGGTAGTTAAAATTTCTGGGGCACATTAGGAAAGAAGGCTTAGAAAATTTGACACTGACAAAACATATTAAAGGCAAGAGAGACAGGAAAGCAGCACATAACCTACATAACAATTTTGTGTAAATGGTTGGCAGAACAGGGATTAGGAGAAATAGTAAAAGGGCAAAAATTATTAAAGTGGTACACACGATAGAAAATTGTTGAGACCCATGATCGCCCACATTCTGAAAAGACATGTCACATAGAAGCATAACTGCTGATAATTGATTGATATCTATTGTAATCTTAACAGTAACTGGTGGCAACTAAACGTGAACCAAGTCAACGTAGTCTCACCAAATACTCTTTCTCTTTTTTAAATTGTGGCCTTCAGTAGAAGAAGATACTTTCTGTCGTGTATAGGAAAATCAGTTACGCATAACAGTGTAAGTGTTTATGTCTTAAAGCTTCCTTAAAAATATTGTGTGGTTTATCTTAAATAGATCAAAAGTTATGGCATTTTGAAAGTCGACAAACTTTAAACATGATTTTCTCGTTTTGTTTTTTTTTTATTTTGCAGCTGAAAGTACCTTCTAATTCTGAACACCTAAATTGAATTTGCCGCAAGCAAGACAGTAAAATCACTAAGATAGAAGGGGTTACTGGGTGAGGAAGAAGTTAACAGACTGTAGGTAATGTTTGAGATCAGCTGCCAATTTGACCTTATTGATCTGATCAGACTTATTATCAAGACAGAAGTAAATGGTTGTGTCATCAACATTGAGACAAAGATGAAAAATTATTCCATCAGGAAGTCATTGATGAAATTTATAAATAAAGTAGTTCTAAGGAGTCTTGGGGGACACCTGCATTTATAAAAAAAGATCTAGAAGAGTGGCTGTTCAAGACAACATTCATTTCATGATTTGATAAGAAAGACTGAATTAGATAAAAAATGCCATAACCTTTCAAATAGTTGACTGTACTATTACTAACCTCTGCTCTTTCTTCCTGTCTCTCTCATATCCTCCAAGAAATGACAACTATGTTCTCCCCAAAGTAAAACAAAAAAAATCTGAGGAAAATCATCTTTTACTGATTTGATTTGTTGATGTGGCAGTGAGGAATTGCAAATAGCCAACCACAATCCATAGATAACATGTAAATGCAACAATATGATCAGTATTTTTATCTATGATCAGAATATCTGTGCTGGGATCTGTGATCTTAGTCTAGGATCTGTGTGTTCTGCATATAAATAATTTGCAATTAAATTTTACCCTGCTGTTCAAACAGCAGAACATTGGTACCTTGGATATGGCACTCATATGCTTCTTACTGAATTCATGTAGGATTGATTTGTTATATTTGCTTTAGAATGACAGAAATTATGGAAAGAGAACATATTTAGCACATTAACACAGAAGTTAACATAAAATAATACAATAGTAACACAAATTCAGTATTCTATTAATGCTACAGCACACATTACTTCAAACAGCTGATACACTAAGTATCAACACTGACTGTAGCACCTCTTAACCCAGGCAGCCATTCAAACAACTAGATGTGGTATGCATATTGATAAATGTAATGAACCAATAGTTTTGCAGTTTGCTGCATGAGGTTGGTGGCATTACTGGTTGTTTGTTTACATCACTGATAGAAATGACAGATGAGTGATGCTGTATTTTACAATGTCATAGGATATGTACCAGTACTATAAAGAAACTACCTGAAATGATGTGTAATCTATAGTATTACTATTTTATAGAAGTTGATGCTGACTTCAAAGTGTTTATCAGTAGACCTAACAAATTTTAAATGTATACCAATACAATATATGGTAATTACTAATGTGTGTTGTAGATTGTTTGCTATACAACACATATAGAAAACTATTATGGTTAGTGTCTCAATATACAAGTAAACAGTGTGACCTTATGTAGTTTTGGTACAGGTTACTGTATACTGTAGCCTAACTTCATTTACGAGTAGGCCTAAGTTTTGGGCCACTGATAGCCTATCATATGTTTGGTGGTTAACCTATATGGTAGGCATAGTCCTAAATCAGAATTTTGAGCTAAAAATCTTGAGGTTGACTCATACCCAGGTCTACTTGTATGCCACAATTTACCATATGAACATTTCCTATTTTTAAAACACAAGGCATTTGCATACTTGATTTTCTTAGTGAAAATCATTAGTAGCTTAAAACGCTGAAAATGTTATCTTCAACAAATGATTACAAAATTCAAAAAACATATATAATTTATGTTTTATGCATGAGAGTGTGAATGAGCAAGGAAGAATGAAATAAAACAAAGAAAATTTTAAACATTATTTTTCTCATGAAATCAAGTATGTCATTCAGAAAGCCAAATGGATCACATGCAGCCTGATAGTTGGGTTTATTGAAGATCTCATGAACTCATTAAAGAAAAAACAATGTTGATTGTTTACTTATAAGTATGAATGTATATTTTCTCAATGCAAATTTAATTCTTGTATTTTTTTGTTTCCAGAATGAAAAAATTCAAGAAAAGGCTGTTTTGGATCTGAAAAAACAAAATCAGCATCTGGATCTTCAGATTCAGGCAGAAAAAACTGCCCAGGAACATTTGACAAACACAAAGTAATTATTATTTATAATTTTGATTGATTTGTTTTTTAAAGTATATCAATCTTTTGTACATTATTTACAGCTGAAACATATTTTGGATTGTTAGAAAAATTTTTTTGTATCTGGAAAAATTATTGTAAAAAAAATGTTCTTACAATCAAACTACATTAACAATTTTGTTTTTGCTTTAACAATGATTTTTCCAGATATGAGTCCTACTATTTAACCCTTAACAAGGGTGAGAAGAGATGGTGTTATTCCATTCTCAAGTGTATTTGCATTTAAGTGAATGTAACAAACTCAACTTGAACTCAAACTTGGCTCTTTGATTTCTCATTCCAAGCACCTATCATTAACATGGCTGATATTGTTCGTGCAATTAAAGTTCTTTTTTCTTTACTTATTATTGTTAATATGTTAATTAATGTTAATATGTTTTGACCAAGCCATTTTTTGGCTTGATTGATTTGTTTTTTTACAACTGATCAACCCTTTGCTTATTGTCTAAAGCCAGGAAATATTTTTAGATTGTAATAATTTTCTTTTTGGAGATAATAATGATTTAGTGATATAAGTCTTACTAATTAACCCATAACTTAGTGGGGAAAGGTGGATTCATACCTTTCACAAGAGTATTTACCTGTAAATGAATATAAAAGACCCAACTGAAATCGGAACTTAGTTCTCTGATTAAAAAAAATACAAGCCATTATCCATTACACCAGCTGCACATCCAAGCTTACAGCACCTAGTATTCATGTGGTCACCTATCTAGGTGCTGATCAGGCTTAACATTGCTTAACTTTGGTGATCTTACAGGAAATAGTAGTTTCAATGTGATATAGCCATAAAGCCTCCATTTTTCAGCTCTTGATAGGCGTATACATAAGGGGGGAAAAAGACTTCAGTCAGAAATGGTATTAGCCTGACAGACTAATAAAAATGGTATTAAAATTGTCCTAACAAAGTAATTATTTCTTATAAGAAATTTTAACCTTTAATAGTAAGATACCTAAATTTAAACGTTGGCATTGAAGTCAACACCCAGCAGTGATAGTCTATTTCATGCTTATATACAATTACCAGGCCATATCTATGTTGGTGCATTACATGTACATATGGTGATTTTCTATGCATAGCTTAGATGCAACACAAGGCTAGAAATATGAAGCACCTAGTAAAAAATGAACTCACTATTCAGTTGTAATGGATCTAACGAGATAAGCTTGCTCACCATTGCACCATGTCAAAGTGCCCAAATTGTATGTAAATATGTAACATAGATACATTCAAGGTTTATTGGATAATATTTTTATCCATTTTTTTTAATAATGTGATCTATTCATTGCAGATTTTGGTCATAGTTTTTGTAGCAGATGCAGGTTTTTACAGGGCCCAGAACTTGGTCTAGTGCCCAGCTCACTCAATTTCACAATGGCTTGAGTCCAGCTAAGGCAACTGCCAAGCCATAGAATTTATTTATTTTTTTTAGTAACCATTCTTAACTGGACTATCTTACATAGTTAAAGAACAACTGCCCTTGGAGGAAAATTGTATTCATGATTTTCCCAACTGCATTGTAATAATGTAAAAGTAAGCAGCATTGGCAAAAGCTCAAACTCTGTTTACAAAATCTGTTTTCTGTGCAAATATGACGATGTCTTGCCACACCTCCTCTTTAGTAATGTATGTATATATATTATTAGTTACATTCCATCAGCATCATTCAGACCCTGAACTGCAACCAGTCATCATAAGTAGATGTAGATGTCGTCTCAAGGAGGCACTATGCTTTGAGAGAATATTAAGCCTCACTCTCACACTTAATGTCAAGTGGAATTCATACATTTAATCCATGGCTAAAGATGCAGGTAAAATAGTTGGCTCCTTGTATTGCTCCATTAAGTACCTGACACTTCATGCTATCCTCTGTCTTTATAAGATCCAGATTAGGTCAAAAATGGAGCACTCTTGTCATATTTGGGTGGGACCTGCCTGGTCCTCACTTTCCAGTCATGATAGAGCCCAAAAGCCTCTCCAACTTCTTCTGGCTGGCTAATTATTTCCACCCTCCAACCTCTCTCTCACAATGAGACTCTGGTGAGCTTCTCACTGCTTTATTGCTATTTACATGGAAAGTGCTCAGACAAACTACATTCTTTGGTTTCGCCAGGTCTAATCTTCACAGCTAGGATCTGCGACTTACATTGTAGCAAGCCACCTACATTCCCTCCATATTCCATTAGTGAGAAATTTGTTCCACTCAAACAGAACAGCTTTTTCCTGTAAACCACTACTCTGTGGAACAGACTCTCAAGAGGATGTTTCCTCAATCACTACAATTTTAACCTGTTCAAGTCTAGTTAACCATTAACTTCCCCTCCTATCTGTATAAACTACTCCATAACATAAGCCTCTACCTGAAGTGGCCTCCATTTTTACAAGGTGAACTTTCTGTAAAACACACACACACACACACACACACATATATTATACACACTGCTTTATCATTACTTCCATGAAAAGTGCTCAGGCTAGAAAGCTCAGCTTTGTTCTGCTATTAACCCCAAGCTAGGAAAAGAAGAGATGGATTCATACTTCTCTTAGAGGTAATTGTATGAAAGCAAATGCAACATTCTCCAATTAAATTTGAACTGGAGACACCAGTCCTACTTTTCCAACTGATAACCACTATGCTATGTTCACATCCACCCCATTTCGTAATAAACCACCATAATTAAGACATTTTCTGAAAATTTTATAAAATATTAATAAAATTAGCTATTTAGCTCTTATGTCATCATTAATAATAAAATTAATTTGGAAAATATTTGCAGCCTTACCAGATTATGGGTAGAATAATTCAATAATTTTTAACCTTGTAATCCAAAATGAGCAACAATTCATTTTTTTTTATCTTAAAACAATTTGAGAAATATGACAAATCAATTATTTTAAATATAAATTTTAATAAACTTAGTTTAGAATGTTTGGTACAGAATAAATTAACTAATTCCCAGGTAAGATTTATATTTTGACAATCAAAATTAGTTAAGAGTTTTGCTGAAGACTTACAATGCAAAAACGTCTAAACACATTAGAAATACAAATAATGTAAGAATAAGTAAAATGGTAAGCATGCTAGTGAAGCAACTTATTATCACTGTGTAGGGATTTAATTACTCACGGACTCCCCAAATTCTTTGTTAAGTAGAGCTCTCAGCATCCAAGTGTGGGTTCCATCAAGCTTAGACTTAAGAGATTTAGTTAATGTCCACCTTGAATAAAATGGATTTAATCTGGAAATCTGATCTACCAGACAATGTCAAAGAGCTTGTCGAGTCAATTTTAATGTATGATGCCACTAGATAATGACATGAGGAAATATGTTCTGAAAATACAGAAATGTATGACAGATGGAAATGAATGCCTGAGGAAAGAATTAGCTTCCTTCTTTATATTAGTGAATTCATCTCTTGCTTTAAAATGAATGTAAAGAAAATTATTATGATTTGTCCAATATTCAGAATTGACTGGCTAATGTAGTACTGTGCACAACCATGTCCAACAGAACATTAAGAGTTAAAGCCAGTTAACAGTTAATGAAAATGTTTTATTTTAGACTTTCATGAAAGATTTAAAACCTGTTTTCCATAATCAGATGCTAGATAGACTGTCAGAAACTGATTTATGTGTCTTTCCTTTCCAGAAAGAAACTCACCGAAACTTTAGGAAAAATAACAAAAAAAAATTATGGCATCCTCAATGAAAAGAAGAAAATCTTAGATGACGTAAGCGTTCTTTATGATTTCTTTAATTTATTTTATTTTTTCCAAAGGCAATTTACAAGCACAAAAAGGAATAAAAACAATCCTGAAAAAAAAAACCTGCTTCTAGCTAATAAATATTAAATGTACTTATAAAAATGTGGCTGATTTTGTTGATATTTTTATATTCATTTCAACTAGCATTATCTACAAATAGAAAGGACAAGAGCACAAATTTGGAAGCCATCAATATTTTGGTATATTAGTAAATGATAAATATTGCATCACATTAGTTTTAATTGTATTTGATTTATATAAAATTATTTTTGTAAATAAACAATCAGCACTCACTTTTAACATATGTTTAGGTTTTATTAAATCTTTGCTTTTTAAAACCATAAATGCTGCCAAGGAGTGAAGGTAGCTAATAAATAATAGCAGTGTCAAGGGAAAAACCATTCCTTTGACTCTGTTTTTTATTTTGTGGGCATGAAGGTCTAAAATGTCTTTTATTCTGATAATTATTGTTGTTTTTATGAAATGTATGATAATGGACATTTGAAGTGAGTGATACAGGTTCAAATCAGACTAAATTGACTGGCAGCAGAAAAGATAGTAATTCTTCTCAATTTTCAGATAAAGTTGAGAGTTGATTATGAAACAAAACAAAGTAAGGAATTACAACAGTACGAAGAAGACCAACAAAAAGGTGAGATATTCATTATTTTGATTTTACTCACTAATTGACTTTCATCTTTCCCTTTATTAAAATGCATCTCCATGTCCTTGTGGCTGACACATTATTTTCAACCTACAAGCCTTTTCTCACAGATAAAATGTCACAAGCCTTTCACTACTCTATCAACATTTTCATGGAAATTACTCAAAGTACATTCCTTAGTTCCATCAGTTCTAATCTTCATAGCTAAGGCTTGCTGTATTACCCACATTGTTGTGAAACACTCTCATTTCTTTTGTATTCCAGTGGTGAGATGTAAGTTCTGCTCAAACAGCTTCTTCCCATGAACCATTGCTTTGTGGAACCAACTCCCAAAAGAATGCTTCTCTGATCACTACAATCTTAAGTCTGGTGTTAACTGTTATCTTCTCCACATAGCCACATAGACAGTGCTTCTTACTCTGTAACTCTCTACCTCGAGTGGCTCTCGAGCTTTATACATGGTGAACATCATCATCATCATCATCGTCATTTATTCAGTTAATGCATTTTGCATTACCCCTTCCTTTGTTGTAATTGTGGTTCAGGTGACATTCAAGGCAAAATGGTGCAATGGCTTGCTAGTTTGTTTTTTTTGTTTTTTTACACCAGGGATATTGAGGTTGCCATGTTACTCTTCTCAGAAGTTTTTTCTACCTATTGATAAAGCCATTTGCCTCTGGGGTGCAGCTCCTATGCCCAGGCTGGCGACTGGTCAATGGCCACTTGACATAGCTAGGTTGAGGAGAGGCGTTCTCCTTCATCAGTTTCAACTACCCTCACACAGTTTAACTGGCAAGTCAATGACATTGACTGGGGTGTAGTTGTCACAGTGCCCATGTGACTTCTTGGAGCCATGTGTGAGAGTTGGATGTAGGCCATGGACCATTACACTTTTGCATTCCAATTCACCTGAGTAAAATAGGGTATACCGTTTTGCCACAAAGTTATGGTACACCTCTGGGTGAACATCATTATAAAAAAAGAAAGATCAAATCAAAGTGTAAATTAACTGTTTTTATTATTCATATGAAGTGTCATGGCAATTACTTACTAAATAAATTAGAGAAATATGCTACAAAAAGATTTTATGCCAATGACATCTTAGGAAAATTAGTTTATTCCATAGTTTTCTTTATGTTACACAGTCTATAAATGTGTACTGTGGACAACTGCAACTTCATTTGACTATCTGGATAAAATTTTAAAGAGACAGGATTTTTTATAAAGAAAAAGAGTAGCATGATGTTGGCCAGTGAAATGCAAAAGCAACTTATGACCATAGAATGTTTAAGCACCAGTTTTGTATGATCTTGAGAACAACTAAACAAATGTCTCTGCAAGAGTTTAAGCAACTAACAAGGTCTGCTTTGTGTTCTGATGAAGTAAATTTTATTAAAAAGTTTCTGTTTCTAATAGCAATACTGACAATTAGTGCCTCTTACATATTAACCAGTTCACCCCAGGCAAGACTCTTATTTCCACTAAGATAGAAGGGGCTGCCTCGAGTGAAAGAGAATGAAAAGACCTTAGAAGGAACTAGAAAATCAATCCTAAACAGGAAACAAGGAATAAACCTCTACTCCTGTTCAAAAGATCAGGGAGAAGTGTAAACCAGATGGCAGGTGAACCTATCTACTCCTATTAAATATAAAGAAAATAATCCAATCAGGGAAGTGTTATTTGCGAAAGGAACAAAATCAGTTTTATTCAATTTTTACCTTCTCTAAATCCAAAGAAAAGAAACATTGATGAATTTGTCATGTTCTGAAGAAGTGCTTTGCTAATTTCACATAAAGGATTATGACCATATCATGTTGAAACATTGGTTCTCAAATGATCACCAAAGTTAAGTAACATAGAGCCTGGTCAGTACCTAGATAAGTGACTACTTGAGAATATCAGGTGCTGTAAGCTTGGATATGTGAGTGGTGTAATGGATGATAGCTTAGAATTGAAAATCAGAGAGCCAAGTTCCAATTCCAGTCGGGCTCGTTATATTCACTTATATGCAAATACTCTTAGGAAAGGTATGAATACACATCTTCTCCAGTATGACAACAAACTACACCCTGACCAGGGGATGGTAGCACCTGTTAGGGTAACGGCTATGAACAAATAGTAAACCACCAAACAAAAACAAAACATTATGAAAGTATAAAATATATTTTTGTAGTAAAAATACCAGCAATACATTTTTCATATTAAAAAAAAATATTAACAACACCAATTTCTTATATAATTACCAACAATGCATCTTCTGTAGTTGAAGGCATGCAATTGCATTAAAAATATTTAGATTTCAGCATTAAACAATCCATAGAGGTTGATATGTTGCTAAAACAAAATGACCAACTGACCAACCCAACAACCAACATGAAAGATCTTTCATGACATTAATCAATATAATATCTTACAATTTCCTAAATCAAATTGTATTGCAAAATATAACTTCAATAAAACTACTACTCAAAATTCACAAATCACCACCTCTAGTAATTATACCCACATAAACATGTATATTCACAAATACTGAGTATCATCTACCATGTATTCAATTGGGAAAGCAAAAAAAAAAAAAAAACAGTGGTGGCAACCAGTTAAGAGTAGGAAAACAATTTAACATTCCAAATCATGGGGATGAAGGAAGAAATCACTCCACTAATAATTCCACAAGTCATTCCCAGGAAATCATAGCAATTCACAGATAATAAAAAAAGGAAGCTGTAGAGAGCCATTATCGCCTATACTCTGAAAGAACATTACATTTAAGAATCAGTTAAGTAGCAGGGTAGCAGCCTGTTTAAAAGAATGACTATTCTGAATTTCAAATCATAGAAAAGGCAATGAAAAACCATTCTTCTTTCTTTTCTAACAAGAATAGTAATTCACAGATTATAAAAGAATGAAATCTGGATAGCCATGATTGCCTACGTCCTGAAGGGACGCAGCATTAATGAAACACTTTCTTTAATACCAATTATCAATATGGAATTAATCAATTAAAAAATGGTCTACTTGATCATGAACAAAGAAACTTTTTTCTTTTACAGTCATTGTTGAGTGTACAGATGCAGAAAAGAAAGCCAAAAAAGAAGTTGAAGAGTCAGAAGCCAAGTAAGCCAGTTTTTTATGCAAATATCAAATCTTGTAGAGATTAAAATCCTCTCCATTATAATATAGGCCGTTGTGTTGTGTATGTATGTGTGTGTGTATATATATATATATAGAGAGAGAGAGAGATGTGTGTGTGTTTGTTTTTAACACTGCTTTATTATTTTATTTTTTTGCAATAATTATGTCAAGTCGTGAAATATTTATTTATTATTACTTTAACACATGTACAAACTACTACAAAATGGTGCATATTGTTTAGACCTTGAAAGAACAATGTCTAATCAGATAGTTAATAATTATTAACTACCTGATAAAACATTGCTCTTTCAATGTAAAAAAAATGTACAATTTTGTAGTAGTTTGTACATTTGTTAAAGTAATAATTAATAATAAATATTCATTACTCTATTTTTATATTGAGCACTGTTTTTAAATTAGTGTTTTGTAAGTTGCAATTATTTCTTATTCACTTGTGTGTGTGTGTATATATATATATATACTCTCTATCATAATAAAGACTTGTGTGTGTATATATATATATATATATATATATATATATATATATATATATACACACACACACACACACATATATATAAAATAAAGAACTATCGAATTATAGATTTGAATTGACTGTTTTATGTAAACATAGAAAATATTTTTCTTTAAAATTTAATTAATTACAATGTTTCATTTATAACTTATGCTTCAATATAAGTCAAAAATTATTTAATTAAAATAAATGACCCACACAATACTTATTTGTTTTTTTTTAACTACAATATACCTTAGTATACCATAATTATTTATAATTCCAATTCTAAATTAAAGATTCCTGCCTCTTTACTCATGAGGTAGTACAGAATCTAATTTTTAAAAAACCTAAAATTCAACTTGGTGTTAAAAATTATTGTCTACCCATTTAAATAATATACTGTCTCACTATGTATCTTATCCAGAAAAAATATTTTTCATTAAAATTTAATCAAATACAATGTTTCATTTGTAACTTATGCTCCTTATAAGTTATTTTACTAAAATAAATAACCCACACAATACTTATTTGGTTTTATTAACTGCAATATAACTTAGTATATCATAATTATTTAATTCTAACCTAAACAACCTAACCTAAAATTTTTATGTAGTAATATAATGATTTTATAAACCATTGTAATAACAAAATTAAAATATATATATATGTAATCCTCTGAAATATTTTGGCATTATTTTTTAGGGCAGGGGTACACTCGTTAAAAAATAACACATCATGGCACTAAATACAGTGTCCTTCTGGAAATGGTCCAGTTGTTTAATATTAAAAAAAAGTAATCTATTGCCTTAATCTCCTCCAAAGAACTTAGGACCTTACACAATTATTGCATTCCTTTCACTTTTCAAAATGGTCTGCAATGTTATCATTCATAATTGCCATCAGCTGCCTTGTTTTATTCATCTTAATTTCATTCAGGGTTTGAAATCTGCTTCCCTTTGATGGCAAGTTTAACTTTAAGAAAAGCCAGAAGTTGCAGGGAAGCTAAATCTAAACTATAAAACAAAACAACCTGGCTAATATCATTGGGGGATGTGATGTTTTGTCAGAATCTCTACGTGGGACATTATTGCGAATGTGAGACTCAAACAATACACAAATGCACTCACTAGCATTTCAATGATGCGCAATTCTGTGAATAACTGACAAGCTGGTGAGGCTTAGAATGTGCTGACTGCATTTCTTGCAGAGAGGTAAGACATTTCCACCCCAAAAAAGGGGGCTACATTCCAATTGGATACTGCTGTAAACCTGATTAATGTCTGAAACTTTGACTCTGGTGCAAATCAAACTAATATCTATACCTTTGACCGAGGTAAACCAGACAGAGGTATACACTTTTGATTCTGGTGGAAACTGGACAGGTGTTTAAACCTTTGAATCTGGTGCAAACCAGACCTATATCTACACCTTTGATTCTGGTGTGTACCAGACCAGTATCTACATCTTTGATTCTGGTTCAAACCAGGCAGATGTCACATCTTTGACTCTGGTGTGAATCGGAATGATATCAGTGCCTTTGATTCTGGTGTGAACACCTTTACTGATGTTCAGAAAACTTCAGAAAATACAAACATAATTTGATTTTAAAGAATTAACCTGTATCACCCCAAAATATCACAACTCATAAAACATAATCACTGACACTATGAAGAAAATACTTACTGATAGAGTAGAGAAAAAACTATTGTTTGTCCAGTATGTGCAAATAAGACTGATGACAATTGGTGACAAGGATTTCAGGTTTATACAAACAAATTAGAAAGATCCCAATGAGCACTAACAAAATTGATAGAATTCATATCCCAAGTGACATCAATCAAAATGAGTCCAAGCAAAACTTGAAATATTAAGGCAAATTCTGTAAAATAATTTTCATATGAAACAGAAAATAACTTCTAAGTTGGTCATAAACATTATAAAGATATCTTCAAAAACAACTTGAGTGCAAAGGTCAGATACTCAAGCTTGTTTTAAAAAAAATATTACAGAACATGAAATATTTTGATACGACTCTCCACCTATGTTAATTACCATGTGCCTTCACAGCTTAGGTGATCATGTTTCTTCATAAGTATTGCCATTTACTAGAAATAAATGTTTATAAAAATTCTGATGACGGTATATTATGGATACTGACATTTTGTTTCCAATCAGATACTCTGCAGTACAGACTTAACTAAACACCACCACCAACATACAATATAATAAAATGTCAGAAAATAAGTCATAGTGTACGCTGTTATATAGCTATACTAGTTTGAAAATAGCACTGTACTAGTTAGTTTATAGCTAGGGACCAATATTTTTTCTTCAATATGTTTGAATTGCCAAGACCTCTTCAGAATGAGAGAACAGTTTCTCATTGTTTTGTTCACAGCTAACTGGTTGCAAATCAAGGTTAAAGAGTTTAGCCTCCCATACTATTTAATTCATAGCTGAAGGGAGAAGAGAAGGGTTTATCCCTTTTAAAAAGATCGATGACAATTATTATTTCATTTAAATTCATGAGGATCATAGTTGAGAGGAAAGCAAGAATTCAGAAAAATGTTCCACTGGTGAGACGTGTATGATCAGAAAATATTAGAAGAGAACTTCAGTATAACCTGGATATAAGATACCTGGATATAAGAGAGATTTTCTCTGGTCCCAAATTAGAGCCTGTATATGTATATAAAATAGACAAAACCCAAATATAAGAGAACCCATATCCGGGTTACACTGAACAAGTTCAACAATACAAAATGATGAAACCTAGCTACAAGTCTAGTCAGTCAGTTAAATGCCATACATGCTTGGGTAATCTTGTCTTTTTCTGATTCATTACTGACTATGCAGAAGATGTTTATCACAGTAGACTGCCATTTCTTTCTGAAAGAAAGGATTTGCTAATCAGGCCTGTAGGATCCAGTTTGTCATGCTATTTAACACATAGCAAGGTGAAGACGTGATTGATTCATACCTTTCCCAAGGATATTAGCACATAATAAACCTGACTGGAATTCAAACTTAGCTTTCTATTTTCTCATTCCGAGCCATTATTCATTACATAACACCACACATTCATAGTACTCTGCTTAAATTCATGAAGTCAAGGCACCAAAGATGAAAGCTCATCAGAACAATCACCATTTAAATATTTAAAGAAAAGGCACAGGAAAGTTGCATTATGACAATAGGAAAATGACTGAAGTCACAATGTCAGGCAAGGACCTATAATGTTGCAGATTCTTCTTTGTGATCCAATAGAAGAATTATAATCTGATAAAACTTGGAAGAGAATCAGTTCACCTCTATTTCAGAACAATTTTTCAGGTATTTACCACTTTCACTGGTGCATTATTATAACATTCTTGCCTGGCTGTGCTTGATTGTTTTGGAGAGAATAGGAAATTGTCATTTGTCAGAAATAAAATGCTGATAGTGATTTCTCATAGGCACTACCATTTTGATTTCAATCAAATACTCTACGGTACAGACTTAGCTACATAATATCCTCAATAAAGGATATAATAAAAAATCTAATCTAAATCTAAACTTATTTATAAATGGAACTTTGTCTGTGTGTGTGTCTGTTACCTATAGACTCCAAAACGGCTGAACCGATTTTCTTGAAAATTTACACAGTTGTACTATAAGCATCTGCGAGTGTTCTTAGCTAGGTTTTGTGTCAAGGTACCCCTGAGAAAAATCGATAATCGAAAAAATCAGGTTACAGAAGGAGTGGTCCGATTTTAATCAAATTTGATACACTCATAGACAAAGACATAAGAAACGATATTCAGAAGTTTCAAGGTTGCAGTTCTTACAATAGTGCAGAAAATCGATAATATATATATATATATATATATATATATATATATAAAAGGCAAGATGTTTGTGTGTGTGTGTGTGTCTGTTTATATGTCTGTATATTTTTTTTCGGCCCTTTTATTTTAGTTTTTGCTTTAGGTTTGGCTCTAAGTAGATATAATTGTAGTTCTTTGTCTCAGCCATGATACCATTTACTCAGAGAACTTATTTAGCCTTCAAAATTCAGTTTACAACAAAAAAAACTTATTTGATATCAATAGCAGGAAATAAAAATTTGACTTATATCCATTCATTTTTCTTTCAGTCTATGGTTTCGCTTTAGCTGGAAACAACTATTGCTTTTTAGTCTTTTCTGTCAACGTCCAAAGAGTCTCAGCTCCAGGACCATGGATTAGTTTTAAAGCTTTCATTACACTCGAGCAATGGCGTGCTATACTGCTAGTACATAAAAAATTGGTCATAGTATATACTAATATATTTCAATTCTGTTTTGCTAGTTGGTTTACAACTCAAATGCTAGGGGCCAAATGTTAGGTAGGCCTTTCTTGACAGACCAGACAAACCTGTGCTTGTTTACAACCAAATCTAATAATATCAGTTAGTTGCAGAGAGTTATACATTACTGAAACAATCTCGGCAAGATGGTGATTTCTATGTAGTAGTTGCATGCTTTGTAAAATTAGGGGTTTATTTTCTGATTTCTTTATTAACAGATGATTGAATTTTGATACCATGACAACCAGATATAGACATATGAATACCCAGGAAATCTTGCAGGCTATTCTTGACTCTGAAAATGAGTTTGAAGTAGAGAAAATAAATTAATTTGGTTCAGATGATGATGACTCAGACATCACCATCATTGGCAGTAGACCAAGTGCAAGAATTAAGAATATGTTGCTGATTTAATTACATTTACATTTTGCTTTTTTTTTTCTGCTTCTATAGGAATCAATAAAACCAGATATTTACAAACAAAAATATTTCCGTTATGCCTGAGCAAAATCCTTCCAGAATAGAAGCCAAGTGTTGCTGGGTTTTTGTGGTACAGTTTACTTGTCAGGTCAGTGTATGGTAGTAAAGGGATTGCTCTGAAGAAGATTTTTGCAGCAACTGCCTTTGCCAGCCAACTCATTTAATTCTGGCATTAACCAATGAATACAAATATCCAGATGAAAGACCTCCACTTGTAAGGTCATCTGACCACATCAAAGAGTTCTTTGAAGTCTTTTATCTTTTTACCCAGCTCCAAGAAGTTTTATTCATAAAAATAGATTCTCTTAATATATTTAGGAGTTAAATTATGCAGATTGCTCAGAAGAAAAAATTAAATTTGACTGCCTTAAAACTAGTAAAAATCAGAAATAAATTCAGTCTTATAAGGATAAAAGCATTTCATTTTTTTTTCTTTTTTAGCAAATGAACCTTAACTGTTGTTACTCATATTGTTAAAAATAATGATTTAAATCTTTTTCAGAGCTAATTAGCCTGGAAAACTTGGTGTTTAAAATTGCTTCATTAATCCAGTTTACAAATTACTAAAATCATTTTTACTTGAACTCATCACAAGTAATATGACCTTATTATACAAGGAGTACAAGAAAAACATAATGATGTTTTGAGATTGTTAATTAATTTTTTTATGTGTGTGTCACTATGATTGGGACACCAATATTAAAAAGTATGGTGAGTGATTTTATCTCAGTGTTTTGTGTTTTTATGACTGACAGTAAAGTCTGTAAATGTGGTATTCAAAGCAGCTGCCCACTTGACCAAAAAAGAATAAAATAATAATAAGAATAAAATAAAATAATCAAATGAAAATTTTGGGGAACAGGTGACAACAGACCGGTTGCTAGGGATTTCCTGTTGCAGAATTATATTAATAGTTACAGTTAGGATTGAAGTAGTGTTTGGCTGCCCTTTACTAGTTGCACAAGAAAAAGTTGCCAGCCACATATAATGATGAAGAGATGAGCAGATGGTTTATAGATGAAAGTCAGAAATCTCACTGATTGAGAGAAAAAGCTGATATGCTAGTCAAAAATAACAGAAATGGATGCTGAACACATTCAGAAAAATAAAAGTAATATCCTAAAAATTAATTTTAAATGGACCAGAAAATATAATTTGGTGTTTGTTGTCCAATCTGTATTTACTAATATTTGTCAAATATGTCTTTATTGTTGGGAACACATTTTTTTTGCTTGTCTCTTTTTGTTCATATTTCTTTTTATTCATGTCTTTTTTTTATTTGTGTCTTTTTGTTTATGACTATTTGTTTCTTGTGATTTTTATTTGTGACTTTTTGTTTATGACTATTTGTTTCTTGTGATTTTTATTTGTGACATAAACCTGACATAAACAAAAAGTGACAAAAAAAAAACATGAACAAAAAGTGACAAAAAAAACATGAACAAAAAGTTCATGTTTTTTTTGTCACTTTTTGTTTATGTCAGGTTTTAAGTCTTGCTTAATTTCAGATTGTTCTAAATTTTCTCATTGCCAGATTACAAAGCAAACAGGTTGAGCTTTCAGAACACACAGAGAAATTAGCCCTCCTTGATTCAGAAAACACCCGAAATAAAGATGCCATACAAAAGATGATAGAGAATCATGGGTAAATGAATGTTATTTGTAGTTTCTTTTCATGTTCTGATTTTATGGATAGCAAGAAAAATAAAATACAGTAAATAGAAAATTATTATATATATATATATATATATATATATATATACACACACACACACTGTGTCAGATTTTATTACACATGCCAATGTTTTCATAATAAATTTGTTGTTAACAAACTTAACAAATATTTGTGTTATTTAAAACCATTGTTCTTATCTTGGTTGATACAGATGTTATAGACACAATATTTTAATCAAGTATCTTCTGGTTATCATCAGTTATCCATTGTTTAGCTGATATGGGATATATATTGATTTTTGTGATATTTATTGTCCTTGTGGTATTAGTTATTAATTCCTGTTGAATCAGGATTTCACTACTATGTTAACATGCAAAACAATAAAATAATTTATTTATATTTCTGGGACATTGTGTTTTGCTTCTCTTGTCTATATCTTTTGGATTTACTTATAAATAAATCTTTATGTTGCATTTAGTTTGCATAATAAAATCTGACACCAACTCTCCAAATAAATTGTCAATATTTTTTCATAAAAAATCCCTTTATAATTGTGCACATCCCTCCTTTGGTTAATTTGGATGACCATTACGCCCTGCCAATATCTCATAAATAATGGACCATTCCATTTTGGTTGCATGTAAAGAAGGTAAAATACATTACTTGGTTTCAGTGAGAAAATAAAAGAAAGCAGAGAACCTAGAAATGTTTAATGTCTCCTGCCAATATCTCATAATTAAGGGACAATTGCATTTTGATTGCTGTGGAAATGTGGGAAAAGACACGACTTGGTTTCAGTAATAAAATTAATGAAAAAAAAGAAATAAGGGAAGATAGAAGTGTTTAATGACTGTTTCAGTGAAATCGGAAAGGTTGTCAATTTCAAATCATTTCATTTGTACCTCTTTACTTCTTAAAATAATATTATATACTTCTTCTGAGTATATATTTCTTCTTGAAAACGCCTCTGTTTGTTTGGGTCCCATGTTATCTGGATCAATCAATGATGACTAGACAAATGCTGCAGTAACCATGATGTTGAATGATGATGGAAATTAAGCTTCATATATTTGACGGTTTTCACTGCAACCACTATGACGCCAATACTTCTCAAAACTTCTGAGGTGACGTTTCAAACTTTCAACTCAATTCATAAATGCTTTATATCAGGGACCACTCAACCCAACTTCTTCTCGAAAATCATTTTCATATAATCATTTTATAATCTTCTTCTTCATCTTCTTTGTCCTTTCATTGTCACCGCCAGCAAGAATAAATACAATCTGCAACAAATGCCTCCTTCTAAAACAATAGAACCAGACTCAAATGTAAATAAAATATAAAATTTATTTTATTTTCCCTTTTTTTACACAATGACATCATCAGTGACATGCCATGGGTTAGGAGGTTGTTTGGTCAAAGTTGTCAGCACTCCCCATTGGGGAGACACCAATTTTACTCAACCGTATGCTTCAACAATTGTGTTCAGACTCTTCAAAATTAAAATTACCACTAAAAATTTTCTGTCAGCTTGATGTCACTTTCATGCCATTGACAGCTATCTTCCTGTACAAACTTAAATGTGGGACACAAACCTCTGACCCTGATAGACAAAATAAAAATCACAATTCAAAATTGTTTTCACTTTTGTGCCCCTGGCTGATATTTTTCAACAAAATACATTTCACTCAAATTTCAAAACATCTGTGCCCTAAGTGCAAATACATTTCATTCTCAAAAATACTGTCTGAATATCTAAACTTATTTATAAATGGAACTTTGTCTGTGTGTGTGTCTGTGTGTCCGTTACCTATAGACTCCGAAACGGCTGAACTGATTTTCTTGAAAATTTACACAGTTGTACTATAAACATCTGCGAGTGTTCTTAGCTAAATTTTGTGTCGAGGTACCCCCGATAAATATCGATAATCGAAAAGATCAGGTTACAGAAGGAGTGTTCCAATTTTAATCAAATTTGGTACACTCATAGACATAAGAAATGATATTCAGAAATTTCAAGGTTGCAGTTCTTACAATAGTGCAGAAAATCGATAATATATATATATATATATATAAAAGGCAAGATGTTTGTGTGTGTGTGTCTGTTTATCTGCCTGTATGACTGTATTTTTTCAGCCTTTTATTTTAGTTTTTGCTTTGGGTTTGGCTCTAAGTAGGTATAATTGTAGTTCTTAGTCTCAGCCATGATACCATTTACTCAGAGGACTTATTTAGCCTTCAAAATTCAGTTTATGATGAAAAAAGCTTATTTGATATCAATAGCAGGAAATCCAAATTTGACTTACATCCATTCATTTTTCTTTCAGTCTACGGTTTCGCTCTAACTGGAAACAACTATTGCTTTTTAGTCTTTTGTGCCAACATCCAGTGAGTCTGAACTCCAGGACCATGGATTAGTTTTAAAGCTTTTGTTACGCCTGAGCAATGCCAGGCTATACTGCTCGTTTAACAATAATGACCAACATTCATATTAAAGATTTTTATTGCAATATTTTGTTAAAGTTGATAAGCTCAAATATTTAATAATGCAATAGGGTATTTCTATGGATACTTTATTGTTGTAGAACTTGCCATGAGCTTACTCAATCATAAACTTAGGAATTAAGATTCATCAGAATATTAAAATAGAAAAACCATGAAATTTTCACAGGTGAAATTTAGTAAATATTAAAAGTGAAAATCATGTAATATTGTGGTCTTAAAAATATAAGTATATTCTGGAATTTTAACTAACATTAGTTGATTAATACTAGTTTTATTTTGAAAATGTTGACTTACTCCATTAGATTTTATAATATGTGTAATTGGGTAAATGACATATTCTAACATTTTGTAAAACCCATAATTTTTAATTAATATTTTTCAAACCAGAAATTGAATCCACATTAAAGTTCATAATTTATATTTATAATTATAATATTTATAATTTATATTTATAATTACAGCATTTATAATTTTTTATTAAATTCATTTTTTCTAATAAAAAAGCAAATCTGCTTTGCTTTAAGATTCAAAATTTACAGCTTTTATATTAATTCTAGTTACTTGATATAACACCTTATTTTTCTTTGTTGCAGAGAAAAATCTTAAAACTAATTATATACAAAGTAGGGTCATTTTATCAGAAAAGATAAACAAGTTAAACCCAGTTTAAACCCAACTGAAATATTTTCTTGTATTCTCAGTATAAAAACCTTTCAGCTGTGTTAGATATTTTTTACAAGAATGAAAACAATAAGTTATTATAAATTCTACCCATGAACTGATAACCAGAGACTAATCTAAAATCTTTTCTCTTTGTATTTTAAACTCTAGTCCAGTTATCCCTAAACTTTTTTCGCTGGATCACATTTTCAGAATTAAAATTTGCCCACACTTCACCAAATTTTACGTGATAAAAAGTACATTTATAAATTAAAAACAGAGGTTTAAACAGTGATAACCATGAATTCGAAGTTACAATATTATCATTAATAACACTCTCCTTCAATTTGAAGACCCTAGTTACTATATTTTTAATACTTGATATAATGCAAAAATAGCACAATGATAAAATCAGTTGATAATTATTTATTACATGGAAAAATATGTGCATGAAAAGTAATATTCTTAAGATGTTATTAAACCTGCAAAAGTAAAGGACAAGATATTCTAGTGACATGAAAAAATAAGGAATTTCTTACTTAAAACATTCCATTCAAATTTTTGTTTTTAGCTGCGTTAGAATTGAATTAATGGTGAAGCTTGAAAGCTGCCTAGATTCACTCAATGTTGGACATAAGAATATATTCAACCACTGCCATGGTTGAATGATAACTATTGATACTGAGACTCATGTATGCAATTACAAGTAATTCATAATATTTAATTTTTTTTTTTTTTTTTTTGGCATAATTTTTTGGAACTGTTTCTAAAGCTGGGGTGGACTAATAATTATAGCTGGTTGTGTATATACACACACACACACACATATATATAGTGTTAAGATTAGTGTTTTTTTTAGTGGTTTACTGGTAGAAAGGCATTTTGAAAACAAGCAGGGTTTTTGTCATCAGGTGTTTGATATTGAGGTAGAGATTGAATTTTAATAGAATTAATGTGGAGACGTTTGTCACTTAACTGAGCAGAGTTATGTTGACTCTGAAGTTTTGTGAAGGCATTATTCTGATATTTTCACTCGTCAGGGCTTTTTCTGCAGAAGAAGCAAAACCTGTGAGGAGTGAAGACATCCCAATAATGTCTTCTCAAAACTTCAGAGTCGTCATAACTCTGCAAGAACTTAGTAAGAAATAAGGAAATCCACATTGACACATAGGAAAAAATAAACAAACAAAAAATCGCTACTGAAACACAAAAATTTAACAAGGAAATCAGGAAATTAAGTAAATATGAAAATAAGTTTGGTTTTTTTTTTGTTTTTTTTTTAATCATATCACCCCAAGCAAGGCGATAACGCCACTGATGTGCAGGGGCCTACGTAAGGGTAAAAAGAATGGAAAAGAGAAAGCCGGAAACCGCATCCTAAACAGGAAACAAGGGATGAACCTCTTCACCTGTTCAATAGATGTGGGTGGAGTGTGAACCGGGCGACAGTTTAGTCTATCTACTCCAATTGTGGTATAGACTTATAAAATCTTAACTCTGAACATCCAAACTTTATGATCTCACAAAACTGGTATCACAATGCGTCCTATAAACTCCCTCCAATAATCTTCTCACTGTTTTTTTTTTTTTTTTTTTTTTTTTTTTTCAATTGGATTAGATAGACTAAACTATCACCCAGTTCACACTCAAACCACATCTATTGAACAGGTGAAGAGGTTCATCCCTTGTTTCCTGTTTAGGATGCGGTTTTTGGTTTTTCTCTTTTCTAATCCTCTCACTGTTTTTTTTTTTTTTTTTTTTTTTTTTTTTTTTTTTTCAGTTGGAGTTGATAGACTGAACTATCACCCGGTTCACACTCCACCCACACCTATTGAACAGGTGAAGAGGCTCATCCCTTGTTTCCTGTTTAGGATGCAGTTTTCGGTTTTTCTCTTTTCTAATCTTCTCACTCTTATGTAGCACCCCTACACATCAGTGGCGTTACCGCCTTGCTTGGGGTGATATGATTAAAAAAAAAAAATCTTTGATTGGCATTCAATCATCCTGCCTCACCTGCTATCCTCTTCTGTCACTCCTATGAGACACAACACACTGTTTGGGAACAACTGCTCTCATCTTTCGCTGAATTCAATGAGTCACTTTTTTATTGAAATGCTTTAAAAATGTTGTTTCTTAATTTTTTTTAACCAAGTTTCAACAAGAGTGTTTTCCTTATTTTTAGCCAAACTAAAATAGTTCTCCTTGTTTCTATTGAACTGTAACAAGTCTCTCATCTTTTTTACTTTTTTTTTAACTTAACTGCAATAAGAGAGCCTCTTTTCTTTTTCTTTTTACTGATTTGCAAGAAGATTTCTAAATTTGTTAGCTACAAATTATGGGAAAAGAGCAATGAAGTCACTAAAATAAAAATGGATGTACTTAAGCTTTTTCTTATCCAACTGCAAAAAAATAAAAAGAATAATGTTGATTTCAGATAGTGGATCTGCCATATTAAATGTAACTAACATCAAATAAAAAAGCTTGAATCTGCTCTATTGAATGTGGCTAGTTCCAAGCTGGGATCTTTCATTTTTAATGTAAGCCACCTCTGCCAAATTGGAGAAGTTGTGGCTTTCATTTACAAAATTTAATCAGAAATTGTTTGTAAATTATCAAACTTTCCCTGTTTGTTTTTTTCCAGTCTCTTGATAACCCAATTCAACAGAGAAATTGAAAAGCGAAGATCTGCTTTACAAGAGGAAAAACAGTTAAGGTTAGTTGAAGAAAACATTTAAAGCTGACTATTAAGCCAGACTTTTCAATATTACTCTATAGAAATTCTTATTCTGTACACTGCCTGTTCTCCTTATTTTTGTTTGTCATTTTAATCATTATTTCAACATTATTGCAAAATCAAAGCATTATAATTTTTTTATTAGGAAGCATCTTTACTTCTTTCAGATGACTGATTTGTTGTCTTTATTGAATTCTGGTTACAAATTACTTTTTTCTTTAAATCTAAATCCTTATTAAAGCAATGGAGGTCACACTTCTTTACTTATGTGATGAATGCATATCAGTACAGATGCAAAAGAAGCCCTGAGCCGTGTGAAGACATATCTGTTGAAGGCAGTCATGTCCAGGTTTCTATGTTAGCAACAGAAAAACTTAAGATATGGGCCTCCCTAAACTTGTCCAGATGTGCGTTTTGTCAAGTGTCTCACATAAATAAAAAACAACAGGAAAACCAGTAGAAGGCAGTTTGCTCTTGCCAATACTTGTTTTGCTATTGGTGAAGATTCAGTGTTTTATAAAGACATTTCTTTGGTACATTTTGTCTCTAAAGTTATGTATTGCACACCGATCAATCATCAATTATTCATTTTCTTTTTATTTCTTTTCATCTCTCATCTCTCTCTCTCTCTCTTCTCTGCCTGTTCCTCTTTAATTATTAAGAGATCAATCTGTTACCTGTTAGGTGTTTACCTCAGCTTCAAAACACACTTGCCTTATTTTTCTAGAACTTGATAGATAATGATTTTATATCTAATATTAATACCTGGTAATCTAAATAAGCAAGACATTATAAGACTAATTAGACAGTGGCATAATTAAAACTAATAAGCAACCTCTTTTTTGTCTACGTTTTGGTTAAAATTAATATTTCTGTCTGTTTATATTTCATGAAAAGTAAAACTACTAGTTAGTTATTGTGGGAAAGTATTTTTTTTTTTAATCATTTCACCCCAAGCAAGGCATTCCACTGCAACTATTGCGCATGGGGCTACATAGGGGAAGGTAAAGAGAAGGAGTGGTTAGACATAGGGAATGTCAGGAGGAAGGTGATAGATGGGTAAGGATAGATACCGAGGATGAGGGTTGGACAGATGGGAAGAGTGTTTGATAGAATGGGAGCAAGTTAGTGTGTTAGGAGGTGTCTATTGACCTACATTTAAACTCCTGGAGATTGTAGCCGTCGGGGAAGCAATCGTGTGGAAGGGAATTCCACAGTTGGGAAGTGCGAGGAAAGAAACTATTGGAGTAGAAGTTGCGGTTGCATTTTATGGGTTTCACTGTAAAAGGGTGGGATCTAGTTGCTAATCTAGTATCTCGTGCAAATTCGTATTTAGGGGGCACCAGTGATCTAAGTTCATCAGAGCAGAAGCCGTGAAAGTATTTATAGAAGAGACACAGGGAAGCCACGTTGCACCTGTGGGAGAGAGACTGCAGGCGGTCTGCCAAGTCAGTATCTATCACATTACAGACCCTCCTCTGTACCTTATCAAGAAGCCCGAGGAGAATAGCAGGGGCACCCGACCAGATATGGCAGCAGTATTCAATGCACGGGCAGATGGTAGATTTATATATGTGCAGGATAGATTTAGACGGAAAAAACTTCCGGGGTCTACACAGAGAACTGACTTTCATAGCAGCGGATTTAGCAATGGATTCGATATAGTCATTCCATTTGAGGTCCGCTGAAAGTGTGAGACCAAGGAGGCATAGTGTTTTACTCTCTGGGAGGCAAGCCTGGTCCATGCTAATGGGAGGTAGGTGCGATTGTCTATGATGGTTAATTGAGAGTAGCTTTGTTTTAGAAGCATTAAAATTTACTAGCCATTTCTTACCCCAGTCCACTATGGATTGGAGGTCTTTTTCAATCTCGGCTGCGAGGTTAGCTTTGACGCCTACACCAGATTTTTGTAGGAGGCAAGAGTAAACTGTGGTGTCATCGGTGTACAAACCTACTTGGGATCTTATGGAATCAGGGAGATCATTAATGTATATCAGAAAGAGTGTAGAAGCTAAGATGGAGCCTTGGGGGACACCTGCGTTTGTATGGTAGTTCTGGGAGTCATGTCCGTTTAATACCACCTTCATTGTGCGGTTAGAGAGGAATGACTGGATTAGTTCAAACAAATGTCCAGTTATACCATAGCTCCGCAGTTTGCATAGAAGGCCAGCATGCCAAACTCTGTCAAATGCCTTAGATATATCCAATGCAACAGTTCGAGCTTCGCCATTCCTGTCGAGTGCCTGGTATATGTACTCGGTGATGGTCGTTAGCATATCAGCAGTAGACCTGGTGAAACGGAAACAATATTGCTTGTCCGAGAGGATCCTGTGTGCTGTGAATTGCTAAACCACTTCGGCGTTGATAATGGCTTCGAACACTTTGCCAAAGATCGGAAGGAGGCTGATAGGGCGGTAATTTGCAGGGTCTGAGGGTTCTCCAGTGTTTTTAAATATAGGAACTACAGAGGAAGATTTCCAACAGGCAGGAAAGCAGGAAGCAGATAGGCAGAGGTTGTAGAGCTTAGAAAGGACAGAGGAGAGTTCAGGGGCACATTTCTTTAAGACTATGGTTGGGATTCCGTCCCCACCGCTTGCTTTGCGAGGGTAAAGTTTTAAGATTATCTTAGAGACAAGCGAAGGTGTAATGTGGACATCATTCAGTTGTGCCTCGGTTCTAGGTGAGAAGTCGGGTGTAAAAACTCCAGATGAGTCCAGACTCAAATTGTTCAAGAATCTGCAGGCAAAGCATTCAGTCTTATCCGCTGGGGAGGTGAGGACCTCAAATTTGTTGATTAGTGGGGGTATTGTGGACTTGCTCTTGTTAAGTACTCTTTTACAGAGTTGCCAGTAGTCTTTGGCGCCGAATTTAGAGGATGCTATGCATTGCTTCATTCTGGCAGCAAACAACATCTTAGCTTTGTTAAGTATCTTTTTACACTTATTATGAGCTGAAGTGAAAAGGCGCCTGTTTTGGTCCAACGTGTAGCTATGATAGAGTCGGAAGAAATGATTCCGGTGGGCAATGGCAGCCGAGCAAGCGGGTGAGAACCAAGGAGACAAATGAGATTTAAGCTGGAATTTCCTAGCAGGGATGAAGGCATCGATGCCAGTCTTAACCCAGGAGGAGACCTCAGATGCACATTCTTCGATGAGAAGACTAAAAACATTATTCCAAGGGATGTCACAGAGGAAGTCTCGGAACGAATCCCAGTCTGCTCTTTGATAGCAGTAGGATATTCTACTTGTCTGGGTTTCATGGGTCGGGCGGGAGTGGAATGAGATGTTGACAGACACTACGGTGTGGTCAGAGTTTCCGAGTGGGCAGAGTTATCTGGGATGGAAGTGAAGCAGAGGTCTAGAAGTGAGTCCCTTCCGTTAGAGTTGTTGGAGAAACGCGTGGGGAAGTCCACCACTTGCGTAAGGGATTGGGTGATTGAAAAGTTCATGGTGTGGGCACCAGCAGGGTCGGTGACAGCATTCTCCAGCCACTTGGTGTGGTGGGTGTTAAAGTCACCAAACACGAATACATGGGCAGAGGGATGGGAAGAAATGGCTTTGTCGATATTGTCAGAGATGCTGTCAAGTAATGAACAGTCAGGGGAGGAAGGAGAGCAGTAGAGAAAGAAGAGATAGCTAATCGAGCTGAGAAGTGAGAGGCGGAAGCACATGAAAGAATGATCTGGGGATTCAAGAGATGACACCCTAGCTAGGGGAAGGTGTTTGCTGACATAGACACCAAGCCCATGCATATGAACATTGGAGTCCTTCCTGAAGAGGGGAAGGTAGCCAGGAACGTAAAACTCAGAAGAGGGGATAGAAGGGTTAAGGTTAGTTTCACATAGGGCTAAGATATCAGGTGAGTTAGTGTGGAGGAATGAATCTACGCTGAGGAAGTTGGTGCGGATGCTGCATATGTTAGTGAAAGAGATGCAGACGGGTTTGGGCGTTTTCAGACGAGCTGGTTTAGTTTTGCTATTATGTTTGCTTTTTTCTATAGTGATTCAGTTAAGGAGAGGTCTTAGAATAGAATCAGTCGGTCAATCGTTTGCAACGTGTGAAGGATGGAGACTGGTGCGGCCTACAACATAATGTGGCCTCAGGGTTGCCCACCGAATGTTCATGCAGGGACGCCCGTCCATGCACAATATGGCACTCCAAGAACCCCGGTATTATTCAACTGTTGATCAGTGCAGCCTCTCAAGACACTATGCAAGAGTTCGGGCTCCTAACTACCAGTCAGAAGCAGCAACCAGGAAACTGCCAACCCGGTACCCTCAGAATGTAAAGATGTTGCCACCATACTCCGTAACTGCAAAGAGCTTCCAGCTGAACTAACACTAAGACCGGAGAAGAGGAATGAACCGGGAACCCCTTTGAATAAATAATCTATAAACCAAAGTAATGATTTTAAGACAGGCAAACAAAATTTATTCAGACTTATGTTTTATTTATTCTTGTTTCCCTTTTTTAATGGTAGCTGCTAGTTGCAACACTGTCGACATGTGGCCGAGGCATTAGAACTTTAGCATTCCAATCAAGAGACCCAGGTTGAATTTCCCAATTAGAGGATTTGTCAAGGAGGTGACTTCTTGATAATATGGCTTACGGCCATATCACTTTGAATACACTGGTTCTCACTCAATCACCGAAGTTAAGCAACGTTGAGCCTGGTCAGTACTTAGATGGGTAACCGCTTGGGAATACCAGGTGCTGTAAGCGTTTAGTGACGGATGTGCATTGTGGTGCAGTGGATATCGGCTCGAAAAAGAAATCGGTGAACCGAGTTCGAATTCCAGTTGAATACCCTGCATTCACTTAAGCACTGGTACCCTTGGGAAAGGTATTAATCCGTCCCTTCCCTCCAGTTATGGGTTAAATAACAAGGTAGGACTTGGGGACCCTGCCCTTAAAAACAAATCCCGATGAATCTTGATACACAAAAAGAAAAAAGTATTACTAGACACAAAACTTATATAAAAACAACAAATTGTTGAAAGAAAAAGGTATTATCAGCAATAAATAAATAAAAAATTTAGTTGGCAATAAATGACCCATCGAGGTTGATATGTCATAAAAACAAAACAACCAACCATCTTGATAATATCTACCTAAGGAAACAATGCAAGTATGTAGTAACATTGAGAAGTTTTCTGAAAACAACACTATGTAAATGAAATTGGGTAAACAAAACTGTTCAGAATCTATTGATGGAAGTGCTAGCACAAAGTTATTAGTTATTGTGAATTAGAGGATGTGCGTTGTAGTGCATTAGATATTGGCTCAGAACAAGAAATGAGGGAGCCGAGTTCAAATTCCAGCTGAATTCATTGCCTTCACTTACACGCAAATACCCTTGGGAAAGGTATTAATCTATTCCTTCCAGTTATGGGTTAAATAACAGGATAGATTGGGTTCTATAGCCTTGGTCGGCAACCAGTCTACCGCAGAAAGCAATGGCAACCTACTGCGGGATAATCTTCTGCCCAGTCAGTCATGTCTCTTTGAAGACATGATTGCCCAAGTGTGTATCACATATGGCACTTAACTGACTGACTGACTTAGAGTTTGTGTATACTATGCTAACAGTTTCTTCTCTCACACTTCTTGCTTTTAGAACTCTCTTCTTGCTTGAAAAATTTAAATACAATGTGACTCGTTATCTTCTGTATTCTTAACTCCTGTTTTTTTATTGTTCTCTCTCATTAATGTTTTCTTTCTTGTATATTCTCTGACACTCAGTAACTTCCTTGTGTCCAAGTAACTTTATTGCCTTGCTTTGGTTGAATTGATTAAAAAAAACATCTTCCCTAGAACTGTTTAACATATAAAATATAGTGTAGCTGCCGCCAGGCACCTTTTGCTACCAAACCTTAATGTAAAATCAGCAGGTTCGTTTTCTCACTGAAGCCAGCCCTGTATTCTTGACTGGCAGCCTTGTCACCCCTTAGGACAATGTTGCCAGAAAATATAGTTCCTTATATTTTAGAACAACGTAAAACAATTATGAGGTCTAAATAGAAAGTATGAAACAAAAACGGCAAAGTTAGAATAAGTAAGTAAAAATATAACAAGTAAGCTGTTTTTACGACAACCTTTTCTAGAATATAGGATTTGGCCTCTACATACGAAATTCAAACCCTCTTAACAGCCTTTTGGATTGAGACCTTCTAAGAGGTCAGACGTAAGTTTGTTATCTCCAGTGGCAGCACATTTGTTTTCGGCACTGTTAGGGAGTAACTCAATTGCCATAGACCACACAAGGTGCCAATGAGGTAATTAACATTTTTTCCATTCACTTTCCAGCAAACCCTAGGCAAATTTTATAGTTAATAGAATTTTAATTCTTCTAAAGTTTTATTGCCTTTTAGACCCTTTCTTAATTTGTAAAAATGTATTGCTTTGGCGACGCAAACGATTCCTGTTGATTTAAACCTTTGTTATAAGTTCCCTTGTTTTGTTATAACTATTTATGTAAATTTCATTGTTTATTATCTTATTTTTTCGGATTTTGTAATTATCTATCCTTGTGTACATTCTTCCTCCATGTGCTCATGTTATTTGTTTGTCTTAATTGCAGTTTTCACAGCTGCACAAGTACTGTAAAGGAAATAAAAACTTTTACAATATATACCCGCAGTTGTCAGTTCTCTCATGCCTGTTTCATGTGGCAATGGCAGTTAGATACAGCCCAAGTTTGATTAGTGGTGATCAATTTCATATAAATAATATTGATGAATAAAATAATAATGAATAATAAAGAACAAAGGAATACATTTTCCCATGATGCTAGTAGTAAAGGAACTGGGAATTTTATTAGCCTCTTGGCTTCATTAAAAACACTGTTAGGTGGTGCTGTTGAATATAAAAAGACATTTTCCTTTGTCGCTCTCTTTCTCCTCCTTGCTCCAAAATGTAGTAGCATGTGGGAAAAGGTGTCTTCACTGGGGCTCATCTGTTTGTTTCCCCAGACGACTAATAACTGAACTCTCTTTTCCACTTTTCAATTTATGGTGTTCAGACGTGTCTTCCAAAATCTCCACTTATAAACTAAATCAATCTTGTTTTTGGTTGTTCTATCAATGTGCAAGGCTGACATGAGCTCAACCATTATAATGATGTTTGTTTTTCTTACCCATAATTTCTGGACTGAAAAAAGGAAAATAGACATACAATTATAACCATGCCTAAAACCCACCGATAATGAAGTAAGTACAAAGATTTCTTTTGGTTGTCTCAACTCTGACTTGAGCTTAACCATTAATATAATGTTTATACTAACTTACACTAACTCCCAAAATTGAAGCAACAAATGTAAACCTAAAATGAATAAAATTTCTTCAAATTAAATTAAGAAATCTTTCTTGATGATTTAGATTTTCACTTTAGTCTCCCATGAACTGTTTTCTTTATTTTTTAATTAAATATTTTCTTAGCAATCTTTTCTTTTTTCTAAAATTATATGCTAAAAAGATTGAAACTCAAAAATGTTCATGCTTCATTTTAGATCAGAAGCACAACATGACCGAGATTCTCTGACGCAGAAGATGAAAACGACTGAAGAACAAAAAGTAAAATATGTGTCAAAAATGAAACAGAAGATCTCTGAGCTGAAAGAGCAGTTTACCAAAAAGAGTATTGCGGTATGTTTGTCAGGAAAAAAAAAAAACAATGCATGGGTCTTTTTGATAGTTGTATGGTTTTATACAAATAATCCACTTGTCCATAAGAAAAAAGAAAATAAATAAAATAAAGCAGAATGTGTAATTACATCAATGTAAACATCACTTTAGTTTGATGAAGCCATAAAAAATGAAATGCATCATACAAAACCTTTTCCTCACTTTGACATTAATTTTCTTAATGTATATGTGTGTTTATCTGTATTTAAAGAATCTTGCAATATTCTAAGTTTTGTTTCAGGGAAAAGAACTACAGAAAGAAGTACAAGAAAAAAATGAGGCTTTACAAAAACTGGATGAGGAAACAAAATATATGGAAGAAACAATGAAAAAATTGGCTGAAGAGAAGGAACAATTGATTAAACAGACAAAGGTGAGTGGCCATCTTGAATTTCTACAAATCTGGGCACAAGCAATCAAACTACAACAAGCTTATATATATATATATTATATTATATATAGTTACTGAAAAGTTTTTTGACTAAGAGGGATTCCCCAAAAATGGGTCACACGGTGTGGAAGAATTAAGAACTGAAATGTTAATAGTGAGCAGAAAGAAAAGATATAAGATGATAGCAATGAAAAAATTTAAGTTACTTTCTGAGGGTGAAAATATCTGGCGACCATTCCAAGAGGAAAGATTTTATGCTACAGAAATTGGAATCTTTACCATTAATATTAGTAAAGGAAAGGCTGGGGTTGGGTTTTTTGTTTACTGGTTTAGCCATATTTCTTTTTGTTGTGTTTTTCATGAGGTTTGATTTGAGGGGAAAGAGAGAGAAAAGACCACCATAACTGTCACTATCTGTCATGAATAGCAATACAAACCAGCCAGAGCATGTCTGAGAACAGATTTAGTGTGGTCTCAGAGTCACCCAATTTCACTCACAAGGTTTGTGTCAACCCGTGGTATGGTTTTCAAGAACTTTTTTAAAGGTTCCGCATACAGGCCGATAACATCAAGAAGTCAACTTCCTGACAAATCAACCATGCTGAGATTTAAACCCGAGTTTCAGAATGTGAACATTCTAACCACTCAGCCACATGCCCATATATATATATATATGGTAATATTTTTATTCTAAGTTTATAATAAAAACATAGTCTACTGCAACACAAGAGCTGTTGTGTTTTGGGACTATCTTATTAGCACATTGTCAGGCAGTGGTAATGAAACACAATGGCTCTTGTGTTGCAGTAAACTATGTTTTTATTATAAACTGATAATAAAAATATTACTATATATAATGCTCTACTAAGTATCGAGCACTCTTAATAAAGTAAATCACTACAAACAGTGGACTGCCAAACCATTAGTTTGTACTACTTCTAAGATATATATATATATATATATATATATATATATATATATATATGTGTGTACATTTTCACAACTTAGGTTTCAACCTTCTAGTATCTTCAGCTGATTTACAATAACACAATAATAGTTATTGCCTGAAGATACTGAAAGGCTGAAACGTAGGTTGTGAAAATAACTCATTTCCAAATAAAAGATATTCAAAAGTTCTATAATATAAATATATTGAATACTTTTCAATACTACTGTGTACTAGTCTAATGACCAAAAACTAATTATATATATTTTCAAATTTAAAAGTTGAACTTAATTCTGATTAGTTAAATTAAACACCCACATAAAATCTAAATTCTTCTGTCTTCCCCCCATCCTTATTAACTCTTTAAATAACAAGTGTATTGTTTTCTACATTTACACCAATAAGTCAACATTGCCTACTGATGAGGTAAAATCTCGAAAGATAGAAATTTCCGTGTCACAATGTAAATTAAATTAATTTTAAGCAAAATAACAAATTATAATTGTATGTATATATATTAGGTTGTCCCAAAAGTTCGTAAACACTTGCAAAAAAATTGAAATTTTACTCGCCAAGTAATCTAAGGTTACCAGAAAACACTTGCAAAAAATTGAAATTTTACTTGCAAAAACAACAAAAATTATTGCTCAAAATAAAGACCATCATTTTCCAAGACTTTCTGCCATCGATCTGCAAGCTTTTGGATCTGGTCAAAGCACCATTCCGCCGGCTTCAAATCAAAGAATTCTTGACATGTTTCCTTGACTTCATCAAATGAGTCGAATCAGTGGCCCTTCAGAAAGTGTTGCATTGAGTGGAAAAGGCCGTAATCTGATGGAGCACAGTCAGGACTGTAGACTGGATGTGGCAGAACCTCAACGCCATCCAGCTCTTCAAACTTGTCTTTGGTCTTCCTGGTGGTGTGTGGCTTGGCATTGTCCTGCTGCATTAAAGCGCACTTTCAGTTGATCAGAGCCGGGTACTTTTGCTTCAACTTTTCGTAGACCCGCTCAAGTTGCTGACAGTAAAGTTCGGCACTGATGGCACAACCATTCGGAACCAACTCAAAATGCACGATTTCTTCAAAGTTCCACCCAACGCACAACATGACTTTCTTGCCGAATCGATCTTGTTTTGGAACCGACAGTGTCTCTTACTGTTTCTGAACCCATCATTTGTCTCGATTGAGCTGGACCAGATAGACCCATTTCTCATCTGATGTCACAATGCGCTTCCAAAAACACTCATCCAATGGATTGCTGAGCAATTGACGGCAAATTTCAACTCGTCTGTTGGCTTGTGCTTCAGTGAATTCGTGAGGATCTTGGCACAGCTTTTTGTGAACAAAATCAAGTTGCTTCAAATGTTGGTGAATTGTCGATTTGCCAACTCCAAGCTCATCAGCCAATTCTCATCCCGAACAAGGCTTCAAGACTCATGTCGCCAGAATCGAAACACTTGTACCACTTTGAGATTGCCGCATATGCACTTGTTCCTTCACCTTCAACAGCACAAATATCTTCTGCAGCTTTTCTGGTTGAAGGACCTCACTTCCAGCAGTAATGAATCAAAACTCGCAGCTCAAATTTATCAATTGCCATCTGGAATACAAAGATGAAGATTACTATAACAATATAAATGCAAAATTGCATAAAAATTCAATTTTTTGCAAGTGTTTACGAACTTTTTGGACAACCTAATATATATATATATATATATATATATATAGAGAGAGAGAGACATATATACGCATGCATGCATAAATATATATATAAACATAGAAATACAAACACAAAGATACACATGTATGTGTGTGTATATATGTTTGAACAAGGCCTTGATGCCACAGAGCAGAAATACCGATTTAAACTGGTTCAAAGAATTTTTTTAATTAACCTGAAAAATTGCAGCTAGCTCTATGTTCAGTTTCTTTATCTTTTATACACTGAGGTATTTGAATTATCATACAAACACGGGTGTCCCTCAAGGCTCGATTCTAAGCCCTACGCTTTTTCTGATTTTCATCGACAATCTCCCTGATGTAATCAGATCCCAAGTAGGCATCTACACTGACAACACTACCATTTACTCCCACCTTGCTAAGAAATCTGCCAATGCTGACAAAACAAACCTTGCTGCTGCTCTTGAAAAGGACCTTCAGTCAGTGGTGGACTGAGATAAGAAATGGCTTGCAAATTTTAATGCTTCCAAAACAAAGCTGCTATCCTTTAACCACCATAGACAATCTTTCCTACCATCCATCAGCATGGATCATGATAGTCTCCCTGAGAGCAATACACTGTGACTCCTCAACTTCAAATAAGTGGAACAACTACATTAAATTAATAGCTAACTCTACTGCTAAGAAGGTCAAGTCCCTGTGTCAGGTCAGGAAGTTCTTCTCTTCTGAGTCTATCATGCACATTTACAAATCTACCATCTGCCCGTGCATTGAATATTGCTGTCATATCTGGTTGGGTGTCCCTGCTGTTCACCTTGGGGTTCTCAACAAAATCCAAAGAGGAATATGCAATGTAGTTGATCCTGACCTGGTGGCCTGACTTCGGTTTCACTCTCACCAACGAGATGTAGCTTCTTTCTGTCTCTTCTACAAATATTTTCACAGCTACTAGACCAGCAACAAGGTCCTACCCTTTTACTGTAAAAACAATAAAGTGTAACCGCAATTTCTACTCTAGCAGCTTCTTTTCTTATACTTCCCACCTGTGGAACTCTCTTCCATATTTTTGTTTCTCTGACAGTTACAATCTCCAAGAGTTTAAATGTAACATCAACTGTCATCTCTTATTTCCTTGACTCCCATCCTTCTTCTCGCTTTACACTTTCCTCTCATGCAGATCTCTTCACACCAATGTACCAGTCTTTCTCTTATCCATTCTCTAACACCTACTGTAACCTGTTTTCCTTTCTCTTCATTCTCCTATTATGTAAACCCCTGTGCACCAGTGACAGAACTGCCTTGTTTGGGGTGAGACGATTATTAAAAAAAAATACTTCTCAGAAATCCAGACAACAAAGGGGACTTTTTTCTTGTTCATCCGAACTTTTCTTGTTCCTAGGACAAGATTGCAGTCCTGGAAGAGACTATCAAAGAACGCACTAAAATACTCGAAGACAAAACGCCATCATTTGAAGAGGTGGAAAAAAAATTCCAGAAACAAAGCAAAATCTATCAAGAACGAAAGGACGCATTTTCAAGTAAGTTTAATGAAAGGGAGATTACTCTGCATTTCTTAACAAATTACCATGAATAAACGAAAACTGAACACATATTAAAAAACATAGCAACAAACACCATTTCTTTTTTTTTTATTTCGATTTAATTATTAAATTTCATTTTGATATCCTCACTAAAAAATACACCGAATAAGATTTACAATAATAAATGTACTGAAAGTGACTAAGTACATAGCTATTTTTTCACCATTACAAAAATATACTATTGAAATGTATTACTTTGGGAAAATGTCAGTATCCCAAAAAAAAAATAAATAGACATATATATATATATAGAGAGAGAGAGAGAGAGAGAGTCTATCAAAAAAATGTATACACACTTCAAGAAAGGAAAAACTTGCCTTTCATAGATTATCAAATTACAATAACACTATTTACTGTCGTGTAATATATTTTCTTGACAAATGGCATTACATTAGTGGCACTTAGACAAGAAATTGAAAATGCATGTACAGCATCCTCACTAGTAGACACTTTGGCTGACGTTGCCCAAACAGTAATTTGCCATACTAATAAATGTCTGAAGGCTAAAGGGCACTATTTTGAGGATATCTTGTGATTGTAAAGTTCAAAGGTAACTTGTATTAATCTTGTGATATCTGAATAAATTTAGTATTACAATATCTATACAAGTTTTTTTCTTTCCTGAAGTGTGTATATATTTTTGGTAGACTTTGTATATGTAATAAATAACATTATTATATCTATATGTGGGGAAAGTAAAAAATTATCTGCACTCATAACACAGATAAGTTATGGCAAAAGTGCAGATAATTTTTTACTTACCCTCATACTTTAAATAAAAAAAAATGGAAAAACATATAGATAAAATCCCAAAAACCAGATCATATTAATATCAGTTTTATTAATATTAAAAATGATCCAGGTGACGGGCAAGATGTAAATAGCATTATCTATTTACAGAGCCAAATATGTATATTATATCAGAAAATTTTGAATTCTACATATGTTGAATAGCTATTTCAGCAAGAAAAATCTCGCTTTTTCAGCAACAATTAAAAAAAAAATTTTTTTCTGATAATCTTTAATACAGACATAATCTAAAAGTCTTCTTTTAATATCAAGTCATGAATCTCTTTTTTTGCCCCTCTGTTTTTTAGAGGTCTTCTTCTAATATCAAGTCATGAATCTCTTTCTCTGCCCCTTTGTTTTTTATGTCTAGACGACAAATTTAAAAAAATTGTTTTCTTTCCTAATTCCCCCCACTTTTTTCTTTTAAACTTCCTGTGTAATGGATATGTTTTTGGGCTCCTTCCAGTATGTGAATTTTTGTACCATATTAGAAATGACCAGATTCTCCTTCTTGTGTGCCATAGTACAGAGTCCTGTTGCCAGACATAGGGTGTTCCAGCAGCCACCCACTTGACCCAGGGCAGCACTACCTCCTCAAGGCACTTGATGTAGGCCTCTGTGTTGAGTCTGAGTCCTCACTAATAAATTTGAGAGTTCTATTCTTATCAGAACAATCAGAGTGAATTTTCTGTGCTGCCATACCATTGTAATCCCAATTAGACTCATCCAACTCTTTCCAAAACCTCTGCTCTGTCCTCAGATTGACACCCAAACACTCTGAAATATTCATATTGGAGTTTCCAGAATTAATATCAAGCAGTAGAGTATGCAACTTTCAAATTTCTGGCAGAGTGAATTTCGTCATGTTGCTGTTTTTTCTCACCAACGTTGTCCAACTGATCCTACTATACTGTTTAGCCGACAAAATGAAAAACAAACTAAATTTATATTAAATGTGAATATGCTAAATTAAAAATATAAAATAGAAACAGTTTATCCATTGGACAATATATATATATATATATATATATATGTATGTATTTAAACTGGAAAACCTCAAAAATTGTGCCAAACTAGCTAGCCATGTGTGGAAATTAAAACTGAAAAATAGAAAAGATCCTGGTATAACTTGGAGTATAGTAAAAATACCCAAACCGTACAACAGGGGCAATGTATGCAGATTGTGCCAGTACAAAAATAATTACTGAATAAAAGATCAGAAATAATGTCCAGATGTAATCACATCTATAAATACATATTATACAAACATGGATGAAAATATTTTAAGATCCTTAAGTAACTCCCCGCTAATTTTGAAAATGTTTGGTTGTTTAAAAATTCCAGTTATGCATTCATAAAAATCCCTGTTTGTACATGTGAAAAATGGCAAATCAGTTATTATAAATAACCTGAAGATACCAAAAGGTTGAAACCTAGGTTGCAGAAATAACTCATTTCCAAATGAATATATATATACTATAGTCATCCGCAGACAGATATGTTTCACTGTATCACAGCTCATCAGTACGGTTAGACTCCGATTACTTTTTAAGCCAGGATTGAAACCCGACCAAATTGGCGTTAGTCGGCGATTCTACCTCTTGTCTACAAGCGTTCGGTAGAAGAAGGCAGACTTTTTTTGCGCGTATATCATTATACATGCCCAATAGCCAGAGTGCTCTAATTCATTATTGAATGAGTGTTGCATATATGCCGGAGTAGCTACTGTTTTCCAAGTCTCCCATTCTTCCAGAGTGCAAGAGCGTAAATACACAGCCTTCCATCAGTATGACTGATGCTAACCTCCAGAGGAATGACTCATTATGTCTTCTTGGGCTACCATTTTCATGAAGTGGGAAGATTATATTGCACTGTGTTGTACTAGTCATTTTTCTCGAGAGAATCTATCTTATAAGTTGACCATTCATCCATACATTGAATATTATTGTCACTTCAGTCTAGTGCATTTATGGATTTAGAGATTCTTTATAAAATTCAAGGAAGAATCAGCAATGTTATCAGTTATGACCTGGTATTTTGGCTTCAGTCACTTTCTCACCAACTTAACATATTTTCCCTGTGCATTTTCTTTAAATATTTTCATGGTAAATGTTCTGATGAGCTTCCTTTCTTGACTGTATGAATTTAAGCCACAGTACTATATTGGCAGCTAGGTCTCATCCTTTTACAATTAAAATTGCTAGTTGTAACCTCATGTTAACAATTTCTTCTTTAACACTTCTCACTTCTACAACTTTTCTTTCTTTTTTCAATTCTTTCTTGTTTTCCAATCAACTTTGATCTACAAGATATTGTTATCCTTTGTCTTCTTAATTCCTGTTCTTTTACTGTGCTTTTTTCCTTAATAATGTTTTTCTTTTTCTCATATTCTTTCACATTCAGTAATCCCTTGCATCTTAGTGGCTTTATTGCCTTGCTTAGGGTGAAATGATAAAAAAAGATATTAATACTCTTCATTTGTTTTAATGTTCATGGAATATTTGTGATGCATTTTTCTTCAAAATTTCTTTCAATTTAGCAGTTTTCCAGAAGTTCTTTTAGCTCAAAATTGACTTTTTTAAAATTTCAGACATTTGCTAATACAATACTGTGTTATTAACAGAAGTTTTAATGATTTTTTTGGTGAAAATTTTCCATAAAATTAAATGTAAAGAGTAAATAGTGCTGATATGCATTTAATTCTCAAAGTGTCTGCATTTACAAATAACAATGAGTTAAGTCAACTTTAGATACACTTCTAAGACATCCCTAGTATTGTACAATAGTTGATGCTGAAAAATTTTGCATCAACTTAATTTTTTTTTTTTTTCAAATTTTAATTTGATAAATTGGGATTTGTATCAGAAAATATTATTTCTCTTTTTCCATGTATCCACAGCTCAGCGTCGTAATGAGATAAACTTGAAAAAGGATCTGCATCAAACACAAAAGAATTTGGATGAGATGAAGATAATGCAAGTAAGAACATTTTTTAACTTTTTAAAAATTTTATCTGCCAATATTGTGTCAACATTAGATTTTAATTTTACCAATAATTGAATGTCCTATAAAGTTTGTATAATGCTAATAATTGTGGTTAAAGTTAGGAAACACCGAAAGAAAAGGTTGAGTGAAGAACAGGTTTAATCACATGAGACAGATGGATTAATAATACACCATAATTCAGTGCAGTAATGCATACAACTCACTTTGCAATGAATGTTCTTACATGCAGACATTCTACTCATAAAGAATGAACGAGTCCATATCCAACAATTAGTGTCCCTCTAGACAACAGAATGTGGTTTCCTTACCAAAAGGATTATTTTATTTTATTTTTTAAGAATCAGATTATTATTTCTAGCATTTTTAAAATACTGTTTCTTTTCCGGAGGTAGGCTTTGCACAGAATCCTTTTTTCATTGTCTATAAATTATTGTGCCTTCTTGTAAATGTTAGTGGAGTGAGTGGTTTGTCTGTTGCCCTCTCTACAGTATGGAATTCAAAGTTTTCTTTTTTTTAGACTGGTTGCCACTCAAGACTAGAGAACTTAGTCTACCTTGCTATTTAACCCATAGAGGGGAAATGAATTCATACTTTTCCTGAAGATATTAGTGTGAAAAACAAACACAGCTGACTAGACCTGAATATGAATTCATTTCAACAGCTCAATGTACTAAATTGGTAAGTTACACTATATGAGTATCCCTGGTCGATAGGTCATAAACTTAATTGCCTAAAATCAGTGTGATAAAAAGCAACAAAAGAGATGAAGATAATCAGTCTCATCAAAAAATATATCTAATAATTTCATTTAAGAATCTCAAATTCAATTTTAGAGAATGACTGTTAATTTAACAGCCAAAAAAGAAAATCAGTTGATGCCTCATCATGAAAGCAACAAAAAAAATGAGAAAGTCTTGATAAAATATCTGTAATAATGAATACATATCACCTTGAAATATGAAATGCAATTTAACTGCCAAAGAAGAATAAATTGACTAAGAACATTGTGATAAAAAGCAATATGAATTAGATAAAGTAAGAACTTCAAACAATTTAAAATAATCACTTCTTACCAAAACATATATCAGTAAAAAAAATAAAATAAAATGAAGAGAGAACCTCAATTTAAGAGAATGACTTCTTGCCAAATAATATAGCAGTAAAAAAAACTTTAATAAAAAGCAATAAAAATAAAATGAAGAGAGAACCTCAAGCAATGTAAGAGAATGATTTCTAGGCAAAGAACGACATTTTAAAAAAATAATTATGAAAATTATTCATCTTAGAATCTTAAAGGCAATATAAAAGCACCACTCCTAATAAAAAATAGAATTGATCAGTTAAAAATATTAAACACTAACAATATAAAGATATTTTTTCAAAAAATGTACAGAATAATGAAAATACTTAAAATATTAGACAACAGTTCTCAACCATTCTTTTTGCACGGGTACTCTTTTCACAATGTTTCAAGAATGACTTTTCCCTTCTTCCGAGATATTCTTCTAATTCAAAAGGGGCCTTGTTGAATTGTTTGTAAAAAGATCAATACTCAAACAGTTTCAATCTCTTTCATTTTCCCCATTGAAACTATAAAATTCCCTCCTGGTTAAGAACCATTGATATTAAGTTTGATTCTCATTTGGTGATTCATAAAATATTTCATTGGGTAAGATTTAATGAAGCTTATTAATTGAGCTCAATTCATATAAAATCTTCTCTTCCAGTATTGTCTGACTAAAAAAATACATTTTTTTTTTTATAAGCGTTTCACCCCGAGCAAGGCATGTCACTGCCACTACTGCGCAGGGGGCTACATAGAGTGGAGAAAGGATGATTAAATATAGGAAATATCAGAGGGTGGGTGATAGGCGGGTAGGGATACCGAGAATGGTTAAATATAGGAAATGTCAGAGGGTGGGTGATAAGCGGGTAAGGATACCGAGAATGAGGGTTGGTTAAATGAGTGTTCTGAGAATAATTGGGAGTTAGTGTGATAGGAGGTGTCTATTGACCCTACATTTAAACACCTGGAGATTGTAGCTGTCGGGAAAGCAGACTTGTGGAAGGGAGTTCCACAGGCGGGAAGCATGAGAAAAGAAACTGTTGGAGTAGAATTTATGGTTACATCTTATTTGTTTAACTGTAAAAGGGTGGGACCTAGTTGCTAATCTAGTATCTCGTGTAAATTCGTGCTTAGGCGGCACCAGTGATCTAAGCTCATCGGAGCAGAAGCCATGAAAGTACTTGTAGAAGAGGCACAGGGAAGCCACTTCACGCCGGTGAGAGAGTGATTGCAGCCGGTCTGCCAAGTCAGTATCAACCATGTTACAGATCCTACTTTGTATTTTGTCAAGAAGCCCAAGGAGAGCAGCAGGGGCACCCAACCAGATATGGCAGCAATATTCAATACACGTGCGGATGGTAGATTTGTATATGTGCAGAATAGATTCAGGTGGGCACTTGAAATATTGTCTTCATTTTTGTTGCTATCACAGGAGCTTAAACAATAGGATCATAACAACGAAGATTAGAACAATTATCTGAGTGTAAATAATGATAATCCTTCATTTCAGAACTACATGTTTAGAATGCTATTATCAATACAATTACCAAGTAATCTAGAAAGTGGTGTGGAGTTAAATCAATAAGATTAAGGAAAAAGAATTTTGATAGTAAAGAATTTAGTGATCAAAATAAAACATGAAATGGCAAGTTTAATAGAGAATAAGAGTTCAACTCTGTCCTCATTGGTTGATTTCATAACCCTTGTTATAATAATGACTGTTTGATTGCAAATGAAAGGAACAAATAAAGATTAACATTTTAACAATTCGTATTAGTCAAAATTCAGAATATGTATAACTGTGAAAGGTGGCAAAAATTGTTCATATCTAATATAATGATTTGCCATTGATAAGGAAAGCAATTAGATGTAAGGGCGTTGTCAGTAGGGCTAGGAGTTGACTGATTTCTTGGGTTGGTTGGCTAAAGTTAGAGTTGGGTCAGGAGGTACACTACCGGCCATAATTATTAGGCCACCCCAGTGTTTTAAAAACATTATATATTTCATACCATTTTTTAGTATTTATTACCAAGTGAATAATCATAATGAAAATAGAATGGTTCTTTTGTTAATATTGCACAATAACATGTGCATCAAATGAATTTCTAAATATTTAATAATTACCTATATTGCAGTTTCATCAATGAAAGAATGAAGAAAATTTAGGGTGATTTGGACAAGTTTATCTTTGTTTCCATGCCTTGTAAAATTTTGCAAAGTAATAATCACAAAAGAACTATTCTATTTTCATTTGGCAATAAATACTAAAAATAGTATGAAATATATCATTTCTTTTAAAAAAAAAAACTGGGGTGGCCTAATAATTATGGCCGATAAGGTAGGTCTGGAGCAGATTAGTGTAGTCGTTGAGGAGGTGGGTGATATACACCTTTCTTGAGAAATGAAATCGACACTGGTGAACTCTTTGATGATGGAGTGGCAGTTGTTTGATGCTTTTTTTTTTTTTTTTTTTTTTCCCAGCAGTCTGTGTGATTGGCTATTTTAATTTGGAGTTTTGTGGGGATTTTTTTCATGGACCAGATGTGATGCGTGGAGCTCCTGTGCAGAAGAAAACTTTTTTATTTTAGGTTTTGCTTTCTTAGTGCTCACATCTACCTGATGTGTTTGGTAAAATGTATTTGTGAATCAGAAAGAGATCTTGATTAAGTAGCATGACATCCTTCTTTTATAATGTGAAAAACACTAACCTGGTGTCAGGATACAGAAGGTAGTTATCTCCCTTTGATCAAGATAAGTCAGAGAGGCATGTGACATCACTTCATACAGTGATGAGAGGGTAAGTGCCAAGTCATTTTATATAGTGACAAGGTGCCCAAGCTGAAGCTAAAACTGCCTCCTCCAGTAAATGCTACAGTTTACAAGTCCATGGTGCCATTTCTCATTGGGAATATATCTTTCCCAGATTTAGAAAGAAACTCTGGCTTGCAGTCTTCAATTTAAGAAATCCCAAGACTTGCCATTTTTCCTTCCTTGTCTGGGACATACTTGATGAATGCAGCCTGTTTGAATCTGAAGCAAAAAACATGATTTCTCCAGAATTTCTATATTATATGTAAGACTCTTTCTTTTCGCTTCTTCTTACACTCTACTTTGCCATGCTGGTATATGTGATATATTTTTCTCTGCATGTGGTGTGTATATATATATATATATATATATATTCTAAACATATACTGTTAATTATAAGATACAATGAATGTCTATTATGTTTAATCATGAGCCGTTCTAAACGTCGTATTTTGGCTTTAATTTCAGTTGAAAATAAAGATAAAAATTCTCCAACATTTGGATAAATTTTTATTAATTTGGTTCTAAGCTTTCGGCTCACATGAGCCATCTTCAGAGAGTCATAACATAAAATCCGGTCATAACACATTACATTGCATTTGAATACATGGTTCTGTTGTTATTTTGTGCTATCACGCGGTATGATGTCATAGAACCGCATTGCAAATTTGCAAACTGCATTTGTTATTTTTGGTAACTATTGCCATTGCCTAGTGGAGTTTTATGTCAACACAAAATAAAATTGTCGGTGATGGTGGATGTTATTGTATTACTGCCTTAATAACTTCTCTGAAGATGGTTCATGTGAGCCGAAAGCTTAGAACCAAATTAATAAAAAATTATCCAAATGTTGGAGAATTTTTGTCTTTATTTTCACCTGAAATTAAAGCCAAAATACGTTTAGAACAGCTCATGATTAAACATAATGGACATTCATTGTTTCTTATATTTAACAGCATATGTTTAGAAAGTTATTTGCTGCCTCGATACACTATATATATATATATATATATATATATAGTTTTATATATGTCTTAGTGGTATAAAAGTATCTCTGAAAATAAAACATATTTGTCATTCCATTCTGTCTCTGGATTGTAGAGTTATTATATCATGGACATAGTTATGCCCATAATGGGGGAAATAGAAATGGGAAAATAAAAGTTTCTTCTAAGCCCTCCTGTTAGACTGGTAAGCCAGACTGACTCCTTTAAAACGTTTTTTTTTTTTTGTTTGTTTCAGGAGAAAGAACAGCAGCTGATTAAAAACACACAAAATGAATATTTGTCAATATTGAATTCCAATTCTGAAGAATCTGAGTTATTGGAAGAAGAAATTTATGTTCAAAGCTGTAAACTCAAGTCAATCATTGAAGAAAATCACACACTAAAAAAGGTAATGTGTTTTATGTCTGCCTTCATTTAGATCATGTCAGATTACTCTACAAGTGGCACTGGTACCATGTAACTCAGTACTACCTGCCGCGTGGTCAGGTCATTGATAACTAAACCAGTTCTCCCACCAGGTTTTTTTTTTATGAGGATGATTGCTAAATACCCAGCAGGATTAAAAACAAAATCTATCAACAGTTAGATGAACATTTCTTGTAGTGTCATTGACCACCTAACATAATGGATAGCCATTGGCACTATAAGAAAGCAAAAATCAATTTTTGTTCTTTGCTCATATGTATAAGCATGTTACATTGACCTTGTGTCACATCCAGCTTTGGTAGGGAGGCCAAGTAAATATTGCTAGCACAATGGATAGAATGAGCAGCATAGCTATATCTGAAACCAGTGCAGTGGTGAACTGGCATCACTCTTCATAGATGGTTCCCCTGGTTAGATCAACAGCCCCATGTTTGTGACCAAGACAAGCTTTCAAGATGGAGGACATTGTAATTTGCCCTTAAGAGAGATGAAATCCATCAGGTTTACTTGCCCAAGAAAAGTGCTATGCATGTATGAACACATCTTCACTTAGTTATATAAAAATATATGAAAATATCTCCATGTGGAAATTCATTCTATTTCTTTATTCTTCTATTCTATTATTCTTCTATTCTATTTCTTTTTACTTCCACAAATGATAACAACCTGTCATCCACTTGTGAAAATTTTTGTTGTTACTACTTTATTTGAGTTAGAAGCAGAAAACCATGCCTTGTATTGACTCAATTTTTGTGAGTGAAACTGGGTAGGCCTTAATTCAGAAGCTGTTGATAGCTTTGCTAATGTGGAGATAGAAGTTCTTCAGCCTTGGTTGTCAATCTGTCTTGAGATGGTATTAAAATTTACTGCCAGTAGAAATTTTTCAAATCTTTTTAAAACAGTTTTTCAGTAAAATAACCTTCTGAAGTCCATTAAATGTAATCTCTCTTTCTAGTATTGATGAGTTTTTTTTCTAACCTATTATTTAAGTATTTACACTATTTACATTGTTCAGACTGTTGTTCTCATCTTTATTGCTATATTCATGCTGTTTGGGCTATTGTAATGTTCTGGTTTTCTTCAGGCAATATTTGAAATAAGTTATTGTGGAAAATCAGCATCTTAATTATGCCTTTATTTTCTTTTCAAGTTAAATGTGCTATCCATTTTCATAGTTGCTGCCATTGGAAGTCTTCAAGTGATGTGGTTTTTGTCATTTGGTAGAATTCTTTGTGATTTTAAGAAATGAAAGCAAAAAAAAAATTGGAGGGCTTTTCTGGAGTAACTTTTGATTTAATCACTAATTTTTTGTAAATTTCAGCACTCAGTCTATATGTTGTCAATTTAAAAACAGGAATAAAAGGGGTTCCCAGGAGCCAGAAATTACAGCAAACATTATTGACAGAATATGGTTATTTTATTTACAATTATTTGTTATACTAATGTCAGGAATATGATTGGAAATATAAGCTTTACTTTTTTTTTTCCTATGAAATTTTAATAGTCCTGGGTATGATGTAAAGCCTCTGCTCAGGTGATTGGAGATTTTGAGGAGCATGAAACCACTTAATTACTTGCTATTGTTCCCAGGTTCACCCTGATCTGGTTTGGTAACACCCATTAGGGTCCCAGCTATGAGCAAATAGTAAACCAGCAAACAAAAATTAAAGGATTAGGAAAGTCTAGAAATACATTTTTATAGTAAAAATGACCAGTAATACATTTTTATAGCAAAAATGAAAGACATGGTATACATTGTCAAAACAATTTAAAAAGAATAAATTTGCTAGGATTAATTACATTTCTTATAAGAAGAAGCAAGTTTTCATACTTCGTTTGATTTTGTAAGATTATTTGGTTAAAAGAAATGCAACTCAATGTAATTATTGGAGTAGATAGACTAAACTATCGCCAGGTTCACAATCCACCCACGTCTATTATGTTATTTTATTTCTTTGATAAGATAAATATGTGAGTTTAATCTATACTCTAATAAGAGCCGTGTGTGCCTGTCCATCACAAGGCCTTATTAGTGAGAAGAGTAATAAGTCAATCTTTTTTGAAAAGTGTTTGAGGTGAGCAGAGGAGGTTGGCTAATATTTGTAACTGTGGTTAATCCCTTTGATGTCTGCATCCTGTGTAATAATGGAAGGGAGGAGAATGAATCCATTTCATTTCACTGGGACTGTGCATATGTGTCTTTATTTCTTTCTTTCTTTCACTGAAATCGATTAGTCTTCACACCCATTGTGATCAAAACAGAATAGCTCATTATTTATGGGGTACTGGTAGGAGATGTCAAGTATTTTTATGTTCCCTTATTTCTTTCTTTCTAGCCAAATTTCTGTCTTGTAAACATTTATCTTAATAATAATTTTAAAAAAAAAGAAAAATTCAACAGATGTCATTTTATTTATTGTAATTGGATTTTTATTTTAAAGACATATTTCCTTTCATGATTTCTTTTTTATATTCTCACTGAAATCAAGTATTGTCTTTTATTTGTTACATGAGATACTAGATTAGCAACTAGGTCCCACCCTTTTACAGTTAAACAGATAAGATGTAACCATAAATTCTACTCCAACAGCTTCTTTTCTCACGCTTCCCACCTGTGGAATTCCCTTCCACAAGTCTGCTTTCCCAACAGCTACAATCTCCAGGTGTTTAAATGTAGGGTCAATAGACACCTCCTATCACACTAACTTCCAATTATTCTCCCAACACTCATCTACCCAACCCTCATTCTCGGTATCCTTACTCGCCTATCACCCACCCTCTGACATTTCCTATATTTAACCATCCTTTCTCCACTCTATGTAGCCCCCTGCGCAATAGTGGCAGTGAAATGCCTTGCTCGGGGTGAAACGCTTATAAAAAAAAAAAAAAAAAATCATACAACATGGGATACAAATGAACAGATTTTAAATTAGTAACATTTTCTATTTCACTGAAACACATTAAACATGTTATCTTCACTTTTTTCTTTCATCATTTATTCCTTAAAACCAAGTAGCGTCTTTGATTTGTCTTTCCTGTCTATCAAAACGAAATAGTCTTTTATTTATTATTTGCAAGGGGTAACGTATGTAATAATTAAGAAACTAAAGGATGGACATGCTAAATTAGAATAAGATTAATATAAATGTTATATTTGGTAGATATCTTCTTTTTTTTATTAAATGATGTAATTGACGTCTATAGGGCTAGGTATTAGCAATTTAATAAATATGCTGTGCTTTTAGTAGGGTTTGTTAATATTTAATAGTAAACAAATATATGGTTGATTCTGCCACATCTCAATGTTTATTTACTCCTGCAACATATCTTTTTCTGAAGGCTCACCTTGACATGCTTATACATAAAATTCCCCTCTTTTATTTGGTGGGCAGCTTTTGAAGTGAAAACTTCTTATAAAATATATATATTTAGAATTTTTAATAAACTTTCTTGAGCATGTTCTTAAACTTGTATCTACAACAAACAAGATTATTTCATCAAAGACTTTGGATATATTTGTCTATATTTCTGACATGAGATATTGTATTTATTGATACTATTTACATTGTATGTATTGCTGTCCTCATCTTTGTTGCTAGATTCACGTTTTGGCCATTATATTCTCAGGCCTTCTTCAGGTGATTCGAAATTAGAACTTAACTCTTCTCTTTATTTCCTTCACCAGGTTAGATTGTACTTGTGTGTGTGTGTATATATATATATATAATTTATTCTAAACATATACTGTTAGATGGGGGAGACGGTGAGTGTCTGTTATGTTTGGTCATGGACCGTTCTAAACATCGTATTTCGGGTGAAAGTGGGGACAAGTTCTCCAACATTTGGATAATTTTTTATTAAGTTAGTTCTAAGCTTTCGGCTCACATGAGCCATCTTCAGAGAGGTTACAAGGATGTTGGAGAATTTTTGTCTTTATTTTTACCTGAAGTTGGGGCCCAAATGCGGTGTTTGGAACGGCTCATGATTGGACATGGTGGACGTTCGTTGTCTCTTTTATTTGGCAGTATATGTTTGGAAAATTATTTGCTGCCTCGATAGACTATATATATATATATATATATATATATATACACATGCACTTTTTTTTTTTTTCAGTAATTTTGAAAGGCCACCATTAGTGTTTCTAGGTTGCATTAAATTTCTGACAAATCCTTTGAAATAGTCAAATGTAATTAGCAATAATTTTGTGTATGACTTTATTTAGACAAAACGAAACTGCTTCTACATCTATCTACATCTATAAGTTTGGTGCCCTTTATTTATTTTTGAAGTATACAGATAAATGTAGGTATGGCTTCTCTCAAATGTAATCAGATTTCACAAACGCCAAAATTCCTTGGTAATTTTTAATTCTCAAAATATGCTGAAATATTTGTAACTGATTTTTCCCTTAGAACTTAAATAAAATTAAATTCTCTTGAAATTCTACTCTTGATTCATCTGAAATACTTTTACTTGACTTTCCACTTAGAACTGAGTCTCTACTCTGTGATGTGTGCATAACTGTCTATGGTTTCTGCTATCATCTCTAAACTGGATCCCTCCCCACCCATAAAGAATATGGATTTGATGATATCCCTGCAGTGGTCCTTAAGAAATGTGCTCCTGTTCTCTCTAAATTCTACAACAAATGCCTTGCTGCTTTTTACTTTTCTGCTTGTTAGAATTGAACAGGTTAAGAGGCTCATCCCTTGTTCCCTGTTTAGGATGTGGTTTCCGGCTTTATCTTTTCCAATCTTTTCACTATTGTGTAGCCCCCTGCACATTAGTGGTGTTACCGCCTTGCTCAGGGTGATACGATTAAAAAAAAAAAAAAAAGGTGAAGAGGCTCATCCCTTGTTCCCTGTTTAGGATGTGGTTTCCGGCTTTCTCTTTTCCAATCCTTTCACTCTTACGTAGCCCCCTGCACATCAGTGGCGTTACCGCCTTGCTCGGGGTGATATGATTTTAAAAAAAAAAATTCCTTTTCTTCCCTACTACTGTGACAATATTATAAAAATGACAAGTTGCCACATTAGAATAGGATTCAATTTACTTAAGTTTTTTATTTCTATGAATGAGTATTTGATAAACCTATTTTTTGTTTTCCTACCTTGTCTTCTGTTCCTTCAATATTCTAACTACAGTCAGTTAAATGCCATACATGATACACGCTTGGGCAATCATGTCTCAAAAGAGACATGACTGACTGGGCAGAAGATATTCCCACAGTAGGATGCCATTACTTTCTGTGGCAGACTGGTTGCCAACCAATGATGTAGAACCCAATTTGTCTTTCTATTTAACCCATAGCTGAAGGAAAAAGATGGACTAATACCTTTTACAAGGGTATTTGTGCATAAATGAATGCAACAAATTCAACTGGAATTTGAACTCGGCTCTCCAATTTCTTGTTTCAAGCAGATAACCACTGCACCACAAAGCACATCTACAGCCATCCTAATTCTTGACTAATTTGAACAAAGACAACATTTCAAGAGGGTTGATATGCAACAAAACAAAAACAACCAACCAAACTAAATATTAAAGTTCTTTAAGCAGGAAGAGTTAACTGCTTGTATTGTGTTCAATTTACAGAGCCTTTGTTGTTTTGTTTTCTTAATTTCAGGGCTTTGAAGGATTGGAAAAGGGAATCATTGACACTGATCAGTGTATTGAAGAAGGCAAAAAATTACATCAGAGCATAATTGATGAATTGGTGGAAATGAGACGCAAGTTGATTTTTTATCTTTCTTTTTTTTTTAACAGAATTTTGCATGTCATGAATCACTCTTTTCCTAATTACTGATTCCAATCCATACTGAAATGGATATTTATTGTTATAAAAATTTTGGTATGAAGCTGAAGGGGAAGTGGGGTGTAGCTGGTCTACACTGACTATCCTAAACTTAGCTAATGAAATTCATCACCCATTCTCCTATTACAATTTTCTCATTCACCACAAGAACTTATCTGTTACTATTTAATCTGACATATACCACATACTTACAGGGATACTACTAAAACACCCAAGTTATAAAAATGTCATCATGTATACAAATGTCTTTCTTTTTTTCTTTTTTTTTCCTTAATCTGTTCTGGAACATATATTTATTACATTTTCATACAATGTGGCATAAGGCTAAAGAAGGACAAACAGGATAAGGCTGGACTTACACTAACTATCCTTAACCTAGCTAATCAGATTCACGACCCATCCATTCATTATAAATACTCTGTCACCACAAATTTCCTTCATCACCATTCAATCCACCACGTATCACATACTAAGAGGGATCTTCCGAAAACACAAACATGCATGATATAAAAATTTCATCACATGTACAAGTCTTTTTCCCTCACTTAATCTAGACTGAAATGTTTTTAAAACACTTTCCCCTCCCCAATTCATAGGTAGAAGCACACAAATGGGATTTCTTCCTAACCAATAAAACAGGCCTGTTTTTGGTTTCATCTGTCTTGGTCTGTCTTGTCTTGAAATCAGAATGCTAAATTTGCTTAACCGAACTTGCTCTTGTGTGTCAACTCCAACTCTTAGTTTGCTTGCTTTGTATTATTTTTCACACTGTTCTTTTCTTTTTCTTGTTATTGCTGATTACAAACTTTGTCAATTCTTTTTGTTGGACAGTTCTGTCATTTATTTTATTTTTAACCATTGACACTTACCCTACATAAAAATTCTGATTCAAAAAAAAGTATAATTATGATGATAATAATTGCCATACCTTATAAAAAGCAGGGTTTGTTTGAGCTTAGTTGAACAAGATGACTCAGGTGCACTCAGGTGTGTTTCCAGAATTATGAAAATACAGTAATAATTTAAGAATTTCCTTTAATTTAAAAAATCTGATGAATATTTTACTTTTTCTCAGATAAAAATTTAAACTGAATAAATTCTGAGATGAGATTGAATTTCTAACAGAGGGGTTTGTCACATGATGATGTTAGAGGATGGAGAGCAAAAACTAAATTTTTACCATCTTCAATCTCAGTTTTATGTTAACTGTATCTAACAAATTTCAAAATTTTCCTGTGAAAATATATTTTGGCACTGTGGCCCACTCTTGAGACCATGCTTGCACAATTCAGAAATATGAAGGACTACACTGATTGCTGAAAATTAACTGCAGTCACCAAGAGTACATTTTTATAATAAATAAATTACAGAGTATGAGTGAGATAGAAATATATATATATATATATATATATATATAGTGAGAGAGAGAGAGGATTCTTTTTTTTCGGAGAGTTAAAAGAATTAATTTGATAAAAAACATTGGTAAGATAAAGTCCGGTTTCCACAAAAGTGATTTTTTTTTGTACCCAATCAATCACTGAATTTATTTTGATGAACACAAGAAATTACTATTTTAAAAACATTTCCCAGGTCACACTGGGTAGTCTCATGGACCACATGTGGCCTATGGATCATATTTTATACAGAGCTGTTCTCGGCGATACTTTTATATTGCACTAAGTGTCAATGACTAAGGCATTTGCTTAGTATGGGACAAGACTACAAGTATGAGGTACTTAGTGTGGATAACAGTAGTTAATGTGAAAACTGAACACCAATTTAAAACTCTCTCCTGTTGTCAGTCATATTAATACTATTTTGTTTTGGTCATTTAAATTTAATGGGTTATTATTACTGCCCAGAAAATGCAACAATCAAAAGAAAGAAGATGCATGTATTTTAATAAAGACATGGTATTACATTTGTTTTTAATGTTATTTCTTCTACAGGTACCATGTAATCCAGTACTACCTGCCACATTGTTGAATCAGCAACAGTTAAACTGGTTCCCTCACCTCACTTTTCTTGTGATGAGGGTGGCTAGACATCCAGTAGGTCTAAAACAAGACCTGCCCAAAGACCTGTTGATGAACCTATTTATAAGGTTAATGACCATCTAGTGCAATGGGGGTAGACTGGACTATATAGCTATGTATGCAACCAGTGCAGAGATGATATGTCATTGCTGAGCAGAAGGCTTTCTAGACTCAATTCAATGGCCAGGGTAGAGGACTCCCTTGATAGAATTAATGGCTATGTGTCAAGGCTCATCAGAACAGTTGCCATGAAAATATTTGTAGAAAAGACAAAGGGAAGTCACGTCATGTTGGTGAGAAAGTGACTGAAGTTGAGATGCCTGGTCAGGATCGATTAAAGTTCTGTAAAAACTGTTACAAAATTGTTTAAATGAGAGCTTTTAAAACTATGTCACATTTTTTTTTCTATGAAAAAACTTAAAGAACATGTGTCCTCCAGCATGATTTGAATTTTAATCCCTCCTTTGCAGGAGAAATCACCATCTGATCTGGCTATGGAGTGCTCCACAGTCAAGCAAGGTTTTATTTGTCTTAATGTACATTCACTTGTTCAGAATTTCTTAAAAGCCATCTCCGAATTATAAGCAAAGCAATATCTAAAGAATTAGTGGCTACTCATATTTGAGTAGACATTCCATTTTTTAAACAATGCTTATTTCATCTACTTGCCAGGGCACTAGTAATTTAACTACATTTTCTATCTCACTTGTGGAACTCTTTCATCTTCTTGCTTTCCAGCCAACTTTGATCTTTAAAGATTTAAATGCAATTTTATCTACTGCCTTCTTGATTCCTCTTCTTTTATTGTTCTCACTTCTTAATGTTTTTTTTCTACTTTTTTCACACTTAGTAACTCCTTGTGTCTTGGTAGCTTTATTGCCTTGCTTGGAGTAAAATTACTCAAAGAAAGAAAATGTTTATATCTTTTCTATATTGGTTATTTTTAGTTTGCATGAGTAGCTGACTTATATTTTCTCTTTTGGTTTCAGGAAAGCTTACAAACAGTTTTAAAGAAACCACCATGAAAGAAGAGGTGAGCTTGATGTCATGCTTTTTTTTATCATAACACCATTGTTTTATAAATATTTGTAACTGGGGGAACAAAACTTATTCCCCTTGAATTATTACAGACACTCTTATATAAATACAGGGTGTTCCCCACAAAATCTATACACACTTTAAATAATTGTAGTCAGTATTTATGAAAATACATATCATTTTCAAAATGAAATAGAATCTACAGACATTATTTATTGTTTTGTCAGTGCCTGTTTTCAAATTGACATTCATTCTAGTCCAGTCACTGTTGACAACACAAAACAATGGAATTACAAACATCACAAAATAATTTGTTTGGTATTTTTGATCATTTTTGTTCAATGGCTGCTCTCAATTCAGTGACTGTTGCAGGTTTGTTAACGTAGACTTTGTCTTTTAGGTATCCCCCATAAAAAAAAATCTAGTCGTGTGAGGTCTGGTGAATGCGGAGAATATTCTATGAAATCCCTTCATCCAATTTACCTGTTTGACAAGATCTCATCAAGGAAGGATTTAACATAATGATAGTAGTATGGAAATGCACCATCTTGATGAAAATCAAAGTCCTCTCTAATGCTTGGCATGACAGATATATATAAGATATGCAGATGGTACTGTGTTGATGGCAGATTTAAAAAAAACACAGGACATCCTAGACAGAGTCCCTTTAATCCCTTTCTTGGGGTGAAATGATTTAAAAAAAGTAGATGAAAGCAAGAAAAAATGTCTAATCATCAACTGCAAAAAGACAGAAAACATGGTCATTAGTAGAAGAAAAAAAGGCCAAGTCTCTGAATTACAAAATGGAAATGTCAGCATGAAACAAATACAAAAGTTTAAATATCTGGGAATTGTTTTTGTAGAGGATGGAAAATGCACAACCAAGATCAAAAGATGCATTTCAAAAACTAAGCAAGGTGGTGAGAAAGGGGAAGATTTAGTTAGAAACAAAAAAAAAAGACTGCTAGATTGCTATGTGTGATCTGTTCTCTTATATGGCTTATGTTTACATTGAAACACCAATTCCTGTATGATCACCAAAGTTAAACAACATTGAGTCTGGTCAGTACTTAGATTGGTGAACATTTGGGAATACCAGGTTCTGTAAGTTTGGATGTGGGGGTGATGTAATAGATAATTGCTCAGAATCGTTAATTAGAGAGACGAGTTCCAATTCCAGTTGGGTTCGTTATATTATTTATGTGCAATTACCTTTGGGAAAAATATGAATCAACCTCTTCTCCTCCTATCTATGGGTTAATTAGTAAGACCTGTATCACAAAAAAAACATTATTGTCTCAAAAACAAAATTGCATAAAAAATAGATCTCAGTATTAAATAACCCGTGGAGGTTGGTATGCTGCTAAACAAAAAACAACTGACCAACTGTACTTCTATATGGCACTGAATGCTAGAAATCTCCCCATGGATGAGGAGAAATCTGGAGAGCAGAAATGAGGAGACTTAAAATTACATGGACAATGCAAGTAAACAACATAGAAGCCTTAATCCTCTCATTGTGTAATTAAACTTCATAGTCATTCCCATAATGATGTTAATTAGCCATCAAAAATTTAAAAGAAATATCCACTTCTCACAGCATAAGGAAAGGATTTTTTTGAATCCATATGGTAAATCCTCTTTTCACAGTTAATGGTAATAAAATTTTTAGCAGATATATTCATTTTCCTCAACAAAAGTGTTAAAAAATGGCAGCAGAAAGGGTTAAAGAAAATGGCAACAGAAAGAACTCTTCTACTCAAAATCAGGAAAGGAAAGCTGAAATTTCTTGGACAGATAATGAGGAAGGAGGGCTTGAAAAACTTAATCCTCATGGGGAATATTGAAGGAAAGATTGATAGAGGAAGGCAGTGTGCAACTTACATGATGAGCTTGCACGAATAAATGGTGAAACAGGAGGCGAAAGCTTTGGGAAAGGGAGATAAAGGTCTGAGGGCCATAAGGGTTAGGAAATTGTGAAGAGCCACGATTGTTGCATCCTTCAGGACATAGACAAACAGAATTTTATAAATGATTAAACTGCTTAAGAATTTTAGAAATCATTAGACTAATTAAAAGTTAAAAAGTATTAAAAATAGTCTTTAGTTGAGTTAAAGTTTTTGAGTAGTTGGTGCACAGGAAAAGTTATAGTTTAGAAAAGACTTTTAAATAGTTGGTTCACAGAAAAAACTAGTTGAGAAAAGACTTTTATTGGTAACAAAGATTCACTGACCATCTTTATTGTTTGTTGGAGATGGTTCACTTGAAGTTGCTGACATATGTTTCTTTTAGCACATGCTGGAAACGGACAGTTGCATCTTTCTTTGGCTTGGAGATGGTTGCATCTCTGCTCTCTTATAGTCAAAACCTGTGGGTTTTGATAAGATATTTTTCCAGAAAATAGGCTTGAGAAAGTATGGTCTTAATTTTCTCTGTTTGGTCAAATATTTCACATGGTGTTAATTTCTAACCAATAGACATTTTGGTTTAAACAGTGCATGCTGTATTGTGGAATCTAGTCTTTCATTGGGTAGGAAAAGTTTGGGTGTGTTTCATTATGGCATGTATGTGGGTATATAATCATACTGGAAATAGGGTTTATTTCCTATTCTGGTTCATTTCTAAATCATTTATAATATATCATGGAATTCCTACCTAGAGAAAACAATATCCTTACTTTTGTCCGTTTATATTACATACTGATTTAAAGGCAAGATATCTTTATTTTTCAGACCCTCAACTGTAGAGACACAGAAATGATGCACCAGTTGAGTGGCGTCCTGAGTATCCTTAATCATAACAGCAAGCAAGTGAACAGTGTTGCTGAACAACTTTTCAAACAGCTGGAAGAGCTTGGGATTTATCTGGACAAGGTGTGCAATAAACGAGCCCAATAAAACAATAAGAATGGTAAGAAAACTGGTACTGGCACAATTGATTTAATGGTAGTGCCTACTTGTTATAAATGTAAGAAAAAATAATGCTATTGATTATAAGTAGACTAGCAGTATAGCCCAGTGTTGCTCGGGTGTAATGAAAGCTTTAAAACTAATCCATGGTCCTGGAGCTCAGACTCTTTGGACGTTGGCACAAAAAAGTTGTTTCCAGTTAAAGCGAAACCATAGACTGAAAGAAAAATGAATGGATGTAAGTCAAATTTTGATTTCCTGGTATCGATATCAAATAAGTTTTTTTCATCGTAAACTGAATATTGAAGGCTAAATAAGTCCTCTGAGTAAATGGTATCATGGCTGAGACTAAGAACTACAATTATACCTACTTAGAGCCAAACCTGAAACAAAAACTAAAATAAAAGGGCTGAAAAAAATACAGTTGAAACTTCTGAATATCGTTTCTTATGTCTTTGTCTATGAGTGTATCAAATTTGATTAAAATCAAACCACTCCTTCTATAACCTGATTTTTTTTATTATCGATTTTCGATATTTATCGGGGGTACCTCAACACAAAACTTAGCTAAGAACACTCGCAGACGCTTATAGTACAACTGTGTAAATTTTCAAGAAAATCAATTCAGCCGTTTCAGAGTTTATAGGTAATGGACACACACACACACACACACAAGTTAAAACAAAATACACTCATACATGGGATTTTTTCTTAATATTTTTTAAATATGATAATCTGAAGTGGTTAATTGATAGCTGGTCAGTGGTTAAGTGCTATACATGATACACACTTGGGTGATCATGTCTTGAAAGAGTATTTGCATGTTTTTGAATGCAACAAACTCAACTGGAATTCAAACTCAGCTCTTTGATTTCTTGTTTTGAGCCATTAGCCACTGCACCACAATGCACATCCTTCTAAGTAACACATGAAAAAAGTACTCCAGATTTCTAATTAAAAAAATTGTTTGTTTTTTTTGTTTTTTTATCATTTAAAGCAGGCTTGTGGTATAAGCATATTTTGTTTTGGCTTTCATAAGGAGACCACTTTACAATAAATTTTTAAAGAACTGTACAAAATAACAACAACCACATTACTTGAGGATTTTCAACAACAGCAACAACAAAAAGAATAGCATATGTAACTCGAAGAATAGCTGCAACAATTAAATTTTTTTAAGTAATGTGATTATTATTTTGTAAATTTCTTTATTTATGATTCTGTAGCTCCAGTCTGTGAGATCTGATGGAAGATTGTCTTTTTTAAGACCTGCAGGGTTAATTTGATTGAAACCATTTTCAATCATTGGTCTGAGAAAATGGGTGTATATACATGCTAGTTCAGAAATATCTAAACTAGCTGGATGTTATGCATGACATCTATATGAGAGTCATGATCTGATGAGGCTATTTAAGAGCATTAATTGGGTTCTTATAGTAATTTTTTACTTTACTCTTATCAGTCTTAAATGAACAAAATAACTAATGTCACAAAATATTTTTTCTTCATTCTAAAGTAAAACAATTCAGTTTAAGTCAATAGAAAATTCCAGAAAGTCTTTTGTTAATTTGAATATATTCATTTACTTTGTAGATAAAAGAATCATAAAACTTCAAGCTGTCTCTGGCTTCATCGAAAACTGAAAACCTTGAGGAAAGATAGGCTTGATGTAATTTTCTGTAAAATAAAATTTAAAAAAAATGAGCACACTTTGGAAATGAATAAGAACAAGTCTTGTGGCATGAGCACTCTGAAAACGAATAGAGAAACAGTGCATAACCTATCTAACAAGCTTGTGTAAATGGATGACAGAACAGGAAGTGGGAGGGATATTAACAAGGCAAACACCGCTAAGAGCTACAAAGGACAGGAAGTTGTGGAGAACCATGATCACTCACATCCAGCATATAGAAGATCTCTATCTACAGCAGATTATGTACTGACATGTGATAGTTCTCTTCAAAGAGCTTGAAAGACAAAAGATTAACAAATAAAAATGTATTTTTTACTTTTTATGTATTTTCATTTTGGAATAAACTAAAATCCATTAAAAACTTAATCAAGGATCTAGGGATTTGTCCAGGGTTTACTTTTGTTGCTTATTTCTTCCACATTTTAGATTTACTTGCTTAAATGCTTCTGCTTGATGTATAGTCCTTGGTATGTCACTATGGCTGGGTTGAGTGAAGCAACTTGGGGAACAAAAACAATCAGCAGTAATAGAGATTTATTATTATTATTATTATTATTATTGAGTCACTACACCACTCGCATCCAATGTTGCACACAGAGCCTTGTCTGGGAGCATGGCTTGCTAATGCCTTTTTATTAGATCTACAAGATATGGGCTTTCTTCATCTAAGGCTTAACTCAAAGAGGCCTTATTATTGTCAAAAATAGACTGGGAAAAGTCTAGAATAAAAGTAACCACCCATCAAGTGCATGTTCAGAACCATAAAAATATCATCTGCATTGGTGTTAATTAGAGAGTTGATAAAGACACTTTGCAATGCAAAGAGATTACAAAGGAAAATGTCAAAAAACAATTAAGAAACTGAAAAGACCAGAGAACCACTTGACTTTTACTAGAAATGGACATTAAAAGGTAGATATCTTACCCAGAGAGTTATTGCTAATATTGATGCAACTGGTATTGTTCTAGCAGAGGATGTTACTGCTGTTTTAGAAGAATTCAACAGCCTAAATTCCATTAAGGTAGTTTTTGTGGACAATATCGACACAAACACTGGTTGTGAGACAGAACTTGTTACAGCTCTGGAGAAAAGAAAACTTAGAAGAAAGTTGCAGACCAGTGACTGATTACCTCAACAAAATGAACTGCCATTTAAAGCTGTTCTTAAGTAGATTGATGAAACTACTAGAAACCCTATTACTTTTACTGGTCCACTAGGGAAACTTTGTGAAAATCCATACCATGATTTGCCTCAGGTAGAATTTAACAGTATCAGTGGCCCTCTAGATAACTTTTATCCTACTGCAGAAGCAATGAAAGATTTAAGCAGTGACTGAAGACTGCTCTTAGAATATGCAGCAGGAATTTCTCAAGGGAAAGTGAACTCTAGATATGCTGCCTGGAAAATTTGGTTTCTAAATCAAGCAAGATAGCTAACTTCAGCCATTAAGTTAATGTGTTTATAGACTAGAGATGCCAATTCTCCAGAACTCTATGATAAATTGTACAACATTACAAAATTTATTATTGGAATATATTCATCTACTTAGTTTGAAATCAAAAAGAATAATATTTTTTTCCCCTGTTGCCTTGTGTTACGAGGATGCATTATATACAAAAATAATAATTTATAAAAAGTTATAGTAATGGATTCTATTTGGTCCTAAGTGTTATTCCAAAAAAGTTCTAATTCATAAAGTAGCATAAAAATAGAGAAATTAGGAATAGAAGATTTTGGAAATTTGTGAAATGTTCCAGTAAAATCTAGAAAGTTCTAAAAGTTCTAGAAAAATTCAAATTAGGTGTTAGCCCCTTTAAAAATAGGTTTTGGGCACAGAGCCGTCAGTTGATAGGAGGATGGGTTGACCTCTACAGCTCTGGCAGATTCAGGATTTATATCCAGCCAAGGGAATCCCTAAGTCGACAACAAAAAAACTAAAACTTGAAACAGTTGATAAAAGGATGTGCTGACCTCATCAGCACCAGTTTCGATTCAAGAAAATATTCCAGCTGAAAGAATCTCTCTAGTCGATGACAAACAAAAACTTGAAAGAGTTGTTAAAAGAATTTTCTGTCATATCAACCCTGGTCAAGATTCAGGGATTGATATCCGGCCAAAAGAATCTCACAGAAAAGTCTTAACAACTAAAACTTGAAAGAAAACCTCTTGCAACTATCTGGGTAAATTCATATTTTTGCCTCTTTCATTGACCAAGCCAATAATTAGTCTTTATATACGCATTTAAGGATTTCCAAAAAATGTAGCACTTAACTTCCCCACCAACTTAACTGGGCAAGTAAACTCTGTCTCTTGATATGAATGCCAAAACTGTAGTGTATATTTGTAAATATTTGTCTGTATTTTAACTCTGAGTTTCGGTCCATCATTTTTATTTTTTCTTATGTTACAATTAACACATAACACCTCAACCATGTGAATTAAAGTATGCTAATAGATTGGCATTTAGGTCCCACTCTTTTACCATTGAAATAGTTAAATGTAACCATAACTTCTACTTGAACAGTTTCTTTTCTCACACTTCCCACCTGGGGAACTTCCTTCTATTTACTTGCTTCCCTGATAGCTACAATCTCCAAAAAATTAAATGCAACATCAATTGGCATCTTCTATCTTCTTGAATCCTGTTCATCTTTTATCCTTTCTTCAATGCTTCCTGAACCCATTCTTTTCCCTCACTGTAACCCCTTGCACACAAGTGGCAGCCCTGCCTTGCTTGGGGTGAAATTACTAAAAAAAAGAAATATTTCATAACAAACAACTGTATATATTCAGTATGATCCAGAGAATAAATCAACATTCAACTGAAATTCAGATTGTTGCATTAAAAATTTTACAGCACAAAAATATTTTTTTTGTTTCAGAAGTAGCAAGCCACTAGAGAAGAGATTAAAAAGAATTACATTCAACTCTGAAGTTACACAAATTGGGTTAACCTCTTATAAAATAGAGTTTGTGAACCTGCACTGGCAGAAGGTTTTTCAAATAATGAACTACAAGAAACTCTAATGAACGGAACAACACTGGAGTTACCAAATTTACCTGCACAATGGCAAGATGTGGAAAGAGCAATTAAATTAGCCACTGGAGCCTCACAAATTGTATATGGACAAGGAGCAAGCACATTATTACAAAATCATTGTTTCATCGAATAAGGCCATCATTTACTTCAAAGGGAAATTATACTGAACAATTTAGCTATATTATGATGTAATATGTTATACAATGCAGTAGTTTTAGTTTGATTTTTTAAAAATTTGTCTTATAATTTGTGCTCAGCAGTATTATGGTGTAATATACACTTTCTGTTTTTATTAATTATGACCTAAAAAATGGTGCAAGATCCTATTTATTGATTAGCCTTTTTTGGAATCTTTTACAATTTTTACAGTTTTCACTTATCAAATATAGCAAAAAAAAAACGCAGCTTTTTCTTGTGTTAATTTATGATAGAAATTCAAAGATTGATAAAAGCTATGAATCTAATTATTGGTGTCAGTATTTATAACATTAAACCTCAGCTTTGACACTGAGTGCAATATTGATTTTTTAAAAAATGTGAAAATCAACCTGTCCTATTGCCTGAAGTGTTTCAAGGCTGTTAAGTGTGCATGAATCTTCAAGATTGAGGCAAACTAGATGTTCCATAGTTCGTAATTTCCTGCTTTGAGAGCTGGAGGTCATCATCATTGGCATATCCCCATTTCTGAAGGTTGGCTTTATAGCAACCAACAGTTGTTTGAAGGTGATTCAGACAGAACTAGAAAGACCAGGCATCACTGGAGCTGAGGAGAGGTATTCTGTTCTATATTGTTGAGTGGTTTGACTATAGAAAAATGTGTCTTGACTTGGGCCTCTTTGTCATTTGTTCACAGATGTGGGGTGAAGGGTGAATGACTAGGGTTAGTTTCCTGCTTCAACTTCTCAAGTTGGGAGTGGACTGTCCTGGTGTAAGGAGAAGTAATGCCACTACACAACTAGAGATCATCTACTTTGGTTGGCTTGAAACACCCAGTGATTGATCTACAAGAGGTGTTTAAGGCAGGGTTGATTTTCTTTAAATTTGATGATCTGCCCCTCACTGGTGAGTCATATTCTGATGCAATAGGGCTGTGGTGTGGATTGTACTAGCATGGTACCCCCTTTTGGTGCTAGCCAGCTTCTGTAGGATGTTGTAACTTGATCTGACCTTGGCTTTAATCTTTGCAATATGGTCCCTGTATGTAAGGAACCAGTCCAGAATGACCCCAAGATAGACAGGCTTGGAAGTGTACTTTAACCATTTTCTACCAAAGGAACATTCACATCACAGTCCCTATCAGATAAGTTTTCTCAATGCTACAGAGATTTAGTTATCTCCTTTGAATAGATTATTTTTAAAATTAGATTGGAAATTGCTTTATCTATTTTTTATATTTTGCAGCAATAAACAAAAAAAATCAAATCATTATAATATAGCCTGTGATACACTAGTCTTAGAAATATACTTTCAGTTTCAGGGCTACATACAATTTTGAACTGTTGTTCACCTAGACTGGTTAGCATCCAAGGGTAAAGAGCCATTTTTGCTCTACTATTTAATTCATAGCTGGGAGATTCATGGATACATCTCTTTTCCAAATGTATTTAAGTGAAATTTAATGTAAGTTTCTTTATCATAGCCAGTTTCCTTCACATCATCCACACATCCTTTTAATCATTGATTTTGTTTTAAAAAAAAGTAAATGACCCCCTTTTTTACTACTCTTGAAAACAAAATCTACAATACATGAAAATATGTTATTTCCAAATACAAGATCATCTTACAACTGTCTTTCATGTCTCTACTTATCTTGCTAAAAGTAGAGTTTGACTTGAACATTGGTATATAAATACAAATTGATGATTGAACAGAAAGAATGAACTTACCTTAAAGTGGTCTCATCTTTTCAAGGTTTCCCCATTTGGAATTTAGCATATCAATTTCCTGGTTTATTTGCACTAAAGCTTCATTGGTCAGTGAGATATTAAAATTGATCACATCTAGCACATCAGTATATTGGCCAATGAATGGAGTGTCTCTCTGCAGAGCCAACTGCAAAATGGAACATAATTGAGATAGTATTATAATTCTGCTTGTTCCTTAGCTAGTTAGTACATCTTTTCAAAACCTCATAAATAATGGACTATTCCATTTTGACCACAAGCGAAGACAGAAAAGATATATCAGAGATGCTGCTTGGATTCAATGAGAAAAAGAAAGAAAGAAGAAAAGATAGAAGAGGTGATAATGTTCTCATTTGTTTAATGTTTCCTTATGCAAAATGAGGGAAAACTTGTTAATTTTAAATTTTTTAATTTGTACTTTTTTTAAATTAATGATTGTTATTGCAATATTTTGTTAAAGTTGTTAAGCTCAAATATTTAAAAACTGAATAACATTTAACTTTTTTTATCCTACTGTAAAAAGGACTAATATCTACCTTTTTTAAATCTGATATAAATTGGACATATGACTACCATTTTGTAATCATAGAGCATTCTCTCCATCTATAGCAGAATATGCATTCACATGACTCAATTTGGTACTGCCATGTGGTTTGATGAGCTAGTTCACGCAATCTTGAAAGAGTTCAAAAGAATTTGTATCTGTATCATTGATTTTTTTCAGCTATTCAGCTTTGTTTTTCTTTTTTTTTTTTTGTGGATGATTTCTTATTCCAATGCCACGATGAAATTAAGCATACTATTTGTACTGGTAACAGTGATTTTTCCACAGTCCTACTATTTAACCCATAGCTAGGAGGTAGAAGAGGTGGATTCTGTTAACTAGGCTCTGCTACTAGAAATGTTTAACCTGTAAAATTGTCCAGCATAGATTCCAGAGGCAAATAAAATTTCTTTGAGCAAGTTGACAAGTCATTTCTAACCAACTCTGAGTCTTTGTTTTGAAACCATTTTGTAATCAGTCTTGCCTTGATAATAATTCTATTGTCTACTTCAATAATACTTCTGTTGATTTTGGTGGCCAGAGCCATATATTACATCCTCTATCAACACATCACTATTCCCATCTGAAAATTGAGCTAAGTTCACATCTGCTGCAAATTTATTTGATTGATTTCTGGAGAGGAAGTACCCACTAAAGTCTCTGGTCTAAAAAATTCATACCTTTTCCAAATATAATTGTGTGTAAGTGAATGTAATGAACTCAAATGTAATTCAAACTTGGCTATTTGACTTTTTTATTCCAAAGCCACTATGAAGTTAAGCATGGTACTAAATTGGCAACTAGATCTTACCATTTTACTGTTAAACTAGCTAGATGCAGCTGTCTCTTCTATTCTGTCTTTTATTGGAATTCTTGCCTGTAGAACTCCCTACCATTTTCTTGCTTCCCCATCACTTACAATCTTACAAAATGTATATGCAATGTCAATTGTTGTCTTTCCTTACTGCTCAATAAAATCTTCATTCTCTTTCATTCTCTGTAAGTACTGACTAGGCTCAACGTTGTTTAACTTTGATCAGTCGAGAACAGGTGTTTAAACATGACATGACTGCAAACTTACCAGTAAATACTAAATATATATTTACTAATGTTGTAGAATGCAAATCAAGAAACAAATAAATTAAAAAGAAAAAGAGAAATATGAATGAAAGACAAATAGAAAGAAAAAAATAAGGAAATATTTAATTTAAGGAAAAAAGATGAAAGAATTTGAGAGATCAGAAAAAGAGAAAAAGAAAGATGACTAATAAAAAATTAAATGAAAAAAAGAAAAACGAAAAATTCACAAGAAACTCTTGATTAGCACAATTTTGATTAACTCGTTTTTTTAATTAAAAAATCAAGTTAAATAAAATTGAATAGTGTGCCCCAAATTAAATTAAAATAATTAAAGCCCATTGCCTGACAAACTTTATTTTTCCAAAATGTTTTTTTTAGCACTGTACAAATTTTCTGTAACAGTATTTGCACTTTTAACAACCAAGAAATTTTATGTATTTACTAGGAGTCATGTATTTCAATAATTTGAATAAAATCTTATTCAGTTATAAATGTATTTATTCATGAAAAGGAGATTATTTTATAGATTATTATTTACACGCAGTATATTGTCCTCATCATTTTGCTTTTGTTCTACAATGGTCCAGCGGTATTGAATAAACTCCTCATTCCAGAAATTAAGGCAGAAATTTATAAAAGATATATGATGAAATATTTTAGTCATTCAACAAATATCTAAATATAAGTCCATATACAAATCAAATTATTTTTAAATTTTATTCATAACAAAGATGAGAAAAATACAGCCTGAACAAATCAAGGAATATAAAATCAAGAACAAAATGGAATAATAAGAGAGTATAAAGAGACAAGAAAATGACAAACAAAAAAATAGACGCAACATCTCATACATACACACATGTACAGGCTTGTATACATATACTCACACACACAAAGAGCAATAAAAAAATCAACCTAATACCAATAAGGAAGCACATAAATTATTTTATAACTTAAAAATAGTAAAAATGAGAAAATTGATAGACATTTGCTGATACCTCTTGGTGAGTGGATTGAACAATGACACAAAGTAACAAAAAACAAGGAACACTTCCAGTCGAAGATATACAGTTCTCTCAATGTTACGACAAGCTACTTAACATATATGGTCTCCCCAAAATTCATAAAGACAGTGTTCCACTTAGGGCAACTGTTAGCTGCCAAGGCTGTGTATGCCACCCTCCTGAGTCACTTTCTTGTGGATATAATTTACCCATTAATAGGAAAGTCACCATCATATGTCAAAAACTCTGCTCACTTCATGGAATTAATTCAAGATACTCCTATCCAATCAAACCAGATGGTGAGCCTGAATGTGGTGAGTTTGTTCACCAAGGTACCCACTGTCGAGGCACTATTAGTAGTCAGGGACTGACTGGCTTTCGAAAAAAACACCATTACATGAGCGTTCTTAAGAAAAAAAATAGTAAACGGTAAAATCAGTGATTGAAAATTGCCTGAAGACACCACTCATGGTAGAAACCTAGGTTGCGTAATAACTCGTTTAGAAATGGAAAATATGTGTGTGTCTGTGTATATATATATATATATAGGAGAGAATGGCAAACACGTAAAATGGAGAAGATAATCAAAAAGATTTTATCCAGTTAATATAAATTATTAATTAGATAAAAGAGAGCTTGATTGATATTATCCAGAGCATTATAAAATATTGAAAGGAAAACTCAACACACAGTTAAACTGTTATAAATCAAGATTAATTTCAACAATGTAAATTTACTGTGTCTCTTTCAGACCGTTGAAAAATAAATCCAAATTTATTTTTCAACAGTCTGAAAGAGACAATGTAAATTTCTTCTTCTTCTTCTATGTGCCCTGTCCCTTCAGGACGTAGGCGATCATGGTTCTCCATGTCTCCCTATCCCTTGTGGCTCTTAGTATGTTTGCTCCTGTTACTCATGGCAACCCCCGTTCCATCATCCACCTGATCAGGCCCTGCAAATATGTTATCCGCTGCCTTCCTCTGTCTCTCTTTCCTTCTATCTGGCCAGTCAGTATCAGGTTCTCCAGGCTCTCCTTCCTCATTGCATGTCTCAGGGACTTCAGTTGTCTCTTCCTGATGCTCAGTATTAATTTCCTTTTGGTTGCCATTCTTTCCAACACCTCATCGTTGCTTGCATGCTCAGTCCACAATATCCGCAGCATCCTTCTGTAGAAACACATTTCAGCCACTTCCAGTTTTGTCCTCATTTTCGATGATATTGTCCAGCATTCACTGCCGTATTGAAGAACTGACATCACATAGCAATCCAGCACTCTTTTCTTTGTTTCTAGTGAAATTTTCCTGTGTGTTAGTACTTTTCTCAGCTTCTGGAACATGTCCTTTGCCATGCCAATTCGCCTTTGGATCTCTGTGTCGCACTTTCCATCTCCTGTTAGAACACTTCCTAGGTACTTAAATTTTTGTACTTGCTTGATTCTGGTATCCCCCACCTGTATTTGGCATTTTGGGTTGCACCTTTTGCTGATGACCATGTACTCAGTTTTCTTAAAGTTTATTTGTAGTCCTTTTTTGTCACTCTCCACCACTACCTTCTGTATGAGGTCTTGTAGTTTCCTTTCCGTGTCTGCAATCAGCACTGTATCATCTGCATACCTTATGTTGTTCAAGTTGTGGCCTCCAATAACAAATCCTGGCATGTCATCTAGGGTCCTCAAAATATTCTCACTGTACAGCTTGAACAAATCCAGTGGAAAGACACATCCTTGTCTTACGCCTCTTTCTATCTTTGTAAATCTATTGAGATCGTTACCTGTCCATATGCAGGCTGTTTGCTGCCAGTAGAGATTCTTGATTACTCTTATGCCTTTCCCGAAAATGTCAAGGCTGCCGAGCATCTCCATCAATTCTTTGTGTCGTATTTTGTCGAATGCCTTCGCATAGTCAATGAAATATAGGTACAAGTCTTTCTTCATTTGTATTGCCCTTTCAGAGAGCATCCTAACATTGCTGAAATAAATCTTGATTTATAAATGTTTAACTATGTTTTGAGTTTTCCTCTCAATATTATATATATATATATAAATTTTATGTAAATAAATGAGCCTGATAATAGTGTTTAAATATAAAACAGACTGATCACTACTGGGTGTTGACTTCAGTGTCTACTTTTTTTAAAGATGCAAGATCTGGTGAACATAGTATGCCATGGCTGAACATCTTTTCTAGCAGCAGACCTAAAAATTGATTTGTTATTTTAACAGATATATTTACCAAAATTACACAAAAATATCTTGAAATATTAAAGAGGAAGTTTACTCAATAAAACCATTGTTAACTTCAACCACGACCTTCAGATGACTTCAAAATCTTTGATACACTCTCTTTGTTTAAGTTAGTATTCAGAGGGTTACAGTCAAAGGAGTTAAGAGGTTAGATGTAAGGAGTGATGTGGTAGAAATTGTCTGACAGCCATGACTCGGTTCTCCTGCTTGTAAAGTATGGTGCAGAGTCCTGTGTCCAGACATACAGTCTTCCGGCAGCAACCCTCTTGACGCAGAAAGCACTACCTTCTCAAGGCACTTGATATAAATCTCCCTGTTGATTCTGAGGCCCAAACCAACAAATTTGAGAGTTCATTTTTTATCAGAACAATCAGAGTGAATTTTCTAAGCTGCCAGATCTTTGTAATCACCATCAGACTCATTCTGTTCTTTCAAAATCCTCTGCACTGTCTTCAAATTGACACCCTAAAACTTTGAAATGTTTGTAGTAGAGGTTTCAGCATGAATGCCAAGCAGTACAACATGCCATCTTCAAATTTCTGGAGGAGTAAATTGTGACATGGTGCCTTTTTTCTCACAGATAGTGTCCAACTGACGCTACTGTACTGTACTGTGCAGTCAAAAAGATAAACAACAACACACATGAATGCACAAAATTAAAAATATAAAATGGCAACCATTTACCCATCGCACTCTATATATGCCAAAAAAGAACTGCCTATTCTAACCCCAAGAAATTCAGCAGTTCAAATATTGGTTCAATGAAGCCAATTTTAGTTAAAGAATGCCAAAGAAGTCAAATTCTCAAAGAAAATTGTTCCTCTATATGGGAAGTCTAGCAGGTTTTGTATATATTTAGAAAAAAATTAAAACCAAAAATCTTTTTGTTATCTTCATTTTTCCTTACCTCTCCTACTTCATTTAATTTATCCTGTTTTTCTATGAATTCTCCTGAAAAATAAAAATAGAGAAAGGATTTTATTTTTTAATCTGTATCACCCTCAATCAAGGCTGTAAAGCATACTAAGACACAAGGAGTTACAGTTTGTAGAAGAATTAGAAAGAGAAACAGAAAGGTAGTGGATGACATTGCATTTACACTTTTGAAGATTAAAGTTGACTGGAAAGCATGGAAATTGAAGGGAGTTCCACAAGCAAAAAGTGTGAGAAAAGAAACTGTCAGCACTCAAAAACTCTTGATACCATAGTGGAGAGCTCATCCGAACAATTACCATGAAAGTGTTTATAAAAAAGGCACAGAGAGGCAACCTTACAGCAGTGGGAAAGTGACTAAAGCCGAACTACCAGATCAATAACAATAATATTGCTGATTCTTCTTTGGATCTTATCAAGGAGCTCAAGGTAAATAGCAGGTATACCAGACCATATGTGGCAGCAATATTCTAATCATGGACAAATGGTAGACTTATAGATATGTAAGATAGATTCTGGAGAGAAAAATTGTCTTGCTCGACACAGTGAACCAAATTTCTTAGAAGATGACCTAGAAATGGATTCAATATAGTCTTTCCTGAGAAGGTATAACAATTCACTTTCCTGGAGATTAGCATCAGCCATGCTGATGGAAAGCAGCTAGGGGTCTCGCAGATGGTTAGTGGAGATAAGTTTAATTTTGGAAGCATTAAAATTATCATCTTTTGCCCACGTTAACAATGAACTTAATGTTGTTTTGCATATCAGATACCGTTTTGACCTGGTTAAACTGATCAGCCTTACTAACAAGGCAGAAGTAAATGATTGTGTCATCAGCGCAGATACCAAGTTGGGAGCTGATGTAATCAGGAAGGTCATTCATGAAAATTAAAAACAGTTTAGAACCAAGGATGGAGCACTGGGTAACACTTGCATTAGTAGGAAAGGATCTAGATGACCAGCCATTCAGGATAACTTTCTTTTCACAATTTGATAAGAAAGATTGGATGTTCAAAAAAGTGTTCTGAGACACCATAATTTTCAGCTTGTAGAAAAGACCTGAATGCCAGATCCTGTCAAAGGCTTTCAAGATGTCCAATGTAAACCCGGGCTTTACCATTTTTATCTAGAGCATGATAGACTCTTTCTCCAATTATTGTCAGTACATCAGCATTTGACCTGAAGAAATAAAAGCCATATTGCTTGTCTGAGAAAAGGTTCTGCAATGAGAGATGATGAACTAATTTAGCATTGATTAGGGTCTCTAGGAGTTTCTAAAAAAGATGTAGAAAGTTAATAGACCAAGAGTTGGAAAAGTTGGATGACTCACCAAAATTCTTAAAAACTGATGATGACTACCAGCAGGCAAAAAAGGAGGCAGCAAGACACTTATTATACACTTTAGAGAGAACTAGCAGTATATCCTGGTGTTGCTTGGGTGTAATGAAAGCTTTAAAACTAATCCATGGTCCTGGAGCTGAGACTCTTTGGACGTTGGCACAAAAGATTAAAAAGCAATAGTTATTTCCAGTTAAAGCGAAACCGTAGACTGAAAGAAAAATGAATGGATGTAAGTCAAATTTTGTTTTCTTGATATTGAAATCAAATAAGTTTTTTTCGTCGGAAACTGAATTTTGAAGGCTAAATAAGTCCTCTGAGTAAATGGTATCATGGCTGAGACTAAGAACTACAATTATACCTACTTAGAGCAAAACTCAAAGCAAAGACTAAAATAAAAGGGCTGAAAAAAATATATACATACAGGCAGATAAACAAACACATACACAAATATCTTGCTCTTTATATATATATATATATATATATATATATTATCGATTTTCTGCACTATTGTAAGAACTGCAACCTTGAAACTTCTGAATATCATTTCTAATGTCTTTATCTATGAGTGTATCAAATTTGATTAAAATCGGACCACTCCTTCTATAACACGATTTTTTTTTATTATTGATTTTCGATATTTATTGGGGGTATCTCGACACAAAACCTAGCTAAGAACACTCACAGACGTTTATAGTACAACTGTGTAAATTTTCAAGAAAATTGGTTCAGCTGTTTCGGAGTCTATAGGTAATGGATACACACACACACACAGACAAAGTTCCATTTATAAATAAGTTTAGATTTAGATTAGATTAGATAAGAGACTGTTTGAGAGCACACTTTTTAATGACTATTACATGAATATCATCAGGTCTACATGCTTTGTGAGAATCTAGGTAACAAAGGATAGCAGAAACCATGGAAGGTGTTATATGTATATCACTCAACAGAGACTCAGTTCTCAGTGGGAAGTTAGGCTGTGATAAACTCAGTGTTTAAGGAGAAACTTTATCAGCCAAGGACAATGGCACTTCAAATTGATCAAAGAGGAGGAAAATTGAGACTTTGCACTTATTTAATAACCTATTACAGAGCTGCCGGTAATCACGAGAGAGAGGCTATGTGCTGCCTCATTCTCTTGGCAAACAGGGACTTTGCTTCTTCGTGGACTCATATTTATTATGAGCAGCAATGGATAGACACTTATCATGATTAGAGCTGTAACACTGATATAGCCAAAAATAGTGTTTTCTGTGTGCTATAGTGAACAAGCACACTTGTATGAACCATGGAGAGGATTGAGGTTTCACTTGGTATCCCAAGAAGGGATGAAAGCCTCTATACTGGCTTTGACAGAAAAAGAAACCTTAGTAGCAAAATTTCAATTGGACGGTTAAAGATATCAGTCCAAGGGGCATCATGAAAAAAATGCTGCTGGTAATAGGAAGAGGTCTTATGGATAGAGGGTTTCTGTTTAATAGATGAGTAGAACAAAATATCAATAGCTACCACAGAGTAGTTTGAATTAAGAGGGCAGTATTGTAAAGCTCAGTGAGGAAAGAGAGTAAGAAATAAATCAAGTAGAAAAATTTTTTGCTCAGTTTTGATCAGGAAACAAGTAGAGAAGTCTATGATTTGCATAAGAGATTGGGCAATGGAAAAATTTAATGACTGAATAGCAGCAACATCAGTATCTTTTGAATGTTTCAACTATGTGTCATGGTGAGCATTAAAGTCATCAAATACAAAGATGTTTGCAAATGGATGGAGAGAAAGTGCCTTTTCTATACTATCAGCTATTATATCTAATATACTGCAGTCCTGGGAAGAGGGGGAGCAATAAAGAAAAAAGTGATTGCTAACAAAGTTTAGTAACAAAAGATTATTCTGGATGCAAATCCAAGGCCATGCATGTGAATTCTGGAATCTTTCCAGCAAAGGGTAAGATAGTGTAGAACCAAGAATTCATTGGTAGCGATGGAAGAATTTAGGTTAGTTTCACAAAGGGCAGAGATATCTGACAACCATTCCAAGAGGAAAGAGTCTATGCTGCAGAAGTTGGAATAGATATCATGAATATTAGAGAAAGAATGGCTGAAGGAGGTAGGTGATATTTTGTTTACAGGTTTAGTTGTATTTTTTTTTTTGGTTGTATTTTCCATCAGATGCATTTTGTGGAGAGAGAAAAGACCACCATAATTGTCACTATCTATCATCAATGGTAATACAAACAAGCTAGAGCATGGCTGAGAACAGAGAATAGTGTAGCATCATGGTTGTCCACTGGAAATACATGCAAGGAAACCTACCCATGCACAAAATAGCACTACAAATACCCTAATATTATGCCACTTTTTGATCAAAGCAGTCACTCTAAGTGCTACCAAAGAGTTTGAGCTCCTAACAGCCTGTCAGAAGCAGCAGTCAGCAAACTGCCAACCCAGTACCCTCACACTGGAAAGTTACAGCCACTTTTTAGCCTAATCACCAAAAAGTTAAGACAATTAAATCATTGTGGCTCTGGTAGAAGAAAGAAAGAGAACCAGTAAACTATATCCTGAACAGGAAACAAGGGATGAACCTCTACTCCTGTTTACTAGACATTGAAGGAGTTTGGACCGGATGATAGGTTTACTCCTATTAATCGGTAAAAAAACAAAAAAAGAAAACAGACATAAAATATGAAAGAATTAAACTATGACTTAGTTCTGATGTCCACTAAATACACTGGGTGGGGGCGGCTTAAGTAAGAAGTTTGATAATTAATAGCAATGGAGAAAAAAAAAACAGGACAAAAGAGGTGAATATACCAGAAACAAAACAACAAAAAAGAAGAAATTTAAAAACTTACAAACATCAAGATGATACAAGACATTGTAAGTTATAAGAGATGCTTCTATCCAATATTCAAATTAGACATTTTTTCTGAACAGAGCAGGCTGACTTAATTTAAATGATGCTTTGGTAAAATTACAATGACTTTGAAGTGAATTTTTTTTATTTCTATGGCTAAAAGTATATGACTATTTCTCACTTAGGTTGATTGATGATAATATAGGGTAGGGGGCAGTGAAGGGTTTATTTTTATTTTAAACTTCCTTGTACCTAATAAACACAGTTTTCAATTTTATTTACTTCTAATCTAAATATTTTTCATAAGTACTTTGTAAATTCTGTTAAAATAAAAATCAAGTTTCTAATCACGTCCTCCAATGGCCTAAATATGTGCATATTATATGTAATTAATAATGTTGTTTTTGAGATAATGATGGCTTTAGTGATATATATTTTATTAATTAAGCCATAGCTTGGGTGGAGAAGAAGTGGATTCATACCTTTCCCAAGGGTATTTGTGCATAAGTGAATGAAACAAACTCAACTGGAATTGGAACTTGGCTCTCCAATTAACAATTCTGAGCCATTATCCATTACACCACCAGCACATCCAAGCTTAAAGCACCTGATATTTCCAAGTATATGGTAACTGATGTTTCAATGCCATATGGCCATAAAAGAAGGCTACATTTTTGAAAAGAGAATAAAATCTTGTTCAAATGAAATCATTGTCAAAAAAAAGAAAATCATCATTCTTCTTATCAATGATATGAGCCCAATTATTTTATTTATCTATAATAATTATTTTATTCCTTGTTGATAAAATCTAGGGTTTTGGACTAAAACATTTGATGAAAAGAAACAACGCAAAGTCAAAAGAAGATCAAATCCAATCATGAAGTGAGTAGATCTATCTCAACATTTCAATTCTTTGTATTTAACAACTTCAAACTTTAATTTATTTAAATCCCTAGAATAGTTTTTAGCAGTGAAATATTTTGACAAATAAATTTAAATGTCTTTTATATTTTAAGTGGTTGTTATTGTAAACTAAGAATGCAATTCTTACCTGAGCTGTCTAATGACTGACCAATGATCCTCCCACATCCTCAATCTTGTCAGTGTGCACCAAAAGCTAGAGAAAGGTTTGCTACATGCATACCAAGTAACATAATGAAAGAATTGCCATGTTAAAAAATAAAAATACAAATCCTGTTTCCTCTTATCATATTTAAGTGTTTATTCAGGGTTTTACCTGCTCATTTGGGTGGAGAGGTAGTTGATACTTGGAACAACTTCTGTTATGTCAACTCTTTTTCTACCAATGAAATGGAAGCTTCAGAAACACTTGTTGAACATGATAAACCCTATTTCTGGTTTTGTTGCCACTTTATCTCTGAAAACCCCTCATCCACCCTTTTACATCAAAGTGAGTGCCACTTAGAAGACCAAACCTCAAAAGGAACCATCTGCTGGTCTATCAAACACAAACACTTGAGATCAAGATAAAGCCACCACTTCACTTTCATTATGGGTGTCCATAGTATCACATTATTGAATCTGCAAAAATATTTAATTTTCTAAACAACCAAATTAAGTTTTGCTTCCTGCAAATTTGATTGCTTCAAAAACAAGTCTCTCCCAATCATTTAAAGTCCACAGCATTACTTCAGACCAGTAACTTTTAAATATACATTGAAATTTTGTTTATACTTTTGACATTCAGACCATTCTTCACATTTTTGTTGTTTTTATTACATTTGCTCTCTGACCTTCATCTTGTATATATTGATTTGGGTAACCTACAGGGAACTCTGAATCAAACACTTTATTTAATTTACAGGTGTAGATTAAATAAAGAGTTCAGTTCATAATTCCCTATTTGCTACCCAGATCAATATACACTGGATGAAAGCTGGAGGGCACAACAGTTGAAACACTGTGATAACAACAACAAAGATGAAGACAACTGACCAAATGTAGTGTAAATAATGATAACTCCTCATTCCAGAAATTCAAATAGAAGCTGAAATTTTGTTCTTACTTTTCAATTGAAGGATCAGTTTTTTCAGTGCTATTTGCAAGTCACTTTCATCTTTGTTACACTGAACAATATCCTTGATCTTCAGATTATAGTTTTCAATTCCCTGAAAGACAACAAATAAATCAAACATTCAGACTTCTTCCATCTTGGTTTATAAAAACATGGTGAGAAAGATAGATCTTCAATATTCTTGATACAGTTCTTTTTCTAGTTTGGTAGCTAGTGAGAAGGGTCACCCATATCTAGAAAATGATTGCATCTGAGGTTGCCAGTAGAGAGAGAGAGAGAGGAATAATTGAAAAGAGTGGCTGAATTTATACTAAATTCATAAGTGCACAAAAAATAAACAAAAAATTAAACATTGATTGAACATTTCAAAATATAGTTGCAAAAACAAATTCCTACTATGCTATCTACAGCTACACAATGAATAAAAAAAAAAAATAAAATCCCTTAACCTAAACTTTTAAACTCCAAAATACAAAAAAATAAAATATAAAAATTTTAAATAATAGATAAATAAGCATGCTAAAGTTCATGGCCATAAATGACCTAAAGCATTTACTCTAAACAAAAGAACTGGGAAAGGCAGGTTTCTTATTTTACCCACTTTCCTTAATACTGCAGTAATCTATATACAGAACCTGCAAAAAGAGTAGCAACACTTGATCTAAAGATTGTTTGAGGCATAAAACAGTCAGAATGCAGTGTTGATTCCTATGTTATCAATGATTATATCTAAAAATGCTCTATCTGCAGTATTGAACACTCTTTCCTCATGAAATATATGATAATGAATATTGCATTTCACCAAAAGAAAAAAATGTGTTTCTGAAGGGTAATGCTATTAAGACAAGCAGTTTTCTAAGTATAGTATTCAGTATTAAGAAAATAAAGCATTAATAGTAAACAAAGGAAATAAAAAGTTCAAGAACTTATCTTCCCAACTTCAGGTTTCATAGAGATTATTCACTCATCAGGGGTAGATAGTTTAAATATAATAATAATAATAATAATAATAATAATAATAATAATAATAATAATAATAAAAAAGAGTGGATAACATAAGTAAAACTTGAAGTCAAGAAGATGCGTGTTTTGATTTCTTTTTGCTTTATATATATATATATATATATATATATATATATAATAGTGGTAAATTAGGGAAAAAATTCCTCAAGTTAATTAAGAAACACTTTCCCGAAAAAAATCCACTAAGTAAGATCTTTAATAAAAACACTATTAAATTAAGTTACAGCTGTATGAACAATCTAGAAAAAATTATAAAATACCACAATAATAATATTTTTAAAAAATTCAACAAAATCAACAAAAATAACCAGACAACACAAAATAACAATCTAGACAAGAAAAAATGTAATTGTAAAAACTCCATAGACTGTCTGTTAGAAAACAAAAGTTTATATAGGGAGTACTAAAAACAGCAATTTACCTGCACACCTCTTCATTTAATAATAATACAGAAATAGAACATCCCTATGGAAATATCACTGGTACCTAAAGTAAACAAAAAAAACACTCACAATAAAGTGGAAAATTCTAAAAGAAGCTAAAACATGTAAGTCCTTAAATGAACCATGTTCATTATGTTTATACGAAAAACTATTTATTATTAAATCCCTTAGAGATAAAAATTTGCTAAATAAACTCAACAAAATTAATGTCATATATAGACATTGTAAATTGTTCACATTAGAAAATGGATAAAATCTAAATGAAATAACAGGCATATAACCAACAAGGACATAAGGAAAATAATCACTGATGAACTAGATAAAAATAAATTGGAACATAGAATATATTTTTCTTAAAATAAATCTTCCCTTTTTATAAAAAACTTTACAACAAATAAATAGATAGACCAAAAAAAAAAAATATATTTTAGTTTTTAAAAAATCTTTTTATTTCCAAAAAAAAACTTTACAGCAAATAAATAAATAGACTAAAAATGATAAGTAAGTAAAAGAATATAGGATTGGTACTTAATGAGAATATCACATCAAAGGCAATAAAACTGAAGGGAAAGAAGGGAAAATGATAAAATCAGATTAATGGCAGGTTAACAATTAAGGAAAGAAAAGAAACAAGGGAAGAGTAGGATGAAGTGAGAAAGGAAGAAGGAAAATAAAAGGAAAAAAAGTTGGTTAGTATGTATTCTTTGGGGTCCAATCCCAAAGTGAATCTCCATTCTGATTAGCCACAAAAAATATCCACATATATTCACAGTAAACCAAAGGTTTTGTCATTTAAATGTAAATCATCTGCACAACTACATCAACATTGCCTGATGAAGAGAATCTATCTCGAAACATAGAAATTTCCATGTCACAATGTACAATTGATACATAACTATATAATTATATTAAGCTCCATAATACTCATTATATTGAGTACTGTTTATAATAAAATAAATGCCAGAGCACTCAAATTAAAAAAACTTTGACTCCTCTTCACCTGGAATTATATATATATATATATATATATATATTTTATTTTATTAAATTACTTTAATCCGAAACAGAAAAGTAGGAAGGTAAATTCCAAGAACCTGATCCTAATTAATATCAAAAATTTTAATATTAAAAAATGATACAGGAGGAGAGCTCAATGTAATTAAAATTACAGAGCCAATATAAATTACAATAAATTTTCAAAATTCAAACATGTTGAATGAACATTTCAACATGAAATCCCTCAGAGAGATCTCACACCTCCTCAGCAACAGTCAGTCTATATCAAAATGAGAATAAAAATAAAATAAAAAAGAGAAATAAAAAAATAAAAAAATAAAAAAGGGGTAAAGAAATAAAAAAATAAATAACGGTTAAGATTTGAGAAATATATGTCACAAAAAAAAAATGTTTTTGGAAAATCAGTTTATTTTTGGTTTTTACTTTTTGATATAGAAGAGATGGGAAATTTGGCATGTCTAGCTTAATAAACGAAAAAGGGTTAAGGAAGGGAGGTTGTTAAATTGAGAATTGGGTTAAACAAAACAGAACAGAAAAGGAAGGGGTGGGATATAAAAAATGTATAGAGAAAAAATAAAGAAGCGGGGGGGGGGGGGAAAGAAAAGAAAGAAAAAGGAAAAATTTTAAATAAAAAACGCTGGATACATGTCAAACAAATTTAACTTTAAATGTTTAAAAGGGTTAAAGTTTTAGAAAAAAGAGACTTATTTGAAAAAGTATATTTAGGGGAAAAAATAGAAATAAGATTTTAAAAAATTTAATTAAGTTAATCTAATTAAAGATATTTTTAGGTATATACAAACTAAATAACAATAAAGATATATACTAATAGAGGAAAAAGGGGTTTAGTAAAAGAATCCATATTTTATAAAGAAAGACAATTAAAGGAGACTGGGAGATGAAGGTAGAGGGGTTAAATTACTGTTTTAAGTTAAAATTAAATTAATTTATCAAGAATCATTAAATTTATATTTTAAATTTTAAATTCCTAATTTTTAGATTTTAGGATATTAAAAATATAAATTTAATGATTTTTGATAAATTAATTTAATTTTAACTTTAAATAGTAATTTAACCCCTCCACCTTCCTCTCCCAGACTCCTTTAATTGTCTTTCTTTATAAAATATGGATTCTTTTACTAAACCCCTTTTTCCTCTATTAGTATATATCTTTTTAATAACTTTTTTCACATCATAAATTTTATAAATTTTCTATATATAAAAAATTTTTTTTAAAATTTATATAAAATTTTTTTTTAATTTATAATTTTCTTTAATTGTTATTTAGTTTGTCTATACTTAAAAATATCTTAAATTAGATTTACTTAATTAAATTTTTTTAAAGCTTATTTCTATTTTTCCCCTAAATATACTTTTTCAAATAAGTCTCTTTTTTCTAAAATTTTAACATTTTTAAACATTTAAAGTTAAATTTGTTTGACATGTATCGAGCGTTTTCTATTTTAAATTTTTCCTTTTTCTTTCTTTTCTTTTTCCCCTTCTTTATTTTTTCTCTATACATTTTTTATATCCCACCCCTTCCCTTTCTGTTCTGTTTTGCTTAACCCAATTTTCAATTTAATGACCTCCCTTTCTTAACTCTTTTTCGTTTATTAAGCTAGACATGCCAAATTTCCCATCTCTTCACTTACAACTCTATCAAAAAGTAAAAACCAAAAATAGACTGATTTTCAAAAAAAATTTTTTTTTGTAATGTATATTTCTCAAATCTTAACTGTTATTCATTTTTTTATTTCTTTACCCCTTTTTTATTTTTTTATTTCTCTTTTTTATTTTATTTTTATTCTCATTTTGATATAGACTGACTGTTGCTGAGGAGGTGTGAGATCTCTCTGAGGGATTTCATGTTGAAATGTTCATTCAACATTTTTGAATTTTGAAAATTTATTTTAATTTATATATATATATATATATATATATATATATATGGCAAATGGAAAACATTTTCATTGAAACAAAATTATGCATTGATGCATTTGAACTGAGCATGGAAGAAAAAAATGGCTGCTATATGAGCAGAGACACAACAAAGAAATTTTGCAACATGATAACTCTAGGCCACATATTGCAAAAAACATGTTAAAACTTACTTAGAAATGCTTAAATGAGAAGTCCTTCCCCACCCGCCATATTCACCAGACACTGCCCTATCCAATTAATACTTCTTCCAATCAATGATACATGGCTTGGCTGAGCAGCAATTTCATTCTTATGAAAATGCAAAAAAAAATGGATTGAATCATGGTTAGCCTCAAATATGGGTGATTTGTTCAATATAGAATTCAAATGCTGCCAGAAAGATGATAAAAAGTAGTATCTAGCAATGGACAATACTTTCAGTGACATATTTCTTATTAATTTTTGTAAATAAAATATTACTTTTCATAAAAAATCATTGAGAACTGATCCATGATCCTTATATGTATATAGTCATCTGCAGACAGATCTGTTTTGCTGTATCACTGCTCATCAGTTCGGTTAGACTCCAATTGCTTTTAACCAAGGATTGAAACCCGACTGAATTGGCATCAGTCAGCGATTCTACCTCTGAGCTATGGACGCTTGGTAGAAAGAGGCAGATTCTTTAGCATGTATATTATCATTATACATGCCCAATAGCTAAGAGTGTTCTAATTCATTGCTAAATGAACAATGCGTAGATGCCAGAGTAGCTACTGTTTTTCAAAGTCTACCATTCTTCCATATATATATATATATATATATATATATATATATATATATATATATATCAGAGCCAAATTGCATTCAGACCTAAGAGGGCTTTAAAGAATTAACATACATTGTTTCCAATACTTTCTGGTGAAAGTTTGAAAATAAAAATAAAAATAGGTGCTCCCAGCATTTTCAATAACTGCAATATATTTTTACTATTATTTTCACTTCTTCTGAACATTGGGAAATGGAACATTAATGATACATGATCCCCCAAATAAACCCACATAATGATACATAAACCAAATTTAATCAGTATTATGGATTTATTTTTAGGAAAGCCAAAGACTATTCCTATCCTGTAAAAAGAATGGATGAGTATTTAACCTTTCAAAATGACATCTGTAATTTAGAATTATTGTGGTTGTCTGGTCTGTGGGGAGTGGCAGATTGATCTTATTTTAGATTGAATATGTCTTCAATATCATTTCCAACAACCGGTGGTAGTTTCTGGAAGAAAATTAGATTGTTGGCTGTAGAGAACATTGAAACATCTCTGCAGATTGTCAAAGAAGATAACCTTTGTAACTTTAGCCATCAATAACCAAAATACTCAATTTATTGGTTATAATTAAAGAACCTACTCTATATGAGGAGGTGAGGAAAAATCCTACACACTAACCAACAAGTCACTTGTAAATGGTCAGATATCTAGGCATTGGCAATCTGGTGATTGAAGAAAAGGAAATTTGCCTAGACAAATTTATGATCCCTATTCCTCTATGGTCATAGGAAAGGGAGGGTCTGTAATCCAATTCAAGCAAACAAAATTTTGAGAGTATGTCAATAGTTTCCAATTGACCATTGAAAAGAACTTTTTGATATTTGCATGATGTAGAAATCAAATAACTTGCCTTCTAACATGGCTGCCTTCTTTTTGTCCCCTTGAAGTAATCTACCTCATTCATAGGAGATAATCTAATTCGGCAGGTGGGTTAGTCCACTACACTATAATGAACCTGCCCAACACATTTGCATGAGTGAATTCTATTCACTCATATATGTCTCTCTATTAGATCACTCAATAGGTTTTTCTTTCATTTGCGGTAAGTTAATACATGCAATGCTGCCATTTCAGGTGTCCCTGCCATTTGTACTTGGTCACGTAGTGCTGCCTTAAATTAAAAAATAGTCCTGGGCATGATGATAAACTACATCTGGCAGCAAGGTCTCTGATCAGGAGATTGGAGCTTTTGAGGAGCATAGGTCCACTGTTGTAGTTCCCAGGTCCACCCTGACCTGAGGTGGTAGCACATGTTAAGGTTCCAGCTATGTATAAATAGTGAAACCCCAAACAAAAACAATATATAAAAATACCTATTGATAGAAAAAAAAAGCCAACAATACCTACTACTAATAAAATTGCTAACAATAGTCATTGATAGTAAAATTGCCAACAATCCCTCTTTATAGCGACTTTACTAACAATACATTTTATCTGTAATTGAAGGCTTACAATTGTGCTCAAAATATATTTAATTGAAATCATAAAATTGTGCTTAAATATTTATATTTCAGCATTAAATAACCCGTATAGGTTGATATGCCACTAAGCAAAACCAACTAACATGAAAGAACTCTTTTGTGACATTAATCTATATAATATTCTACAATTTCTTAAAGAAATCAAACTAGTATTTCAAAATATAACTTCAACAAAACTAAAACATAAAACATTGTCTCCAGTATTCATGTCCACACAAATCTGTATATGCATAAAAGCTGAGTATAATCTACCATGTATTCAATTGTGAAAGTAGAATAACACATATATTTTATTATGTCAAAGCTCCTAAGAAAATTAAATTTCAGCATTAAATGACCCATAAAGGAGTTGATATACCATTAAACAAACAAATCAAGAAACAGCAAGAAAAAAATTTGTTAGAAATAAGAACCCATACTTAAATACATTATTGTACAATAAGAAATCAAATAAAATGTAATAAAACTAATCAAAAAATGAGAACTAATATTAAATATAAGAACCTATACACTAGCTTGTGAGTCACTTCTCGTGAGTCAAATATCTCTGCATTGGTAACCTACATCTCTTGTTTCCCCTCCAGGGGATTTTTTTTAGTCCCAACTGAACCACATGTAGAATCATATACAATACACTATACTGTCTCTTTGAAAAAAAACTATCAACCTTATATGGCCACAATAATATCTCCACAACAACATATCAAATAAATGCAATGTTGAACTTTTGTGCACACAGAATAACAGTATGTTGAACAGATGGTTATTCCCGTGACACAGCTACTATTGTATGTACTTTTGACTCCCACAGCAATGTTTATTTACAAGATTATAAAAATACATGAATTAAGTACAATGTGATATTTATTACTTACTATTTTATAAAGAAATAAATTTGAAAAGAAAACTAAAAAATTTATAAAAAATAACAAAATTATCAAAATATGTGAACCAAATACAATGGAATATTTATTATTAATCATTTTATAAATAACTATTGAAAACTATTTTAGTGAATTTATGTGGTGAAAACAAATGAAAAAATGCATTTTTTTCAAAATTTATAATTATGATTATTTGTTGCTAGTTGTTTATTTAAATTTTCTTGTTCATAGACATTTTTATAAATTCATGATAAAAATTTTTTCTTACATATATTTCTGTAGAAAATTTTAAATAATAAATATTGCATTGTAATTGGTTCACATATTTTTATAATCTTGTAAATATAAAATTATTCTTAGAAATAGCTAATTTATTTTTTTCAATTGATTCACCCCAAGCATACCAATAATACCACTAAAGTGCAAGGGGCTACTGTGAGTGAAAGAAAATGAGAGCATTTTAAAAGGAACCAGACTCCCAATCCTAAACAGGAAACAAGGGATAAACCATTAGTCCTGTTCACAACACTGAGGTAAGAGTGTGAATTGAATGATAGGTGACCTATCTACTACATAAATAGTGTTTAATATCTTTGTCAATTCTCAAAAATAAAGAAAATGTATAAACCCACTTTCATATGTGTTATTTGGGTTGTTCTATGATACATGATCAGTAGTGAACTTCCTGATGCCTGACTCTTTATTCTACATTTTATTTCTCCTATAATCAACATATGCAAATGTGTAAAATCCTACTTACTAATCCGACTACAATATACTTGGGTTTTTATTAAAATTCTATCATTCATCACTTTTTAAAACAATAAACATTACCAAGTGAGTGAAAGGAATTTACAGCAGTATCAGTGTCAAGGAAAAAAAGACCTTCCTTTTGAAACACCTGTGGCAAATTTGAATCAATCCACAACAAAGAAAAGGCAAGAAAGGTTTTTAAATATAAAAATATAAAATATTTATATTTTTCTGATTTTTACAATCAAATTTATCTCAACATGTATAAGTGTTAAAGTTTCTTGTTTGTAATTGTTTCTTCAAATCATAAGAAATGTGATTTCTCCATGTGTGAGTATGGAAAAATAAGAAAAAGGAGAACGTGAGGAGGAAAGTGTAAGTGTCACATAGTCTGGTGAGGAAGAGTGTGAATGTTTACATAGCCTGGTGAGGAAGAGTGTTTTTTGTGGATTAGTCAGTCAGTTAAGTGTCATATGTGATACACACTTGGGCAATCATGTCTTAAAAGAGATATGACTAACTGGGCAGAATATTTTTCCGTAGTAGGTTGCCATTACATTCTGCAGTTGACTGGTTGCCAACCAAGGCTATAGAATCCAATCTATTCTGCTATTTAACCCATAGATGAAAGGAGACATGTCAAATTCATACCTTTCTCAATGGTATTTGTGTATATGTGAATGCAACAAGAATTTCAGTTGTATAACTGAAATTCAAACTCAGCTCTTTGCTTTCTCATTCCAAGCCAATATCCACTGCACCACAATGCACATCTATTTTGTGGCTACAAAGGCTAAACATTGCCCACATATATATATATATATATATATATATATATATATATATCCCTTCAACAAAACAAAATATCCCAGTTCAACAAATTCTTGACAAACTGGTTAATATTTTAGTGATTTGGTTTTAGAATTCACAATTCTTATGAAAATATTTTATAACTGTATTTTTTGTCTGAGATAAGTTTTTTTACTATCAATTTTTATATATTAAACAATGAATATAATAAATAATGAAGTATGTTTCTGTCATTCAAAGAGAGAATCAGTATGATATTTAGGACATGTTGAGGGCATAATAGTTATCAGTGTAGAAAGTGGAATTAGCAAGCCAAGTTCAAATTCCAGCCTTGGCCTTTTCTATTTTTTGTATCATTTCCCTTGAAGGAAAGCAATAAAGCCATTAAGATGGAAGTGGTTACTGTCTTTTTGTATTGATGCCCTTCCATCTCATCTCCCCTTACCTATAGACTATCAGGATAAACTGGGTTCTTGAGGCCTCATAAGATAACCAGTCTAGTAGGATTCATCTGAATTCAGAACTTTTGAGAAACCAATGGGAAATTGCTTCACTAACTTTCCCCATTCAACAAATTAAACTGTTATGAAGTGGGAGTTCTTTCATATTTTATCAGTCCAGTAGTAGTTGTTTATCTCGCATACCGAGAGCTGGCCTACCCTTACTGCTTGGGCATTTATATAGACTATGTCTTAGCTAAGCTAATTAGACAGTAATTTATATATCACTACATAGATAATGTAAATTAATGACTTTTCTAACAAACCAGTAACCTAATGCAGTCCTCAAAGTAAGATATTGTCAGTCACTTTCTTACTCAAAGTAGAAGTTTAGTAATTTGCTGAAGAACTTTTCCCTCTCTTTTTCTGAGCTATATTTACACCTAGTTATATTTACATGTGGTCTATTGTCTTCATCTTTTTTATCACGTCATTTCAGCTGTTATGCTCTTTGACCTTCATCAGGCATCTGTCAATCCAAGGTGGGGTAACCTAAAGAGAATTCTAAACTGAACTCTTTGTTTAATCTACAAGTTGGAGGATCTAAGGATATCTTGTCTAGATTTTATTTTAAGTACTGCTGAGTTATTGCTCACCCTGTTACCACTGAGTCCAAATACATATTGCCAATGATTTAACCAAAATTACTGCCCCCAAATTCATGAATCAACACTTTAATCCACTAGGCTATTGTCCCTGGTTCAGACAGAAGTTTCACCATGTTCTGTGGAGATGATGAGGCAAAGTGAAAAAGATATAAATGGCACATTTTGCTGAACTGTTTATTCTGGCTTCTTTACTCTGAGGATAAGTGGGGTCATAAATTAAATTACCTTATCAAATTTTATGACCAGAAACCAAAAGGTGTTTGTCCTTTTGTAAGTATTAAAGTTGTTGTAGATGTTTATTTTAATGTTGTTAAGATTGTTAAACTTTTCAACCAAATGTCATTACAAGTAGCAATTTTTGTTTAACTTACATCTTTCAAAATATGATTTTCCAGTTTCAAAAATTTTACACGACACACTTGCTTGTAGATTTCTCCTTCAATTTCCTCTGCATCTTGTAGATGCCTTTTCAGTAAAATGTTGTATTTTTTATTTAATTTTGTGACGTCTCTTTCCAGTTTTTCCTATTAAAAATGATCAAACACAGAACAACACATAAGATAACATTCTAAAACTGATGTCATCATTAGTATTACAGCTTTCTTAAAATAAGTCTTTGATAAAACTGAAACAACAAATTGTTAATTGACTATGATTGAAATGAGGCTAAAGTTATTAAAAAAAATGTACTGAAACAACAAAAGATGAAAATAATCTTTTCTGTAGCTCTCTTTAATGATTTTCTAAGCACAGCTTAGATGCGGCACAAAGCCAAAAGTATGGGCACTAAGTGAGAATTGTACTCACTACTTAATTGTAATGGTTCAAGTGAGACAAAATTGCTAACCATTACACCATGTTGAGGTTCTATAGTTCTGCTGAATTCAAATATATTTCGTTGAAAAATTTATATACAATCTGTGTCTCATAATACTTGTACATTTAGTATATGTATTTGAATGCAAATGTAACAACTATTTTGGGACAGAGATGATAAAATAGGACTACCTCTGTCCCATAATAGTTGTACATTTAGTGAATGAAATGTCTATGCAAATGTAACAACTATTTTGGAACAGAGATACTAAAATAACACTCTGTCCCATAATAATTATACATTTAATATATGGAATGTGTATGCATATTTTACAACTATTTTAGGATAGTGATACTAAAATAGTACTACCTCAGTCCCATAATCTTTGTTAAATTTATAAATTAAAGCAAAAGAAAAGAAGTCGATGAAAAATGAAAGTTTATTAATTCACTGCTTAGAACGATTAATTTTAAGAAATATTTAAACAATTTAGATATAAGTATTTTGGTATTAATAGCATCAGTGTTACTTTTAATGGTTTAGTAGCTAAGTAATGACAGAGTTCTAGAGAAGACATGTATACTTAACTTCAGAAAAAGGTAGCTGAAATTTCTAGGGCACATAATGTGGAAAGAGGATTTTGAAAGATCTGGTACACACAGAACATATTGAAGGCAAGAGGGGCAGAGGAAAACAATGCATAACCTACCTAACAAGTTTCTGTTAAATGGATGGCAGAACAGGATTTAGGAGAGATAACAAAAATAACAAAATTTACTAAGAGATACAAAGAACAGGAAATTGTAGAGAGCCATGATTATCAACGTCCCAAATGGTGCATTGAAGAAAAAGAAGCCAGTTTTTATAGAAATTAATTCCATTTGAAAAAAAATAATATTCTATATTATATGTTCATAAATTTTCATCACTTGTTGAATATATTTTCCAATAAATATAGTATTTTAAACAGATAAAAAATTTAGTTTTGAACCCTGATCATCTTGCTGTCATCAAAATGATAGTTACTGAGCTTGTAATACCTGGAATCTTTGGTCTTTGCCAAAGAGATTAGAATATATTTTTAAAGCAAGGTGCTGTCTGGAGGTGATGAATCTTTGGTCATCAGGTTAAAATTATTGTTGGTATCCTTTGAGGTTTCACTTATTGCTCAGATCGTCCCAATATTTATCAGCCTACTTGTTTAAAATTAGTGTTCTGTTATATCAAGCATATGGTAGCAGAAAGAAGAAATAAACGACTGTATTAACTTAAAAATACAACAAATAGTAAATTAATGCAAACGTCTCTCATTGAAAGAAAGAGATAAGTAGAATTGTAAAAGTTGTTCACAGAGGCATATGGTAGAAGAGAGAGGGTGAGTTGTGACTTACTGTGGTGACGGTTTTGGGCAGGTTTTCTTTTGAAGATGGGAGGACATGTTACGACATTGTGAATCCTGGCCATGTGACTGCTGAAGATGACCCTTTGATGGTATTTTATGTCTTTTTTCTTAGGCTCAGATTGGCTCCAATTTTTATTTTGTTTCTTTAGGCAGGATTTTAAAAAAAAAATTTTTTTTTTTTGAGTGCGTAAATAAAATGGAAGCTATGTGCAGAGTCGATACACAGTTGACAAAATTTTTAGTTTAGTCTTGGGTTTTGGAGTGTTCACATCCAGCCAATGGTGAAAATTTGCGTAACATAAATCAGAAGATCTGTTTTTAGGAAGATTATAGCAGTTCTTTACAAGCTTATCTTCCAGATAATTATGACTTTAATATGAGGTCTGATCAAAAAGTATAAATTCTGATGCTATAAAAATAAAAACTGCAACACATATCAAACTTTTACAACAGGACTTTGTGCACAAGTTTATACACAAAACCAATGAAAATCATTAAATCTTTTTATACATATTAAAGTCATAATTATCTGGAAGATTAGCTTGTAAAGAACTAACACAAAAAAATAAAACATAATACTAAACCAATAAAATATAGACAAAAACTTAATTTAAGTTTACTGAAGGAGAGTTAGTAGGGGATGTTGAGGAAAGGGAAGTAGAGAGATATTGTTACTTGGAAAAGGAATTGTCTTCTATAAAAACATCAGGTAACTGTCTTTCTGTGTTTTTTTTTGTTTTTGTTTTTTATTATTTCTATCTCTTAGCACCACTTAAATCTACTTGAGACTCACTGGGATTCTGTCTTATTAAAAACTTATCCACTGAGGTTTGATTGAATCTGTGTTTTTAATAATTTATTAAAAAGAAAACAAACACAAAACAGAATGAAATTCAAGAGAAGGCACAGCAAATTCACACAAAATCTACACTGCAACTGATGTTCTGTTGCCAATACTCCCAGCTTGTCACTCCACACCATTGTCGACTTCCATGTTTGTTACCCTAGGCATTTTTTGTTTGGAAGATTTGTTGTGAAATAATTTGTTTGTAATGAGAAGCTTCATGATGCAAAGTTCCACTGTAGTGTAAATAGTGATAACTTCTCATACCAGAAATTTAATCCTTAATGCTCAACACTTCTGGCTTTGTGTCAGATTAAACTGAGCTTTCTAAATGTTATTTATTTGTCTAAATGTCATACCTACCAACCTAACTATCTGATCAGACATAATTGATATGATAGAGTCCATAGCCTATGATATGATCAAATCCAGTCAGCACTTAAATGGGTGATTGCTCAGGAAAATTTAGTTCAGTAAGCAATCTCCTACAATCCAAAATATGTTCCATTTTTTAAATAATGCACAAAGGGTTGATAGACTAAAAAACAAATCAATCAAGCATAGTATCCACAACCCTACACCACAGTTAATTGTGGACTCCAAAATTTTTTCCATGGTTGTATAGAATGTGCTTCACCATACAGTTTTGCCTTTCTCCAAGACTGGTTGCTAACAATGGCTGTAAAGCCCAGTTTCCCTGCAATTTAACCCAAGCTGGACAGAGAAGAGATAGATTCATATCTTTACCATGGCTGTATAGTATGGGCTTCACCAAGGCTCCATATGGTTTGGAATTCAGAGATGTCATATCTCATAGACTGGTTACCAACAATGGCTGTAGAGCTCAGATTGCTCTGCCATTTAAGCCTTAGCTGGGCCATGGTAGAAGAGATGAATTGACAACTTTACTGTCGCTGTATAGAGTATTTTTGACCAGGCCGACATGCCAATGTCTTTTTACTCACCTTTTGCTCATGAAGCATCCTTAGCTTTGTTTCTGCTTTTGATTTGGATTTATTCCATTCATTCAATGTGTACTTCTCTTCTACAAACAAAACAACAGATATTATGAATCAAATTCTTTCACATAAATCAATTGGTAGCCTGTCAATGCTGGTAACTGTTAAAGCAGCTTATTTTTGGCTGTTTTCTCGGGCAGTGATGTGGAAGTAAATTATTCTTGTATACATTCACTTAACATTATAGTCATGACTGGCACTTAATGTAAAGGCAAGTTTGTTTGGTTTTAATCATTAATTGGCATTAGGAGTGTTTAGTTTTAAGGATGCTGAGAATTTCATGGATGGTCCATACAAGCATTGAGGAAGTTTTACAGATAATCTGAAATTCAACAAAACTTGTTATAAAAACTCTCTAACTTGTTGGCTATAGTAGCATGCAGGGGCTTCCTTACTTTTCTATCAGTAGCAGTAATAGAAGTAATCAGCAGGATATAACTAAAAGTCCCAGAAGTCATAAAGCCCTGACCATCCTATTCAGCCTCTTTTTCACTCTTGTTAGCAGACACAAACTTCAAGGCTCAGCTCAAAGGGCTACTCTCAACCCTTGCTGCAGAAGAGACCTGACCTGTCCTGGCAGCTTGACTTCATATCTTGCATTCAAGAAGCAGAGAAATTTCCTTTCAAGACACCTATCAAAAGGACTACTCACAACCCTTGCTGCAAAAGACTCATACCAGTCCTAGCAGTTTCATACTCAGATTTCTTGTTCCTCATAGGAACAACTGGAAAAATCTTTCTCTACAACACATCAACTCAAGAACATTGCTAAATTGGAAACCCAACTCTTCTTTCCATAAAATGCCACGATGTTGCACCTTCTTTCAGCCACAAATAAAAGCTGTTAAACAGTTATTTTGAGTTTTGGGTTTTGTTCATTTCACTCTCACTGCCAAGCACACATGCCACCAGGAAAAATTCCTACATTGTGCTCAGAATCAGAACAAAATTTATGGCACACAATGAAGAAATAGGGCTTGGAGAATTTGACACTCATAAGACACAAGCAAGATTGATTTGTTTTTCATGATTTATCAACCTTTTAATGTTTATTTAAAGCCAGAAAATGTTTTTAGATTTAAAGAGTTTTTTTTTTTGAGATATTGATTTAGTGATACAAGTTCTACTAATTAAAACATTATGGGTAAAAAAAGAGGTGAATTCATATCTTTTCAAAGGGTATTTGCACATAAGTGAATTTAACAAATCCAACTAGAATTGAAATTTGTCTCTCTGATTTCTAATTTCAACCTGCTATTCATTACGCCACCTGTACATCTATGTTTACAGCACCTTGTATTCCCAAACAGTTACCAATCTAGGTACTGATCAGGCTCAACATTGCTTAACTTTAGTATGAGAACTGGTGTTTCATTGTGATATAGCTGTAAACCATTATTGAAAGCAAGAGAAGCAGAAACAATGAGTAACCTAATTTGAGTTACAAAGTTGTGGAGAGCTATGATTGAGACATGATATATAAAGAAAAAGAACCATACAAAAGGCGAGTCTTTATCCAATAAAGGCAATACTATATAAAGTGAATGAAAGGTCATTTACTATGAATTGCTTTTGGAGATGTGAATGTTTTTGTTTTTTGTTTGTTTTTACTCATAGTTCACCCAATACAAGACCAAGGAGTCATTCAAGTTAGAGGGTTACTGACTGAGCTTGTAAAGAAGGGGTAAGTAAGAAAATATTATTTAGAATAATTTTACTCAAACAGATTATTATATTTAGAATTTTACAATCCTGGAATATATCTAGAGGTTTTACTGTATATAAGATAGGATCTGTTCTTACTTCTTTTTATGGTGATCATGGCTCTCAATAACTTTTTTCCTTTTTCACTGTTACAAAAGTTTGCTGTTTTGCTATCTCTCTTAATCTATGTTCTGCCAGCCATTTGCACAAACTATCTCTCTTAATCTATGTTCTGCCAGCCATTTGCACAAACTATCTCTCTTAATCTATGTTCTGCCAGCCATTTGCACAAACTATCTCTCTTAATCTATGTTCTGCCAGCCATTTGCACAAACTATCTCTCTTAATCTATGTTCTGCCAGCCATTTGTACAAACTATCTCTCTTAATCTATGTTCTGCCAGCCATTTGCACAAACTATCTCTCTTAATCTATGTTCTGCCAGCCATTTGCACAAACTATCTCTCTTAATCTATGTTCTGCCAGCCATTTGCACAAACTATCTCTCTTAATCTATGTTCTGCCAGCCATTTGCACAAACTATCTCTCTTAATCTATGTTCTGCCAGCCATTTGCACAAACTATCTCTCTTAATCTATGTTCTGCCAGCCATTTGCACAAACTTGTCAGGTAGATTATAGGAGTTATGGGAAATGCTTAATTTCCCCCAACACTATATTTTTTAGGCACACAAATGAATGACGAAACTTGCTTTTAGAACAACAACAAAGAATGGTTTATTATATAGTAAACGTACAAGATTGGTAGTATGTAAGTGTGCATGGTGAAGCTAGCAGCAGATAGTATGTAAGTGTCCATGGTGAAGCTAGCAGCAGCGTCTTCCGCGAAAGCATTCCATGGGGAATCAGTGGCAGCGATGTGAGAGAGGCGTCCGTTACTGCCGCGGGCTCATGGCTCTCTGCTTTTCCTCTGTTCTACAAACAGGACTAGGAAAAATAGTTCTAGAGAGGAATCAATGCGCTCCGCTCGTTGATTGGTCAGTGAGTGACCGAATCTCCCGTCGGGGGCATTGATTCGCTAAAGGAAATAGATCTGTGGCTGCTACAAGATTATATGCTGATTTCCTCTGTCCTTATCTTCAATATGTCTTGGGAGCGTCAAATTTTCCAAGCTCTCTTTCCTCATTATGTGCCCTAGAAATTTTAATTGCACTTTTCTGAAGTAAAAGCATCCTTTTTGTTTCTATTTTTCCATTCATACTTAGGGGAAATAAATTAACAGGAGTTTATCGTCAAATTGTAACTATTTACACCATTTACATTGTTTAGACAGCTGTCCTCATCTTTGTTATATTCAAAGGACACATAGCCCAGTGGATAAAAGTGTTGGTCGAAGTAATCCTGTGACTTGACTCAAAGAGTTGCAAGTTCAATACCTGGCCACAGCAGAAGTGAACAAAAACATGGGGAGTTGTGTTACTAAAGGGAAATAAACTGAAACTGAGATATCTAGAAAAGGCATGACACAAAGAACTAGAACAATCTACCTCAGTGAATTAAATAAAGATTTCGATTTAAAATTCTAACATATATCACCTGAAGAAGGCCAGTGTGTGCAATAGTTGAAACATTTTGAATTTAACAATAAAGATGAGGACAACAATCCAAACGATGTAAATAGTGTAGTTACAATACCTCCTCTCAGAAATTTAAACAGATGTCAAAAAGTAATTGCTATGATAGTGCTAGATAGAAAATATGGAATTTTTCTTTGTTCAATCTCAGTCTTATATATATAGGATTGAATATTTCATAGAAAAAATGATATTTTATAGTATCTAGTTGAGGGTGAAAACTTGTAAGGGGCATAAAGATTATCAGTGTTCAAAATAGAATTGGCATGCCAAGTTCAAGTTATGACCTAGTCTTTTGTGTTCCTTTTTGCACTAACATCCTTGAGAAAGGAATTTTATTTTACTGCTAGTATACCCTATAACACGATTCCCAGGCTTACCTTGACCAATTCCTCCAGAACCTCAACCAATCTGCCCACACTGTGTTTGTTTTACCTCAGACCAGCCAAAGTAGGGTTGCCTGTTATCACCTGACTAGGTTAGTCCAGACACGCGAAAGGTCAGGTATATAGTTAAAACAAGATTTTTCACAATCTGCAGTAGTTGATAGCTGGCAAATGGAATATAATCAGTAGAACACTGCAATGCCACAAGTGTAGCTTTTTATATATATTTATATATCAATTATATACACAATTATAAATAAGTCAAAGCTGTGACATGCAACAGTTGGCTGGTATTTCAATAATACATTCAGTAATAATGTTCTTGGAGATGGTGGTCTGCTCAGTTTGCTGATTTCAGTTCAACCATCTACTTCAAATCACGGGCCCCAAATCTCTTAATTTTTTTTCCACCTTGGTTTTATTGAAAAGGCACAAAACTGGGCTGGCAAAGGTAGCTACAGAAGTTCAATTTTTACTCACTGTATAATTCTTACCAGCTCGAAATGAAAGCAATATCAGTTATGCATTTTGACTGAGTCTTTGGCCCTTCACTACTGAAAGGGAGAATGTATTTAGCATCTTGTTCTATTTTTGGCCACCTTTCAGACTACTTCATAATCCTATCCTCTCAGAAAATTTTTTGAAGTCTTCTGAGGAATTTTTTCTTATTCAGAGGATTCTACAAAGACGGAAATGCATCATCTGACCTAGACCAACATATATCATCTTAAAGATGATGCATGTTGTGATATATGATCAATGAGCAAAAATTTCTCCACTAAGCTCTAACATTTATTACCTTATTCCCAAAGAAACATGTAATCCCTCTTTATCCTGATAGAATATTCAACTCTTTCACTTCACTAATTTAAAACACTTTTCATTAATTGTTGCCTTCAGTTAGTCTATTCAGCAAAAGTACTTGTTTGAATCACCCAGAAAATACTCCCGTTGACATGCTCCATAAGAGTCAGATCAAACCAAGAATAAAGTATTGCTGCCATATCAGTTCTCCTATATGGTAGTGAATGCTGGACAATCTCCTCACAGATGTAGAGCCTAGAAGCAATAGTAGTTTAGTTCTACAAAAGGATGCTGAGTATACCATGGACCAAATATGTGAGTATTTTCATTACAACATGTGCTTTTTAAAAATGTTTGCTATTTATCTAAATATTTTCATAGATATTTTATTTGGTGTTTTATTCCAGATTTGGCTCACTGTATGAATGGGTAGGTAGTTGATACTTGCGACAATTTCTGCCATGTTGAACAAACAGATCAGCTTTTCTTTTTGACTTTTACTCTTACCAACTCCCTGCTCATCTTGACATCACAATGATATCACAAATGGATGGTATTAGAACTACCCAAGAATAATCTGCTCTCTGCAAAAAGTGTACCAGAACGGGATACTTCAGTCTTTACCATGACTGTTAATATACCTGAACAGCTGGAAATCATCAATGTTTGGTTTGTTGTCACTTGACCACAAAATTTCTAATTTATTTATTTGTTCTTTTGCTCTTCCTCAGTCAAGTGGGTACCACTTCAAAGACCCTATCAAGATAAAATCTCACACTCTTCTTTTATGTGGGTGTCCTGATCATAATGTCACAATTACATTGTGTGAAAGCAATTGTAAAAAAGCATGACTAGTAATTCCAGGTCTTCATACCACATCAATAGTGAAGAATGAAAGAAGTAAGTTTACAATGCTTTTACATTTGTATTGCTTTATAAAGATGCTTTTCATTGCATTGTATTTTTACAATAAAACACGTCATTTTTGAAAGTATAAAATTAAATGATATTAATTTGGAAAAAATAAAACAAACTAATTAACTCATCAAATAAAAATTGCATTTCTTTGTAATTCATAAAAGTAAATGTTATTAATTTGGCAGAAAATCACTGCACAGATTAATTTTAATCTTGAAATAAAAGTTGCAACTCACGAGAATGTCTCCTGTAAATGGATGAATATTTCCGAAGAAATTCTTGGTATTGAAATGCTAGCTCTTTAAATGGAGTTGACAAAGTTTCAAATTTGGTGTTGATTTCATTCAAGATTCTTTCTTGTTCATCAGCTTTTTCCTGGAAATGGCAAAATTGAGATAAACCATTTTTCAAAGAAACAATTTCTTTAAAATACAAGTTTGTGCATAACTCTTATCTGAAACAAATAAGGCCTGAGCACCTCATGATGCTTTCTAACATTCATGCTTATCAGATATGTGTGTAGTGTGGTGCTTGTGGGTGTTGAAAGTAGAATTGGCATGTGGTGTTCAAATTTCTAAATCTTGTCTATGATTTCAAAAATCTCCCTTTCATTGGCAACAGTTTTGTGCTACTATGTAAACTTGGGGCAGGCATTACTACAGGTGCTCATAAGTGATGCAAGAACAAAACTGACAAGAGGTGATAACCACATAAAAAAAGGAAGAACATTGCTTCAAATCATATCTCAATTCAGTAATGGGGACACTCAACTCATCAGTCAAAACACTGTACAATATATACTGCATTCCACAGGAATTTATAGTCATTGACCAACAAGAGTACAATTGGTTGCTCCACCTCATCTAAGAAACAGAACATAGAAGGCTGGTGTCATATCAACTGATCAGATAAATCATGTTTAGTAAAAATGAGGTTATAGGTGTAGCCTATCAACAAAGTAAAGAGGCAGTGTGAGAAAAAGAGCCCATGAGGTTATGGATCTAGCTTATCAGCAAGGCATTGCTCAAGCAGTGGGTGAAGAGACAGTGTGTGAAGAAGACACCATGAGGCTATGAATCTGAGATGTGTGTCAGAAAATAAACAGAACTGAAGTTACAAAATTTGATGTCAAATACAAACTATGAACTACAAGTTTATTCCTTTGAAATTATCCCACTTGAGTCTAATACACTTTCTTGTCCTTTTCTGCCATGCCTTCATGCATTCCTTGAGGGATTCTCCCAGAATTATTCACAAATCTGTCATCAAAACCCTTTTGATGGCTTCCCATTGAGTTTGGAAAAAAAGAAAAAAATCATATAGAGCTGGCTCATGTAAGTAGGAAGTTTGCTCCAACATGGTAATGTTCAAAAAGGGGACCATATAGTCTTGATATGGAAGTAATCATGAGGATTGTAATGGCAGAGCTGCAGAGAACCCCAAGAAAATTCTTTCAGGAGTCATGGAGGCATAGTATAAAGGCATGGAAAAGTGTGTTACATTTGAAAGATATGCTTTTGAAGAGTAAAACCTGTAGTTTGTTGCTTGGATTTGACGTAAATGTTTCATGACTTCAGTCCTTTTTCTTTTCCGACTAGTTCCTGGTATACTCAATTGACTTCCAGGAATTTCATTGTTCTCACCAGATTTAAACCCTATTGAAAATACATAGGAAATGATGCAGACCTCATTAAATTCTCTGCAGACACACCCAATAAAAAATGAGTTATAGGAAACTTTAACACATGCTTTGATAGAAATATCTAAGCAACAACACCAGTATTGCAAAGATTCCATTTCCCTGTTGGCTGGAATTAAGAATACTGACAGTATCTACAACAGAACATCTATATATTTTACCTTTTTGACTCTTGGGTAAACCAAACTTATCTGTAATTTTTAATTCTCATATAAATCAAATTTATATCTACTTTCTTCACATTTGGGTAAACAAACCTATATCTAATTTCCTTTGTTTTCATGCAAATCAGGTATGTATCTACCATTTTTGGTGCTTGTACAAACCAAACCTATGGTTACCTTTTTGACTTTTGGGTAAGAAATGGTTATGTCTACATATTTTAGTTTTCATGCAAACCAAACCGACTTCTACTTTTTTGACTTTTGAGTTAACCAAACCCATGTATAATTTTTTTGGTTCTCATGCAAACCAAGTCTATGTCTACCTTTTTATTGATTATCAAAATAACAGATTTCAATATTAAATAACCTGGAAAAGGTTGATTTCTCATAAACCAAAACAAATTCATTTGATGAACATGTTATTGTGCAGAATTAGCAAAAGAACCATTCTATTTTCATTTACAATTATTCACTTGGCAATAAATACTAAAAACTAGTATGAAAACTTGTATAAATTTTTTTAAACACTGAGGTGACCTAATAATTATGGCTGATAGTATAGTTGTTATTATTTATACAAGGATATGAGCCCCATGCTATTAAGTAAGTTCTTATAATTTTATGGTATTTCAGTTTAAACCTGGAAACCTTTCCAGTTCCAAAATACTTTAACCCATTTCTGTTGGAGTCATTCATGATGTGTATTACTATTCAGTTAAATTTGATTATTGTAAATGTTGACATTGAAGACATTAGCTTTTTCTTGAAATGTATTTTGTGCTAATCAGGAAGGTTTTTTTACAACAAGGTTCAACCTGTACAAGGTCTTGGGTTCACTCAAGATAGAGGGGTATTTTAGGAGGTAATTTGTATGGATAGTAGTAGGGAAAGTTAATGGTTAGCTCTAGACATGAACAGATTAACATTGATTTAAGATTTTGGTAGCATTATAATTGTGTATACAATCTATGAGACAGACAAAGCAGTTAGACACAGTGAAAACAGGATGACCAATAACTGAGCAGTATTAAAAAAAAATAGGATAAAATATTTCTAGTCATGGAATCGAAACAATCTATCCCCCAATAGATCAAATAAAGGTTTCAGTTAAAAATTCTCTGAAGGTTACCTTGACTGAAAGAAAACAGGAGGCCCAGTAACTAAAACATTGTGATAATAGCAACAAAGCTTTAGACATTAATCCTAATGCATATTTTTTTAATTTTTTTTTTAATTGTATCACCCCGAGCAAGGCAGTAACGCCACTGATGTGCAGGGGGCTACGTAATAGTGAAAAGATTGGGAAAGAGAAAGCCGGAAACCACATCCTAAACAGAGAACAAGGGATGAGCCTCTTAACCTGTTCAATAGACGTGGGTGGAATGTGAACCGGGCGATAGATAGATCTATCTACTCCAATTGAAAAAAAAAAAAAAAACAAAGTGAGAAGACTGGAAAAGAGAAAGCCGGAAACCACATCCTAAACAGGGAACATCATGTAAATATTCCTCTCTAGTATAATAAAGACCATTGTGTGTATATATATATATATATATACACACTTTATGCTTTTGCCCGCTGATTGAGCACTACGGAGAAATGGTAGACTTTAAAAACAGTAGCTACTCATGCATTTACGCATTGTTCATTCAGTAATGAATATGGAAGCTTCACATTGTCTATATAACACACTAAAACCCACCTTCCTCCACCAAGCATCCATAACTTAGAGGTAGAATTGCCAACTGAGGTGAATTCGGTTAGGTTTCAATCCTGGCTAGAAGAAATTGGGTATCTAACTGTACTGATGAGCTGTGATACAGTGAAACAGGACTGTCTGTGAATGACTATATATATATATATATATATATATATATATAAGAAAGGGAAAGAACAAATAGATTAAAACCCACTGTTCATGCATTTACTTTTATAAGTGCTCATGACAAAGTAGAGTTTAATATTGTAATTTTGTTTTTACAATGGTTTATAAAGCACTATCATCATAGCCCAGCGTTGCCCATGCAACTCAAAACATTTTAGTAGTAGGACTCAGTTATATAAAAAAAATAATTATATAAAAAATTGTTTTTTAAAAATTGTTGTTTAAAAATTGTTCAAAAATTCCATTAAAAAAATCTATTTTGTTTTGTTTTGTGTAAACATGATTTGATGTTTTGTGTGACCTTGTAAACAACATTATGTTTGTTTTCGTTTCAAAATTATGGGAGAAAATAATTACATTTTTTGGTGACTAAATGAATTTAGCATAAAAATAAAAACTATTATTTTGTTTTACTGAAATTAGAAATATAAAAACTATTACGCTTTCAGTTCAGAAACTTTCAAAGAATATTTAAAAGTGTAGACATTTAATTTTAGAAGAAAAAGTTTCATTAATGTTTTTTTTTTTTAATTTTATTTTCTGAAGTATGAAATATTAAATCTGAAAAAAAAACTTAAATAATGAAATTAACCACTGGCACTTTTTTTTTTTTTACATATTTTGTTTTGTTTTTGTTTGAAAAAACACTTTTTTAAAAATATTTCTTTTGTTTCAAAATTACAGGGAAAAATAACATTTTTTTGTTGACCAAATGAATTTTTAAAATGTCAGAATAAAAATTAAATATAAAGGCTCATTTTTTTTTTTTAATAAAAAATATTTTAGTCACATTTGACACGTGTGATTTGATTTCTATGACATAATTCAGCAAATATCTTAGATGTTTTACAGAGCAAATGTAAGCAATCGGCTTCATTAGCCAAAAGTGTGAAAGGGAAAATTGGTGAACTTAAAAATTATGTGTCGACCTGGCTTTCCTGTAGATATGTGTTCCTAGAAAGTTTGAATGACGTAGCTTAAAAAATGTAGGCGTGCATAGATTACAGTCACACACAGACTCACAGATTGCCTTTTATATATATATATATATATATATATATATATATATATAGATTATATCACTACACAAAAATTTTCATGTATCAGAACTTTATTATTCTTCTTCAGGTGATATTTTAAAAATAAATGGCGAAAATGATTTATTTTAGAAAATATAAGATGAATTCATGGTTATTCAGAAAATTAACAAGGGGTGGTTGGAGGAAGTTAAACAATATGATTGTAAGTGTGTCAATATTGCTCAATCAAAAGTGTGAATTAGGTTGAACTAAGAAGTTGAAAATTTAGGTCACAAAAGAGAACAATGTAGCTTAATGCCAAAATATGACACTTTATAATTTTGTCTTGATATGATACATGCTAAGAACATACATTATTTAAATGAGTAGAAAAAGTTTAACAGCAGATTAGATTGTAGATATTTTTAAAATATTTTGTACTACCTGATCTGTTAAACAGGCACACATACAATCCTATATATTGGGTTCACCTTAGGTTTTGTGTTTGGAGTTACTCCATAAAACTTAAAAGACCTTGGAACCCTGTGAAGTGACATAAGAGATTAGTATATATCCACACAAGGCAATTAAATGACAGAAAGTTATATAAACACCTTACCTATGAGGAGAAAAGAGAATTCTTCATATATTTGCAGGAAAATGTCTGAATATTTTAAGTAAAATCAGAAACTAAATACCTTCATTTCAGTTGATATTAATTTGACAAAGTCCAGAAGTGAATAAACAATTATTTTACATATGGAAAATTTAGTCTTGTATTTTTATCAGATGTTACATAAATATTTACTTCACTTAAAATATGATAATGCCATATGTGATTTAAATCAGAAAATACTGGAAGTCTGAATTTAATTTCCACAATTTTTGCTATTTATCTAAATATTTTCATAGATATTTTATTTGGTGTTTTATTCCAGATTTTGCTTACTGTATAAATGGGTCGGTAGTTGATACTTGCAACAATCTAAGAAGAGTTGACCTGTGGCGGTCTCAATTTGTTAGAGTAAGTTTTGTACTTGTGTCACCTCAGAAAGTCAAAAGACCTAGAAGCATCAAGTGTTCCTCTAAAAGGTGACCTCTAAGCTACCATGTGCATTCAGGGTATGTGCCTCAGAGTTTATTGGTGATGCAAGAACATAAACAAGAAAGTAAACCCAACCAAACTTAAGATATATGTATGCAAGACAACTAGAAGTTAGATAAATGCCTGATCTACTAGTGGAGATGAGAATGCTTCAAGACTTATGCCAACATTATGTTGAAACTCCAGTTCCTATACAATCACTGAAGTTAAGCAACATCAAGCTTTGTCAATTCCTATATGGGTGACTACTTTGGAATACCAGTTGCTGTAAGCTTAGGTATGCAAATATTGTAATAGATAATGGCACAGAATTGTTAATCAGAGATCTGAGTTCCAATACCTGTTAGAGAGCTTATATTAACTTATACTCAAATGCAATAGGGGAAGGTATGAATCTATGACTTCTCTCCCCAGTTATGGGTTAATTAGTTTGACTTGTATCACTAAACTATTATTATATTTAAAAAAATGTTAAATTCTCACAATGTAAAAATATTTTCTGACTCTGACATAATCAACAACAGATTGATAAACTCTAGTAATTAATCAATCAATCAGAATTCCTCACAAAAAGATTAAATGTTAAAAGAAAGACCCAAAAACACATAGCCTCAATTCAAGAGATGTTAATTTGACAGTCTAAAAGTGAATAAACAATTATTTTACATATGGAAATATAGGCATGTATTTTTATCAGACATTACTAACATAACATTTCATTTATTTTTTTTTTATTTTTGTAATTTACCATCCATCAGTTATTCACTTAAACAGTTTTAAGTATAAAGTATAAAGCAATTATTGCAATATTTATTAGGAAATCTTTCTTAATATTTATTAGGGAATCTTTCTTTATGTAACTTATTACTTCAGAAACTACAGAATATTGAAAAGTAAATAAACAATTATTTTACACATGGAAAATTTAGCCTCACATTCTTATCAGATGTTATTAATATAAAATTATACAAACTTCATTTTCTTTAATCAGGGCCTCCTTCTTAAGACATTCATCTTCATGGATGTCATTCATTAACCTTACATCTCCAACTTTCCGTTTAATTTCATCTACTGTCTGTTTGATTTCTTCTTGTAGTATTTTTACCTGGAGAAAAAAATTCACAATTAAAAATCAAATTATTTCTAAATTGTGAAATAATGTAGTGTAATTTTTAGTGTATGTGTGAAGTAAGGAGAAAAAAAGTTACTAAAATTGAATTCTACTTTTTTTTTTTTGCTTTTTTTAATCGTATCACCCCGAGCAAAGGTGGTAACACCACTGATGTGCAGGGGGCTACGTAATAGTGAAAAGATTGGAAAAGAGAAAGCCGGAAACCACATCCTAAACAGGGAACAAGGGATGAGCCTCTTAACCTGTTCAATAGACATGGGTGGAGTGTGAACCGGGCGATAGGTAGATCTACTCCAATTGCAAAACAAAAAAAAGTGAGAAGATTGGAAAAGAGAAAGCCGGAAACCATATCCTAAACAGGGAACAAGGGATGAGCCTCTTAACCTGTTCAATAGACATGGGTGGCGTGTGTAACACTTGGTTACATCATAATGATGGAGGCATGGCGGAGTAATGAATAGTGGCTTTGATTGAAGAATTGAAGAGTTTTCAAATTCCAGTTATATTCATTACATTCACTTAATATCCTTGGGTAAGGTATAAATCCATTTCTTCTTCCCCCAGCTAAGGGGAAATAGCAGGAATGACTGGTTGGTAATCAGTCTACCACAATAAGAATTGTCAACCTACTGCAGGAAAATCTTCACACCACCTGGTTGGAGACTGCTTGTGGGGCTAAAAACAATTCCCATGAAATTGGAGTAGATAGACTAAACTATCGCCCGGTTCACACTCCACCAGCGACTATTGAACAGGTGAAGAGGCTCATCCCTTGTTTCCTGTTTAGGATGTGGTCTCCGGTTTTCTCTTTTCACTCTTTTCTTTATTTTTTTTTTTCAATTGGAGTAGATAGACTAAACTATTGCCCGGTTCACACTCCACCCACGTCTATTGAACAGGTGAAGAGGCTCATCCCTTGTTCCCTGTTTAGGATGTGGTTTCTGGCTTTCTCTTTTCCACTCTTTTTACTCTTACGTAGCCCCCTGCACATCAGTGGCGTTATCGCCTTGCTCGGGGTGATATGATTAAAAAAAAAACAAAAAAAACTTGTTTTAGAGAAGAAGCCAGCTCAACCCCCAGGGTGACTGCTGCCACAAGTAAGTACCATTGTGCAGGTCTGAAAAAGAAAGCTGCAAGAAAATGTTTTTTTTAATTTGGCACTGTTTTTATACTCTTGTGTCACATGGTCATGGCAGTATCACATGACTGCATATATAAGGGGAAATAACCTCCCAAATCTTTTTCATGTTCAGAATTGAAAACACAAGAGAGATGTTTGTAAGAGTGTTGATGTTAATTCCCTTGAAAATGTTGCTACAGAATTTGATTTTTTTTTTTCTTTTTTTTTTTTATAAGCGTTTCACCCCGAGCAAGGCATGTCACTGCCACTACTGTGCAGGGGGCTACGTAGAGTGGAGAAAGGCTGATTAAATATAGGAAATAACAGAGGGTGGGTGATAGGCGGGTGAGGATACCGAGAATGAGGGTTGGGTAGATGAGAGTGTTGTGAGAATAGTTGGGAGTTAGTGTGATAGGAGGTGTCTATTGACCCTACATTTAAACACCTGGAGATTGTAACTGTCGGGAAAGCAGACTTGTGGAAGGGAGTTCCACAGGCGGGAAGCGCGAGAAAAGAAGCTGTTGAAGTAGAATTTACGGTTACATCTTATTTGTTTAACTGTAAAAGGGTGGGACCTAGTTGCTAATCTAGTATCTTGTGTAAATTCGTGCTTAGGCGGCACCAGTGATCTAAGCTCGTCGGAGCAGAAGCCATGAAAGTACTTGTAGAAGAGGCACAGGGAAGCTACATCACGCCGGTGTGAGAGCGGCTGCAGCCGGTCTGCCAAGTCAGTATCAACCACGTTACAGATCCTCCTTTGTATTTTGTCAAGAAGCCCAAGGAGAGCAGCAGGGGCACCCGACCAGATATGGCAGCAATATTCAATACACTGGCGGATGGTAGATTTGTATATGTGCAGAATAGTTTCAGGTGGGAAAAATTTCCGGGCCCTGCACAGGGAGCCCACTTTCATAGCAGCAGATTTGGCAATGGATTTAAAGGCAGGCCTCAAAATTGATCACAGACACCACACTCGCACACTCAGAGAGAAGTCATTCACTACATGCTATGCAGCATTTCTACTTGCTGAGAGAATAAAAAAGAATCATAGTCAGAGCAATAAATAAATTACTAAATAACCCCAACCCCTATTACTAGACAATGTAGTAGTTTGAAACCAAAGTAAAAACAATAAAAATACTTGAAAATACAGATAAGAATGGTAATTTACAATAAAGATCATAAGTTAGATTACAAGGAAAAAAAGTTAAATAAAATATAGAATACTCTCAGAACAAGCATTTTACCACAAAAAAAAAACAAAAATCAAAATTCAAAACTTTTTCTCTCTTTGTTTTTGACCACTTATTCTGGATATCTTGGGGAAAAACATTTTGCTACCAACAGATAAGCAAAAAATTTTTTTATTTGTATAGATACAAGTTCTTGAAAATATACAATCATTTCTCTGAAATGTTACTAAAGCAATTTATCATTTTTATTTTTATGCTTATTTTGTTGATCTCATATATGATTTTGTTTGTGACATTGTAATCCAGCGTGAGTCATGTGATACCCCTTTTAACCCTAACAAAATACATTTTTAAAAAAATAACATTCAGACAAGGCTGGCACATCACCATAACATCCACAGTAGAATATTCCTCAGTTGGTGGTCTAAAATGATATTTGAAGCTTCATCAAAATATTCCTGTAACAACTACAGCAAAAATGCAACATTGACACATCTGTGCAAAAGAATGTAAGACCTTCTTCTTTTTCTATGTGCCATGTCCCTTCAGGATGAAGGTGATCATGGCCCTCCACTTCTCCTTATCCCTTGTTGCTCTCAACATCCCTTCTCCTGTTATTTCACTCAATTTCCACTCCACCATCCATCTGGTTAAGTTCATCAGGTATGTCGAGCGCTGCTTTCCCTTGTACCTCTTTCTCTCTATCCGTCCCATGAGCGTCAGGTTTGCCAAGTTCTTCTTCTTCATTGAATGTTCCAAAAACTTCAGCTGTCTTTTCATGATGTTAATCATCAGTTTCCTTTTAGTGTCCATCCTCTTCAAAACCTTGTCATTGCTCATGGGTTCCATCCATGGTATCTTCATCATCCTTCTGTAGAATCACATTTCAGTTGCTTCAAATCTTTCTTTCATCGTTGATGAAATTGTCTAGCATTTAGCAGGACTAAAAAGCTACATCCATACTGTCCACATTGAAGATGAATCATTTTGGAAAAACCCAGAGTAAGGCAAATTTCCGAAGTCAATGTGAAAATTAAGATTCTGGATTCTGATTGGATAGGAAATAGCAAATTGATCTATGACCCCTGTCAAATTTTCTTAACACCTAAAAAATGGATATGCTGTTTTGATCAAGTTACATGACTAGATTCCACTACTTAACCAAGTCTCTTGACTGGCAAAAATCAGTCAGTCAAATGGGAGCAGCATAGAGACGACATGCTAAAATGTAACAAAAAGAAATTTCAAGATGACGACCCTGTCGACATGCATTCATTCTACCTCCTTCCAATTTTCCTTTCTTCCTCTTCACTCAAATGCCATCAAAGAAACAACAACAACAACAAGATACTTCAACTGACTCCTAAAAACTAAAAGTCTGATAAGTACAATTTTCCTTTATTGCTTCACCTTCCTTTTCACTTTTTCACTGGCCATTAAAAGGAAGGAAACTAACCAAGATCTATATCCATGGGTCCATGTGACTTGACCCAAAGAGTTGTGAGTTCAATACAAGACTACAGCAGTGGTGAACAAGTAACTTACAGGGTTAGGAGGAGATAACTCATGACTTCCAAAAGAGACTATAGGCAAGGAATGGAGTTCATATACCCCAGTGATTATAATAAAGGGTTTGGTTTAAAATTCCTAGCACCTGAAGAAGGCCGGAGCGTACAATGGCCGAAACGTCATACAAATGGCAACAAAGATGAGGACAATAGTTCGAATAATGTAAATACTGTAAAGATAACATTTAACCCTAAATTCGAACAGTTTAAGATTATTGTAATCAGAGAAGTATTCTCTTAGAAGTAGTGGTTTGTGAGAAGAAGCTTCTCAAGTGAAACATATATCAGTGGAATGCAAAGATAATGAGACTGATTTTCTGCAATAGGGATAGCATGGCAGATCTTGGCAGTGAGTGTTAGAATTAAAGGATGTAGCTCATTTGAAGACTTTCCGCAGAAATAGTTATAGAGAGGCGAGAAGCTTGTGACAGTTTATCTGTGGGAAGATGTTTGTAGGACAGAAAATAATTCATCACTTACAAGATCAAATAGATGCTTTTAAACTCTGTTGAAACTGGGAAATAAAGACTGTGCAGCTTCTGCTAATATATGGCAGCAGTACTCTATTCATGACTTGATCTGGCTCTTGCAAAAGCAGCAGATAGAAGGAGTCAAGCACTTACTGGAGTGGTGCAGGGAGTTGGTTATTTTCCAGCATCTTTAGCAATAGATCATATGAATGAGTTCCACTTGAGGTTCAGGGTTAGCTTAAGTCCCAATAGGGGCTCAAGGCATGGGGCCTTACTGTGAAAACACTATTGTGATAGATGAAAACTGAGGGTCCATTGTGATGATCAGGTATTCTTGGTACACACAACACCAGGCATAGAACAAAGAATGTCCCCAAATCTAGAAATGAAATGTCTTTCCATTGTTGTTTTGTAGTAGTACATACCAGCCTTGCTTGTTTAACTGTTTATATCTACAGATTGTTTAAAAATAAAACTAATATCCTTTTATAATCTAATAACTAATTCTTTAGTATTTGTCTATACTTCTGAGATGAGGTAGTATTTACATTATTTATATTTTGACTGTTGCCCTCATCTTTATTGCCATGTTTATGATGAGTTAAGTTAAAGGAAGATAACTACATGTCAACCGGAAGTAGCATCACACATGGAATGAGAATGATATACACCAGTGATCATAACAAAGAGTTCAGTTTGAAATTTCTAGCATCTGAAGAAGGCCGGAGTGTACAACACCCAAAACATTGTAAACATGGCAATAAAATGAGAACAACAGTCCAAACAATGTAAATAATGTTAACTAATTCTGGTTCAAATAATCTCAAATTTGAAACAACTCAAAAGCATATATTTAACATTTTATGTTTTTTTTTTTTCAGGTATAGAAACACTATTTACTGAAAGAGACAAGCTATTTTGTGTGCTAGAGTCTGCTCGAACACAGTTGAACAAGACTGTGCAGCATGCATATGTGAGAGAATTCACCAGAAATGTACCAACTGCAATGCAGATTTGGACATGGCAAAAAAAGTTATAAATGCAAGGCTGTCTATGCAGTGCAAGAGGATTTGGATAACCACCAAGATTAGAAAAGATGGTTGAGTGATGTGCATACTGTAAACTTATTAAAACTTGTGAAATCATTCATGAAATCCATATACCTTAAATTATAACAAGCCAGTTTAGTTTCATTTGGCTAGGCTATGTACTTACTCAGATATTTACATTGCAAATGCTATAAATTTTTTAAATATCCAGAACATATGAGTGGATAAGTAGTTAGTGCATTTCATGGTGGTATTTTACAAGGTATTTGTCTCTGGTTCTTAATTTTTAAGTAATATAATAAAAATAGTCAAGCCAAAATACAACACACATGGCCTGAAGATTGCCTTTAGTTAAACAGACTGTTGCCACTTGGTGTTGACCTCAGTGTTCACTTATACGTGCTGTGTGTTTAAAAAAAGAAGAGGCTCCTCTAATCATTACAATCTTAACCCGTTCAAATCTAGAGTTAACTGCTATCTTCCCATGTACCTGCATAAACTGTGCCTCTTATTCTACAAACCTCTCCATTGACTGGCTTTTAGGCCTTGTACAGGGTGAACAATGTGTGTTGTAATGCAGTGGATATCAGCTTAAAATGAGAAATCAGCGTTCAAATTCCAGTTGAATTTGTTGCATTCACTTATGTGCAAATATCCTTGGGAAAGGTATTAATCCATCTCTTCCCTCCAGTTATGGATTAAATAACAGAACAGCTTGAGTTCTATAGTCTTGGTTGGCAGCCAGTCTACTGCAGAAAGTTATGGTAACCTATTGTGGGAAAATTAAGCCAGTCAGTCATGTCTCTTTTGAGACATGATTGCCTGAAGTGTATATCATGCATAGCACTTAACTGACTATTTCTTGTCATATAAAAACTGCCTTCATAAAAACAAAAAGTGGGCTAAAATTTTGGATTTGTACTTGATCTGCTTTCTTGTTTTTTTTTAGTTTTTTTTTAATTTTTCCTTATGAACAAGTGAATTATTTGTACAAGGCCCATGTTTTTTTTTGTTTTTTTTTTACAAACATACCACAATATTCTTTTTGGTAAACTGCTCTCTCAGCTCAGAGATCTTCACATATGGCACTAACTGACTGACATCATTGTAAAAAAGAAAAAGAGATATCGAAGTGTTACATGTTAGGTGTAACAAAAGGAAAAAAAAAATGATTGACCAAAACTCAGAGATAAATCACAGACAAATATTTAATTTACAAAACACACCAAATAAAATATTTACAAATATACAATTTTGGCATTCAAATCAAGAGACATAAAAAACGTATATAGTTTACTACTGCCCGGTGAAGTGTTACGAGGAGCGGAGGGAAAAGTAAGTTGGTGCGGAGTTAAGTGCTATACTTTTTGGAAATCCTCAAATGAGTATATAAAGAAATATTTTAAGTATGGTCAATGAAATAGTCAAAAATATGTATTTACCCATATAGTTCCATGAAATTCTCTTTCAGGTTTTTGTTGGACGGCAGCTTCTTAGATCCTTATGGATGGATCAGTCAGTCAGTTAAGTGCCATGCGTGATACACGCTTGGGCGATCATGTCTTGAAAGAGACATGACTGACTGGGCAGAAGATTATCCCGCAGTAGGTTGCCATTGCTTTTTGCAGTAGACCGGTTGCCGACCAAGGCTATAGAACCCAATCTGTCCTATTATTTAACCCATAACTAGAAGGAAGAGACGGATTAATACCTTTCCCAAGGGTAATTGTGCGTAAGTGAATGCAATGAATTCAACTGGAATTCAAACTCGGTTCCCCGATTTCTTGTTCCGAGCCGATATCCATTGCACCACAACACACATCCGCTACGGCTGGATATAAATCCTGAATCAAACCGGAGCTGATAACAACAGCAGACCCTGGTAACAACTGACTGTTCTCTGCCCAAAACCTATTTTTATAGGAGCTAGCACCTAATTTGCATACTTCTAGAACTTTTTAGAACTCTCCCGATTTTACTGGAACATTATGGCATCTTCCAAAATGTTCTATTCCTAATTTCTCTATTTTTACGCTGCTTCATGAATTAAAACATTTTGGGAATAACACTTAGGACTCAATAGAATCCATTACTATAACTTTTTATACATTAATATTATTTTTGTATATAAATGCATCCTCATAACAGAAGAAAAAAAAGGAAAAAAAATTAAATCCAGCATACCAATTGTAATTTTTCTGTATATTCCACTTCCAGTTCCTTAATTAATTTTTTGGTTGCAACTTCAAAATTATCTCTTTCCACCTTTATTTCTTCAAGCCTTCTCAGGGTGTTTTCTTCCAGTTCTTCAATTTCAACTCTATCCAAATTAGAAACAGCAACAAGAGTAAACCACAAATGGAATATATTTTAGCCAAATTCTAGTTGGCTTGTTGGTTGGTTGTTTCGTTTTTTGGCATATCAACCTCAGTGGGTTATTTAATGCCAACAAAATATTAAAATAAGTTCATAGTGATAGTTTGCTAAGAAAGGTGTACATGTTTACATATATATTTGAATCATTTTTCAATTACCCATATTTTTTAGTACAATCCAACTTCATTTAGGAAATTTACAATCTTGGATGGTTTTATTTTCGTAAAAAGTATTTTTATAATTACTCACTTGGTAATATTTTGTTTCCACTAGATCAAAATCTACCCACTCTAACAGTATATGTTTCACTGCAAATTTCTCTTGGCATGTAGTGCATATTGGGGGTTGTGTGCCCTCTAGTCAAAAACAGTGGCCAAATTCTAGCCTCAAAGTAACCTTAAGAATATTTAGTACGTAAAGTCATAATTTACATTGTTCAGACTGCTATCCTCATCATATTTATGACGTTTACACTGTTGTATTCTCTAACCTTCTTTGAGTGACTGGAATTTTGAACTAGACCTTTTATTTTGATCACTGGGGTAGATTGCTCTTGTTCCATGTATCATGCCACTTCCAGATGTCTTAGTCATCTCCATTTAACTCAGCTCACTAAGTTTGTGTTCACCATTACTGTTGCCTAGTCTTGCACTCACAACTTGGATCAAGTCACTGGATCTACCCAACGTTTTTATCCACTGGGCCATGTGCCCTCTTAAATGGAGGTAACCAAGACATTCAGAAGTAGCATGACACATGGAATAAGAACAATCTGCTTCAGTAATTGAAATAAAGATTTTGGTTTGAAATTCCAGTCACCTTAAGAAGGTCAGAGCATACAACAGCTGAAACATTGTGAATATAACAATAAAGATGAGGACAACAGTCTAAATAATTTCTATCTCAGAAATATAGACAAATAATAAAATCATAACTCTAATATATTACTCTGCAGTCAAGCACATTTTGTATAATGCTGCATTTAATTAGTCACTATTGCTAGAGTTCTATCAAGTTTCAGACTCAAGTTTGAAATAATTTTCTAATTTATAAACTAACTCAAACTTTACAAAAAACCACTGCATGACCCAGAATGCTTTAGACTCCTCGGTCACAGAGAATGAGCTGAAGATGGCACAAGCAAAGAGAAAACAGCAATGTTCAATTATCACACTCTCTACTGCCAAGCGATCTAAACCACATCCTCTGTGGCTGAGATGACTAAAGCATTCTGGATCATGGAGTGGATTTCTCTACAAACAAGGATGAAAGTTCAAACCCTGTCAAAGCACACACCTTCTTTATTAAGTATCTCAAATGTGCAAGCCAGTAGACATAATTCCCCTTGTTTAAGGAAACAGAGCATCTACTCAAACATGTCTATCTACTAAAAATGATACTTAGAGTAATAAGAAATAATATTAGATTAAAAGTAAAATTAATTTAACATTCAGGAAGTACTGAATATAAAAATGGGCATGTGGCTGAGTGACTACAATGCTCATTTTTCATCTATGAGACACATGTTCAACTCTCACCACGGTCAATTTATCAGGGAGGTGACATTTTGATAATATCAACAGCAAGTAACATTAAGTGAGAAGTGCTTAAAAACCATACTATGAGTTGACCTAAGCCTTGTGAGTAAAGCTGGGTCAACAAAACTATGCAGAAGTCATTGATGATTGGCTCACATGAAGTCACATTTTTTTCTTTTTTTTTGTTTTAATCGTATCACCCCCAGCAAGGCGGTAATGCCACTGATGTGCAGGGGGCTACATAAGTATAAAAAGATTAATTATAAGAGAGTGAAGAGGAAGATGAACCAGTTAGAAAGGAGCAATAGAAGGATGGGAATACAGGTGTGATGACAGTTTCAAAGGTGGAGAGAAAGGAAAGGATATACGGGGTGGGGAAATAACTAGAGTCAAGTGGTTAATAGATGAGTATCGACATTGCATTTAAATTCCTGGAGGTTGTAGCTATCAGGAAAGTAAGAATATGGGAGCAAGTTCCACAGGCGGGAAGTGCGAGAGAAGAAGCTGCAGGAGTAGAATTGTCATCTGCATTTGGCTAACCTAACTGTGAATAGGTGGGACCCAGTTGCCAATCTGGTTGCACGAGTAAACACCTGTTGAGGAGGCACCAGTGACTTAAGTTCGTTTGAGCAGAAGCCATGAAAGTATTTATAGAACAGACAAAGGGAGGCCACATTTTGTCAGTGGGGAAGTGGCTATAGTCGAGCTGCTAAGTCGGTACCTATCACATTACTGATTCTCCTTTGGAGCCTGTCGAGAACACTGAGATGAACGGCAGGGGCGCCTGACCATATATGGCAGCAGTATTCCATGCACGGACGAATGGTTGATTTGTATATATGCAGGATGGATTCAGGCGGGAAAAACATCCTGGCCCGACACAGTGACCCAACCTTCTTAGCAATGGATTTAGCTATGGACTCTATATAGTGGTTCCATTTGAGATCAGAAGAGAGGGTAAGGTCGAGGAGGCGCAGTGTATTGCTCTCAGGGAGAATCGCTTGGTCCATGCTTATGGGAGGCAGGAGGGGTTGCCTGTGATGATTGACAGACAACAGCTTGGTCTTAGACGCATTGAAATTGACAAGCCATTTCTTGCCCCAATTCACCACAGAGTGTAGATCCCATTCAAGGTCAGCAGCGAGATTATGTTTGTCCGCCACGACGGGTTTCTTACTGATGCGGGAGTAAATTGTGGTGTCATCTGCATAGATGCCTACTTGGCACTTGATCTCATCTGGAAAGTCATTGATGAAAATAAGGAAGAGTATAGGGCCCAGGATAGAGCCCTGAGGGACACCAGCAATTGTGCTGTAGGATGAAGAGGCATGCCCATTCAAAACGGCCTTCATTTTGCGATTATTTAAAAAAGATTGGATTAGATCAAGCAAGCGTCAGGTAATACCATAACCCTGTAGCTTGCATAGAAGGCCAGAGTGCCAAACCCTGTGAACAGCCTTGGAGATGTCCAGAGCAACAGCACAAGCCTCGCCTGACTCATCAAGGGCCTGGAGCATGTACTCCGTAATGGTTGTTAGCATGTCGGCCGTGGGCCTGGAAAAGCGGAAGCCATACTGCCTGTCAGAGTAGAGTTTGTGAGCAGTAAGATGTTGAACTATTTCAGCATTAATTATGGCCTCGAACACTTTCCCGAAAATTGGTAGAAGACTGATAGGGCAATAGTTGGATGGGCCCGAGGATTCACCACAGTTCTTAAATACAGGAATGACTGAAGAGAACTTCCAGCATTCAGGAAAACAGGAAAGGCAGTAGTTATAGTTTAGAGAGGACAGGGGAGAGTTCAGGAGCACACCTCTTAAGGACTATCACTGGGATTCCATCGCCACCGCTCGCCTTATGGGGGTCAAGTTTTGAAATTACTCGGAATACTACTGTCGGGGTGATATATACGTCGTACAGTTTCAAGTGCTTGAATGTATTGGATGTGTTCAAACTGTTGGCCATGTCAGATTATGTGCTCTCTCCCAGAAACTGTTGTCGCCTCCCACCGCCAGTCGTCCAAAATACACAATCTCCACAGCTTGATCAAGGAGTTGATCACTTCATTCCAAACTCTGCCTTATCCCATGTTGTGTTTAATTTGATTATAAGGTGAGTAAAGTGGAATAGTCTTTAGAAATCAGCGTACTGGATTCATCCAGGTAAAGAAAAAGACGCAATATAAAAAAATATCTTAAAAGAATTAAAAGCTTTTATATCTGTTATTTCAGTACAGCACTTGGTTTGAAATTACTACTTTCTCATACAAACAGCTATAATTCCAACCCACTTCTTCTATTGGATGTAACACTTCAGCTGGTTCAGTTAGTTTTGTACAAGGCTTAAGTTGGAGGTTCTTCTCAGGCAGGCAGTCACATGATAACATGTCTCTCATCTCCAACTGCAATCTCTCTCAACTCTGTCTCAACATAACTCCAACTGACTCCGGCCAATTTGGACCTTCATATTTATGGACATATCAAAATAGAGAATTCCCTTTTCCCATGAGCAGCAGTCACAGGCATCGAACTACTTCAACAACTCCTTCCTTCCTCCATTGGCATCTCATATCATCGTCTCTCAACAGGCATGGATAGTCTCTCCACCTTTCTCAGCATTTCATCTGTGCCTGCCACCTTTGTCTACTTCTCAGCCAGTGTGAATCTCCACCAGTTGGCATGGCCCACCCCATCGTCATTAATTGAAATTTATTATTTCAAAAATTTTCCTGCCTATACTGAAATTTCCCTATTTGGTTTGTTTTCATTCCTGACAATGACCAAATGGCCTTCAGTGATAACCATTTCTTTCCAATGTATCCACTAAATAAAATTTATCCTTGAATCTAGATTTTATCATTTACCAGATGACCCTCTAAATTTCTCCATTCTTGTCAGGGTTGGTGATTTCTTAAATAAGAAAGAAATCTTATTTCCCAAAACCCTGGCTACAACACATCTTGCTTGTCAGCTACTCCTGTAATCCATTCTACGGTCATTAAATCAATTTTTATCACTCCCAACTCTGTAAATGGTGGATTTTTCTATCCCTTCCTGTTTTGACAACCAGTTCTTTAGGCATATAAGTCATTATTCAATGTCAGCCAAAAATCACATGGCTTTCTTGGGTTTTATTCATCTATGAGAAATTTTGTTTTTGTTTTAAAGATTTCACTTGTTTTTGAAAAGAGAATCCTCATTCTTTCTCTTGATATGTCTATCATTCTATTCCTTAACTCTTCATTTCTGTTTACCAGTTCTAAATAGTGTTACACTGTAACTAGGATCTGATCAATATAGTTGCAGTATAAACTCTGTGGATGTTTTATAAATCTGAATTTACCTGAACAAGTATCTGCAACAGGGATTAGATAGCCACCTTAGCAGATAGGCATACTCAGATATGAGCAGTTACATATACAGTTGAATAGAAGATGGAAAATTTAGAGCAAAATGTTTTTGATATTTTGCAAGTATAATGCAATTATCAAAGTACTTAATGATGGTACTATTTAATAGACAAGTTTTAAAACAAATGGCAATTACGTTTTTATTGTTTTATTTGCTTCATATGTCATTTTGGTTTTCATATCTCTTTTGACCCTGTTTTGATAATACAGAAAAGTGCTTACGTAGCCTTATGGGGAATGAATTGTCTTTAACCCTACAGCCTTTTTCCACACAAACAAAATAGTGCAAGCCTATTCCTACTTTATGGCTATTTCCATGTTCAAATGAACTACATTCTTTAGTTCTACCAGTTCAAACCTTTACAACTAGAATCTACAATGCCATGTATACAGGGTGAAATCATCCTCAATCTCTTTGTATTCTTTTGGTAAGAGGAGAGCCTTACTCAAGCAGTTTCTTCCTTCAAGAAATTCTACTTGTGAAACAGATTCACTAGAGCAGTAATTCTTAACCTTTCTTGTCCAATTCACTATAAGTCAACCCCTCCCCAACTTTCCAAGATTTTTTTTACTCAAAAATAACATTTCAAATAATATGTATATATTATTGAAAGTCTTCATTCTTTTCCATATTAGCACATATAAATCAACATGGATTATTTTTATAGAGGATTTTTACAAATTTAATAGCAACAAAAAGTGTTGATGGATTTTTAAGCTTGAATACATGGCCAGTAATTTGTTTTAATTTACAACTAATTATTAAATAATATATGAAGTATACTTCAATAAACAAAAAAGTTCAATAAAATACCAGGATAATGTAATTCAATAAAAAAAATTCTGTAAATAAAAAACAAGAAAAAGTAAAATATTTCTCAATACTGAAATACTTCTCTGGAGGTATTGCCTCCTGGTTGAGAACCCCTGCACTAGAAGATGTTTCCGAGACCACTACAATTTTCTCCAAGTCTAAGATCAAATGCTACCTATCCTACATAACCTCATAATCTGCATTTACTTCATCTTTCTACGTCCATAAAACAACTTCATTTAGTAACCCTCTTCCTAGCTCTTGAGCATGTAATTTAGTGAATATTTAGGAAAAAATAACTTACCGAGCTTTCTTTTTTAAATTTAAAGTGTCAATCATAGTATCAATGTGGGCTTTCATTTGCACAAGTTTGCCACTGGAAAGAATAATATTAAAATTAAAAAAAAAAAATAAGGTTAAAAATTTTGCTTTTGATTCTGCACACAAAAAGAAAAGAAATTATCTGAATGAAGAGAACAGTATCATATCTTCCTGACTTCAGATTATACTGGCACATTCTTTTATAATATATTTAAGCTAGAATTATCAACTATAATTTTAGAAAGTGAAAATTTCAATAAAATATATAGGAAAATTTACAAGTTTTTATCTGAATTCAATAAAAATGCAAAGTTTATACAAATAGATACAATACATGGGAAAAAAAATTGATCAGCTTGAATAGGCCAACAGAAAAATGAGGGGTAACTTTTACATTTCAACCAATTTTTGGTATTGCTAAACTAACTCTTGCAAGTGAATTCTGTATATCAAAGATTGATTTATTATTGCATGTAATTTTTTTAATATTAACATTATGAGTTGTCTTGCAAAATTCATTTGAAATGTTAACAGATGAAATTAGTCTATATCTTTATGAATCAGTAAAACTGATACCATTTTTTCCTTTATCTAAAATATAATTATAATCTAATTTTGGAAAGAGAATATTTTGTTGAAATATGTTGCAAAATTTTCATCTGAAATCAAGAAAATACAAACTTTAAGCAAAATTATCATAATATTATAATAGAAAAAGAAGACAATTTTAAAAGTTATTTCATGAAATATCACAGCACAATTATAAGAACAATATCTAATACTTAATTTCTTTTATTGAATTTTCTTCTATTTTTTGTTTTTATCACAGTTTTCTATATTGATATGGGTATAAGTTGAATCTTCACTACGAAGAGAATTGATCATAGGTTCAAAATTTGTCTTGGCACTGTTGGTTGGCTTGCTGGCAACAGAAAACAACATTAACCAACATCAAGAAATGGGTTACTGCAGTGAAAGGGCTTGAAAAAGGAATACAATAAAAGGGTAAGTTATCATGAACAATTGTGTGTGTGTGTGTGTATATATATATATATATATATATAGAGAGAGAGAGAGAGAGATATATATTTAAGCATGTTTAATTAAATAATTTAGATATATTTAGATATAAGCACTATATGTATTTTCATTATTTCTATTTTTATAGTTCCAAGTACTTTTAATCTTCTCCAAGATTATCTTCAGGGAGTTGATTGTTAAGACATAATTAATTTAGTAATCTGTTATGAAATGTTATAAGTTATAAATATCTTGTGGTTTAACCGTTTTTGAGCATACACATAGGAACACTACGTTGATTTTAAAACTATATGATGTAAGAGAGGCAACTTAACTTTTAATATCAATAAAAATTGCAATTTACATGTTTTAGACTATTGTTTTTCTCCCAAAATTATAACTTAGATATTAAAAAAACTACTATTATAGACATCTTAGAACATTGTTATTATACTTATAATTAATTTTGTTTAGTGACAGTATTTTTTTTTTATTATTATTATTTTCATGGTGAAGTTTGCATGTATTTCAATTGAAAATTTCTCTAAATTGTGACTGTAAACAGGAATACTCATTTAAATGTTGTACAATTGATGATGAATCAGACATCAGACATATGTAAAGTAACACTTCTAGATAGTGTTGTTTTGTGACTAACATATATATTTATTTTTTCTTTGTCAGCAATACAATTTCCCAAAGGACATTTAAATTAATATACAATATTGTTTTGCAAAATGCTAATTGGTGGAGAGGAGTTGTTATCAATTATTAAGTTGTTTGTAATAATTTTAGTACAGTATATGATTAGCTTTATTTTTTAATGGGATTTTCAGATGATATATTAGTACTTATAAGTTTTTTTTTTACTTTTTCATTTTGTTTATAATTTGAGTGGATTTGATTACAATATATATGGTTAATATGATTAAGCTGATTTAAGGAAGTATTGTAATGTAATTGGTTTATGTTAATATTTCTAATAGCTCATTTAATTTGTTCATCAGAAATGGAATTAGGAGAGTCATTATTAATGAGAGTTTGTCTAATTTGTTTTAATACAGTGTAGAAAATCTTTTTGTGGATTTAGTTGAGAGTGAGAGTGCATGAGTTTGTGCTAGTTGGTTTTTATATGGGATGTAGTAAATGTATTATTATTGGTGTCTATCAGTATATCAGAAAAAAGAATTTTATTATTATTAAGTTCATATGTGAACTTAAGGACAGAGATTTTTGGAAAGTTTTTTACATATATTTCATCTATGTTTTTGATTAAAATTAGAATATTATCTACATATTTTAGGTAGATAGAGGGCTTTTAAAGGTATTAAATATTTTATTTTCAAGGTTATCTATGTAAAAGTTACCAAATGTTGGACCTAAAACTGAATCCATGGAAAAACTATTACATTGTACATGTATTTTGTTTTGATGGTCATAAAAAGGAACCTCAGTTGTACAAGTCAAGAATATTTTTTGTAGTATGTGTGGCCTAATTTTTAATGGAGAGAGAGATGATTGTTGCAATTATTATATCAATCATTTCTTTAACATGTATATTGATAACTAAATTTTTGACATCAAGCAAGGCTATGGTTTCATTATTGGGTTTTTTGCGTTTTGAAAATATGGTTTTTGTTTTGTTTTATGGCATATCAACCCATCTTGGGTCATTTAATGCCGAATTGGATTATTAAAAATTGAACAAAAAGTTAAGAACAATTTCAAGAAGTTTGTATATTTAACAAATTAATATATATAACAGACTTATATATTTAGACAAATTCATACATTTAACAAATTTATATATTTAACACATTTTAAATTAATAAAATATTTTATAAAAGTGTATATATTTAATTTGGCTGTTTAGATTTTATGGCATATCAACCACCACGGGTTATCTGAAGCCAAATCCAGCCTGCATACATTATATGTATATGTATTACATATACAAAATTTGCAAACGCACATTCGGTAGAACCAAGTTTTGGAATATATAGCAAGTTGGTATAAATACATATATCTATGTGTGTGTGTGAGATAGTATTCAACCAGTCATATTTTTGAGTACATTCTGATTTCTTTTAAGAATTCGAGTATCCTGCTTGGGCTTGTTTCCGTAAATAGTTTTTTCAAACTACTTGTTTGGTAATACTTCTTTCACACTATATTTAAGTTTGTAGACTTTAAAAGTATATGCTTGACAGTTAATCTTTTTTGACAGCTTGTACATATTGGGGATTCTGTGCCCTCCAGTAAATGATGGTGCATGATGTAGGTATGGTCTATGTGAAGGCAGGTCAGTAAAACCTGTTCTCTTCTGTTTCTGTATTGAATGTTCCATTCTCCAATAGTGGGTTTTATGTTTTGGAGTTTGTTGTTAGTTTATCTATCCCAATAATTTTGCCACTTTTTAAAAATTATTCTCTTCACTACAGCTTTAAAATCAGTATAAGGAATTTTGATTTTTGCTATTTTATCTTTCATTGTTTTCTTTGCTTCCGAGTCAGCCCTGTCATTTCCCTGAATACCTAGATGGCTTGGGATCCAACAAAAGATTATTTCTTTGCTTTTAGTTAAATTATACACTCTGTTTAATACTTGTGGGATTAAAGGATCAGAAAGGTTTTTGTTTTTTAAAGCAGTAAGCACAGATAACGAGTCTGTAAAGATTATGAATTTGTTGCGATGGGTTGTAACTATTATATCAAGCAGCAAATTAATAGTAATTATTTCAGCACTATATAGGAAGCTGTATTTAGTAATCTTTTATGTTTCTTCTGATCTTTAAGTATGGCAGCAGATCCGATTTTATTTTTGTTTTTTGCTCCATCTGTATATACATAAAGGTAGCCTGGATGGTTATTTTTTATATCAAGTATTTCTGATTGGTATATAATTGGGCTAGTTTTGTATTTTGGGTATTTTATCAGATCAAGAATAACTTTATTATTTCGTTGATTTATTATCCAGGGTGAAGTCGAAGATATCTATTTGGTTCTCTTGTATGATTTCTTTAATCCATAAACTGAAAGGTTTGATAGCTGTTTCTTTTTGCTGAAAAAGATCTGTGTATTGTGGTTGAAAAATAGTACTGAAAGCTAGATTTAGAAGGCATGATGAAAGTTTAAGGTAATATTGCAGAGCAAATTTTTCCCGTCTCAAGTTAAGAGGTGGTTCATTTGCTTCTGTGTACAAGCTCTCAACAGGAGAGGTGCTATATGCTCCAAGAGCTAATCTAATTCCCTGGTGATGTATTGTATTTAGTTTTTTCAAGTATGTTTTTCTGGCTGCTCCATAAATGAAGCAGCCATAATCAAGTTTTGATCTGATTAAAGTGTGATACAATTTTATTAATGTTTCTTTGCTTCCTCCCCAATCAGTATGTGCTATAGTTCTGAGTAATTGTATAGTTTTATTGCATTTCATTCTCAAGTATTTAATATGGGGAATGAAGGAGAGTTTGTGGTAAAAAATGACTCCCAGGTATTTGTAATGATCTACTAGTGGGATTTCGGTATCATCGATTTTCAGTACTGGGTCAAAGTGGAGTTTACGTAGGTTGCAGAAGTGGACACATTTTGTTTTTTCTTTCGAAATGTTAATCTTTTCTCTATGGTCCATTTGTTTAGCTTATTGAGGCAGATCTGAATTTGTCTTTCAATGTGGTTCATGTTTTTTGCTTTATAACATATCAGGAAATCATCCACATATAAAGCACAGTTTGTTCCTCTGTTTAGGTTTTTTACAATATTGTTTATTTTTATATTAAATAACGTAACAGACAATATACTACTTTGAGGTACACCCATTTCTTGTTCCTTTTCTTCAGAGAAGATATTTCCTATTCAGACTTTAAATTTTCTATCTTCTAGGAAATTTTTAATAAATACCAGCATTCTACCCTCTAGCCCAAGGTTTTTGAGGTCTCTTACTATTCCGTATTTCCAGGTTGTATCATATGCCTTTTCTAGATTGAAGAAGACAGCCACTAGATGTTCTTTTTTAATAGAAGCCTCTCTGATAAATGTTTCTAATCTGATCAGATGATCTATTGCGCTTCTTCAGCTTCTAAAACCTGATTGATATTCAGTTATTAATTTGTTCTTTTCTAGGTACCATGTCAGTCTGGCATTGATCATCTACTCTAGAGCAATGGGCCTGTAATTTTTTGCATTTGTTTGTCTTTGAACAGTTTTTGTATCAGTATAACTGTTCTTTGCTTCTATATTTTAGGGATGTTCCTGCTGTTCCATATGTTATTGTATATTTGTAGGAGATATTTTTGTGAGGTTTCTGGTAATTCTTTTAGGAATTAATAATGAATCTTATCTGGTCCAACTGCAGTATTGTGGGCCTTGTTAAGAGATTCTTTTAGTTCTATTATAAAAACAACTTGGTTATAGGTTTCTGTATTTTTGTTTTGAAATTTTATTTTTACTTTTTCTGCTCTGGTTTTGATGGTTTGGAAGGTTTTACTTTGGTTTTTAGTGGATGAGTTTTGTGAGAAAGTTTTGGCAAGATGATTTGCTATATCTTTCTTGTCAGTTATTTTCAGATTATTGTGAATGAGGTGTTTTGTGGAAGTATTGTTATGTTTGCTTGCTATTTTTCAGATCATCTGCCATACTTCTTTTGGTTTTGTGTTATTTTTTATTTTGGCCACGTAATTTTACCATGAATGCCATTTGAAGTCTTTAATGATCTTTCAGGCTTTGGCTCTGCTATTTTTGAATGAGTTTAAGTTTTCTTTTGTTGGATTTATTTTGAATTTCTTTAATGCTGCTCTGTGTAGTCTTACAGCTTTTTGGCATTCTTTGTTGAACCATGGCCTATGGTATTTTAATGAGGTGGAGCTTTTTATTTTTTATGAACTTTACAGCTGTATGCCCTTACTAGCACCAACTAGTTTAGGAGACTAGAAACTTGGTGCTTTTATCAAGACATCATGTCTAGGAAGATTACCTACCAAGCTTAAAGAGTTCAGCCTCCCCTATTCTACACAGTAAGTGTAGAAGTTTTATATCAAAGATTTTCTTTTTTTAGATAAGTTGCTATTCCAAGCTAAAGAATCTTATCCAGTCTAACTTTTTCTTTTAAACGACCCCAGTTTGTGGTATTAACTATTTGCCCGTAGCTGAGACTTTAACAGGTGCTACAACCTCGGATCAGAGTGGACCTGGAAACAACAGCAGTTAAAAAGTTGTTCCACATGCCTATAAACCTCCAATCTTCCAGCCAGAGGCCCTGCTGCTGGATGTAGTTTATCATTATATATATATATATATATATATATATATATATAAAGAAATTAAGCTGACATTAGTGAAATCAAAATTATGTCCCACATCATTTTGATGTAAAACAACAGAATTAAAACGTTTGTCTAAACACAAGTCTCTTTTATGTTTGTAGATCCAGGTTTTTGGATCACATGATATCTCTATGTACACGTTTTTGTATTGTAGATATTTTATTTGATGAATCCTGGCATTTGAAATCATGTTTAGCATTTTTTCTTTCTGATTATATCACCAATAGTTTTGGAGGTGATGGTAATGATCCTAGTGTTTGGGATAGATAATTTGTTTGCAAGTTTATTTGAGTGGTTATTGGAAGGTATACATATACAAATGATTTTCCACATATTTACATTCAAAAACATCTATTGCTTTAATACATGTGACACACATATGACCAATAAGAATCAAGCCCAAACAATATTTCAGTATATTGTCTTTTTGTAAAAATTTTTCATTTAATTTGATCTCTGAAAATTTTTTCATTCTTTAACTCAATCTCTGAAAAAACTTTAATAAAAGTGAAATATGTTAAATTGAGACACATTTCCCACCTTGCTCTTTATTTCTTCTATCATATATATATATATATATATATATATATATATACAGAATAAACTGGGTAAATTGTCACCATTTTATATTTCCAATTTCATGCATGCATGCTGTTTGTGACTTTGTTGACTACATAGTATAGTAGGTCAGTTGGGCACCATCTGTGAGAAAAAGAGCATCATGATCCAATTCACTCCACCAGAAATTTAGAAATGGCAATGGTGCTGGAAGTTTCAATATGAACATTTCAGAGTGTTTGGGTGTCAATCTGAAGACAGTGCAGATGATTTGGAAAGAGTTGGTTGAGTCTAATGGTAATTAAGTGTTTAGAGTGATCACTGGTGATGCTTTCATTATGCTTTCATTCGTCTTTCCATAGGGCCTCAAACTCAAAATGGATGACTATATCAAATGACTTGAGGAGGTAATAGGTAGATAACAAAATTTAATATTCTTTTAGAGAAAATTAAGTAAAATTTTGTTTTAAATATATTATATTTGTAAAAATTAAATTTTAGTATATAATCTTGTGAGGAGTAGATACTATTTCTGTGAAAGTCTATGTCTGGAAAATAAGTCTGAACATTTTATTTGTTTACATGTCTATTTCTTAAAAACAAAAAGCCTATTTTTTTCAAAGACAGACTTACAGGAACGCTTCATCTATGAGTCCAGTTGTACTTTGCCTCTCAGCTTGCTCATTTATATATTGAAACAATTCCTCTTCATGCTGAGCCAACTGATTTTGAAGAAAATCAAGCCTACAATAGGAGAAAATAAGATAAAATAATGGTAAAACAATTTGCTTCTACAAATTTATATTGATGAATAAGGTTGTAGAGACACACAATTTTTTTTGGTGGGAGTGAAGCCACATGGGTCATATGATGGTCTCTTAGTGACATCACTTCATACAGTGAGTAAAGTGATAGTCAGTAACCTTTCAGGAGTCAAACCAATCATTTTTTAGCACAGGCTCCTTGGGCTTGGATGAAGCTAAATCTATTTCCCTCAGCCATATAGTGCAGCTTACAAGCCTATGGTACCATTTTTCTTATGGAAATATATCTTCACCAGATATAGAAAATATGTTCAACTTATAGTCTTCAATCTTGGAAAAACCCAGGACTCACTGTTTTCCTGTTTATGGAAGATGTCCTCACTAACAGATGAATCTGGCCCACTCAAATCTTGAATCCTAAATATGGCTTCTCCAGAAACACAGAATCTCTGTATTATACATAAAACCCTATCTTTTCATTTCCCTTTTACACTGCTTGTTATAACACAATACATATGGTCAATAGTACAAGAACAATCTACCCTGTAGATTAAATAAAGGGTTCAGTTCAGAATTTCTTGTAAGTTAGCCAGATTGATGTACACCTGATGAAGGCCAGATGGCACAATAGCCAAAATGTTGTGATAATAACAAAGATGAGATCAATCGTCCAAATATTAATTGTGTAAATAATGAAATGTAATTGCTGCAACTTGTATTTAGCCACTAACAACTTTTTCATTTTAAAGATAACCAGTTTTTAAAAGAGATTTCCAAACTCAAGGAAAGCATTGTAAACTTAATCTTTATGCTTTTATCTGCAGCTGTGGAGCAATTCATCATGGTTAAGGGTAACTGACAAAAATATTCAACAAATGAAATCATCAAAGTTTTCAATAAACAATGATAAAAGGAAGGAAAAAGAACAGGGCAAAATAATACTAAGCAAATAATCCCTGGTCTTTTGAATAGGAGTAGAGGTTTATCCCTTGTTTCCTGTTTAGGATTGGGTTTCTGGCTCCTTTTAAAGTTTTTTCATTCTCTTTCATTTCCAGTAGCCATTGAGTCTTTGTGGTGTTGCTGCCTTGCTTAGGGGAATTGATTAAAAAAAAATATATATGCAAGTCAAAACTAGGCAAAGCAACAGTAATAAAGGTAACAAAATGTGCAAAAATTTGTGTTCACAAGCAAAAGGAATACAGTCAAGTGATTATAGTGTTCTGACTTCAATGCAAGAAAGAACAAAAAGACCTCAGAATTGGTTCATTTTTATTGATCAGGAAGAAATCCAAGCATGCGTCTGTAGGACTTGTCTAAAAATTTGGTAAGGTAGTTGGGTGGGGGGGTACTGCTATCACTCATTGCCTAATCAGACTGGAACGAACAGCAGTTCTTAGCCAGCCAACTTACCTGTCTTTCGAAGCTTTCCAAAGTTTTCTTGCATTTTCTTCAATTTCCATAAAAAACATGAGAACTGGAATGAAAAGGATGAACATAGAAGGATGAATCAATAACTTCATAGCTTGACACAATTCTTAGCTAAATTTAGATCTTAAATATTTCAGTGTATAATGTTTAGTCTGTGTGATTAATATTTACCATTGAATCTAGAGTATGTCAAAGAAGTAAATCATCATCATCACTGTTTAATGTCCATTTCCATGCTAGCATGGGTTGGACTGGGTTTTCTTGATGGCTCTTTTCCAGACCTCCCATTTTTGTGTAAGGCCTGGTTGTAATCTCTTCTTTTTCTTCTATGTGCCTTGTCCCTTCAGGATGTAGGTGATCATGGCTTTCCATGTTTCCCTATCCCTGGTGGCTCTGAGCACACCCTCTCCTGTTACACCATGCAACTCTCGTTCCGTCATCCACCTGATTAGGTCCTTTGAATATGTTATCCATTGCTTTCTCCTGTCTCTTTTCCCCTCTATCTGGCCTGTTAGTATCAGGTTCTCCAAGCCCTCCTTCCTCATTGTATGTCCCAGGAACTTCAGCTGTCTCTTCCTGATGCTCAGTATTAATTTCCTTTTTGTTTCCATCATTTGTAAGACCTCATCATTGCTTACATGCTCGATCCATGATATTTGCAGCATCCTTCTGTAGAACCACATTTCAGTTGCTTCAAGTTTTTCCTTCATCTTTGATGATATTGTCCAGCATTCACTGCCATATTGAAGGACGGACAGCACATAGCAATCCAGTACTCTCTTCCTTGTTTCTAGTAAAATTGTCCTGTTTCTTAATACCTTACTCAACTTCTGGAATACTTTCTTCACCATGCCAATTCACCTTCAGATTTCCGTGTCACACTTTCTGTCTTCTGTTATAACACTTCCCAGGTATTTAAATTTTTGTACCTGCTTGATTCTAGTATCCCCGACCTGTATTTGGCATATTGGGCTGCCCTTTTGACTGATGACCATGCATCTCATCTTCCTTAAATTGGCTTTGATAAGCTGTATTCATGTTTTACATGGTCTACCTATCATATGTAATTGAACCATCATGAAATATTGGAGCAAGTTTTACAGCTGTATACCCTTACTAACACCAACCTGTTTAGGAAACTGGAAACTCAGTGTTTTTATCGAGTCATCATCTCTAGAAAGATTACCTACCCAGGTTAACAAGTTCAGCCTACCCTTTTCTACAAAGAGTAGGTGTAAAGTTTTTATTTCAGAGATTTCCTTCTCTTAGACAAGTGTTATGAACCCGTTTGGGTCAGCAACACATAAAAATACAATTTTAATTGGAATAATGCTAAAGGGAGTGAATTAAACTATAGTGCAAGATAATTTTATACAGAAAGGAAATTTATTATAACACACAAAAATATTCAGCAAATACACAGGAATAAGATGACAGAACTATAATATACTAGACACTAGAATGGGTTCAACTTCATACTAGTTTCACACAATATTCACTGAAAAATAAGAGGTGAGTCTAACGAGGAAGATATCTGGAGGAAGTTTAGGCAGAATGGAAAAGGGTCATTCAACTTGGCTATATATATATATATAACTATACACAGCTAGGGTTTGGTCAGAATGATTAACAAAACAATCTTTAATTTTCACAGCAGCACATAATGTATTTACTGGATGTTGAGGAAGGTATTCATGTGGTGAATTTCTGCTGGTAGCTTGATGGAAATTTCTTTTGACGTCTTGAACGAATAGCCAGAGAGAGGTCTGCGCCTGGCCGGTAGCCCAAAAACTCTAGGGTTTTCTAATATTTCTTCCCTTTTATATAGAAACAGGGGCCTATATTCATTGACCCTCACTTTCTCTGGTCTTTTCCTTCTTTTCACTGTAAGCATAGTTACCAGGCTATTTAATCTCTTTTTGGGAAGGGTAGAACCTGACCAAGTGACCTAATTCATACTACTCTCCTTTCTACAGTGGTGGAACCCTGACCAAATGACCCGTTACTACTACTGTTACTAAGGTGACTATTTTAGTCACGACCCAAGGCTTTTGAGGTGAAAAAACGCTTCTAACTTCCTCGTTACACAAGTTGCCATCCAAAGCTAAAGACTCTTACCCAGCCTAAACAGTTTAATGCCATGCTTTCTTCATTATCAAACTGTAGACTTATTTATTTACTTATGTCTGTTAGGTTGACTGATTTTATGAAATTTTGAGCCAGTAAGGCTCAAAATCAATTTCAAAGACTATGTTTTCATTTTCTAAAATTTTTCTTTATCAATATATAAGTTTAATAGGGCAAAAATCATAATGAACAAATAGTTTAATGTTATATTTTCTATATTATAGTCAACAATATTAACCGAAATTTCTTCTTAACATTATATATATATATATAAGACAGACCAGAGTATTGGTAAAAACTTTCAAATGCAACCATATCAAAAAAATCTTGCCAAATGAAAACAAAAGTAAATAAAAAAACAAAAAAAAACAGAATAGGAAAGGAAACATAAGCTGAAAAAGAAAGAAAGTTACCTATCTATGCAATAATCAAAAGTGCTCAATGCTTATAGTAAATACACAGAGCAGTAACCCTAACGAACAACACTGCACAAATGAGTCTCAGTTCAAATAAATTGCTACTATATGGTTCTCCTAAGACAGTTGTCAAAGCAACAAAAATCTCTGCCTAGTTGCATGGTCAGTAACTGTGTGTGTGTGTGTGTGTGTGTGTGTGTGTGTATATAGGGATGGACAGAATAATAGAAACACCCAGTATAATAATAGCATAATTTAGAAAATTTGATTAAATATTAAAAAAAAAATTGTCTATGTTTGTTCATTTAATGTTATTAGTACTTTATTTTTTGCTAAAATTGTTGTTTTTTTTACAGAAATTATTTAATTGAAATTAACAGTCAGGAATATTTAATAATTTTAAATGATCAACTTCATCCTATGATTCAGGAACTGTTTTTGAAGGAAAATGCCATCTTTCAGGACAATAATACACCTATTCATACAACTAAAGTTGTAGCTGAATTGCATGAGGAACATTCTATTAAAGTAGAACATCTTATCAGGCCTCTACAATCCCCAGATCTCAACATCATTGAACATTTATGGTTCATTTCAGAAAAACTAATGAGGAGTTGATATCAATATGGTGTAGGACAACTTTTGGCAGCAATTACAGCTTGAATTCTGTGTGGGATCAACTCATACAAAGTTTGAATTGTTTCCAGAGGAATTTTTATCCATTCTTTAGCTAAAACAGTCTCCAATTCTTTCAATGATGATGGAGAGGATATTGACTTCTATTGACTTAGTCAGTTAAATACCATTTTTGCATAAGTGAATGCAGCAAATTCTATTGCTTTCCTAATATATTTCCATCTGTCCTCAAAACAATCTAAAACCAACTCATTAATTCTCTCCATCAGATATTCCCCTCTGTCATCAAAACAACAAGCAAGCCATTAATTCTCATCCTATGATATTCCTTTTCGGCCTCATTTATTCTTCCTCCTCCTCAAAACAACTTGAAAGCAACTCATTAATCTCTTCCTAAGATAATCTTGATTCAAATGAGAAATTCAATATTTATGAACCTTTCCTTTCCAGTTCACCCCTTTCCTTTTTTTAATCACTTTTCTCTTACACTTAATTTCTTTTCATTTATACATTTTCTCTTTGGCTATTCTCTTCCCATATTCTTCAATTAAGCAATATGACAAAAGCAAAGTAAACAATTAGATGAATGTATGTTACAGAAGTAAAAACATATGCACACACATCACCAAACTATGCTGTTTATATCATCAAATTATAAATTTATTTAAATAAAATAAATTTTAAAAAACTTTTTCAATCAAAGCAATACACTTATTCCACATTGATAAAAAGTCCTCATTTTTTTATTCAAACTGGATTTGATATTTTATGTTAATGTGTTGTTTGTTGATTGGATTGTTAAAAGCTTTTCATAATTGGTTAGAAAAGATGGATGTCAAAACTGTAAATTTTATTGTACTGCAATTCTCTTTATTTTGCAATATATAAAAAGTCTGTTCCCTACAAGTTCCTTTAAAGAATGAGTTTAATTTTAAATAAAAATTGAATACTAAATATGATGTTTAAAAAATTTAATGACAATACATTTCAGTAGGAAATATGATTGAATGATTTGCCTTTTGAAAGAGTACTCAATGAATATATGTGTATAAATTTGAATTTAACTTTTTTACCCTTTGTGATTTCCTTTTCAGCATCTTCTAATTCTGTTTGTCGAGAATTTTCCAAAAGAATTTTCATTTCGAGCTGAAATAGAAAAATTAATAAAAAAAAGTTCAAAACCATGAATGTCATAATAATCTTATATATTAAAATGAAAATTTAATTATCTGGAAAGTGTCATAACAGATGACTAAAATTAGGACACTGAAATCCAAAGAATTGCAAAAGACAAGCAGCAATCTTTGTAAAGGAAAAAACTAATCTGGTCTAAAGACCTCAGGTTAAACTGATAACACAGTTAGCTAGTCGGTGAAAGCTGCCTTATAACTTTTCACGTATACTGTTCTTTCTGTATGAAATATTTAAACTAATTTCATATATATATATAAACCCACTACATATATTAGTTTTACTACAACCTTGCTCTCCCATAGACTTACCTGTTACCTTTCTGATCTGAGTACAATTGAACAAAATTTCTTAGAAAAACATAACCATCTAGGTAATATCAGACAGATTTTAGTCAACAATACAATAATTCTCACTCATACACACAGTAAAAAGAATCTTCAGATATTGGAGGTCATCTACATTAAATCCAAACAACCCACACTTAATAAGATCATGTTTAAATCTGGTCATAACACATTACATTTAAATATATGGTTCTGTTATCATTTTGAGCTCTCACACGGTGTGATGTCATAGAACCACATTACAAATTTGCGAACTGCGTTTGCTATTTTTGGTAACTGTTGCCGTTGCTTAGCGGAGTTTTATGTCAACACAATATAAAATCCTCACTGATGGTGGATGTTTTTGTGTTAACATCCTTGTAACCTCTCTGAAGATGGCTCATGTGAGCCGAAAGCTTAGAACCAACTTAATAAAAAATTATCCAAGTTTTGGAGAATTTTTGTCTTTATTTTCACCTGAAATTAAAACCAAAATACAATGTTTAGAACGGCTCATGATTAAACATAATAGACATTCATTGTCTCTTATATTTAACAGTATATGTTCAGAAAATTATCTACTACCTCCATACACTAAATGAACAGTGTAACAGATGACAAAACACATCAACTAAGACTAAGTACAGTTTTTCTCTTGTTTCTTTTTTATTCATATTGACTTTTCTGCAGATTACTACTGAAAATATATGTATATATATATATATATATATATATATATATATATATTAAAATATGTTTTTGATGGTACAAAAATGTATTATGGCGTTAAAGGCAAGAAATTTTTACTATAGGCCATGATAAATTTTAAAACAAAAAATACCAGTCGACCGATTTCGTCTCCTCTTGTCAGAACTGTAAATGGGGAAACAAATTATAAGAAGAAAGTTAGACAGGGTAAAAATAATAAAGTTATTACATCTAAAGATGCAGAGACACAGCAAAGCAAGCCCAAGCAAACAGTCTCTTTGTTTACAAAGAGAGGGTCACCTGGACCTGATACTGTTTATCTCCAAAACCTTCAGATGAGTGTGTTCTGGCCAAAACAGAAAACCAGTTCACACTGAAATCTATAGCACAAGTCAGATTATTTATCAAGTGATCCACAATATTACATCTAAAGATGCAGAGACACAGCAAAGCAAGCCCAAGCAAACAGTCTCTTTGTTTACAAAGAGAGGGTCACCTGGACCTGATAAACAGTGTCTCCAAAACCTTCAGATGAGTGTGTTCTGGCCAAAACAGAAAACCAGTTCACACTGAAATCTATAGCACAAGTCAGATTATTTATCAAGTGATCCACAATAGAAGACCTGTATATATTTCAAATGGTATCACCAGACGAAAAGTTTTTATTGAGTATTTTAGCAGGCACATGCTGTTTAATCCTAACATCCAAACACTGTGTCGTTCTACCTATGTAGTTGAGTCCACAACTACATTTAAAATAATAAATAACAGAATTAATAGGTGGGGAGTAAAACATCTTTACGCATAGATGTAAGGAAAGACTTGGTTTAAAAAACAACACAAACGTTAGCTGCATAGCACTCACGTAAACTAGATGAAATCCGCTTGGTGAAGGACTTACTGACCCTACCCAACCATAGTAAACAGATAGACTAGACCTTTACTAACCATTGCAGGCTTAATTTTATTAAACCTAGCAGTCTTATCTCGAATAACCGATTGAAAAATGTCCAACAGATAACCATTGTTCACAAGGATAAAAGTTAAACAACTAATTTCCTCTTTCAAGGTGTCATCTAAACAAATCATTAGTGTCCTATGGGTCAAAGTCCTAATCAGATTATTCTTTTGTTGTTTAGGACAAAAAGAATCCCATCAAGTACAGAGACCTGTAAAGGTAGACTTCCTATAAACTGAAGTAATAAAAGAGGAAGGTGATCTATGAACCAAAACATCTAAGAAGGGCAATGACCCACTGACCTCCTTAACTACTATATATATATTCTTTAGGTCAGTTTATAAGACATTAAATTCTCATTAACCAACCATGTTTTAGATTACACAAACACATACATACACAAATATCAAAGCAAACTAATTTCATTACATCACAAATGAAGAAAATACTTGAGGCAACCAAGAAATTTTGAGAATACCATGGACAGGAAATGCAATGAACGAAGAAGTTTTAAAGAAAGGAGAAAATACAAAAGAACTGCTGATGTCAATCAGAATATATTGATTGATTTGCTTTTTATGACTCATCAAACTTTGTGAGTTATTTAAAACTGAAAAAGTCTTTGGATTATGAGAATAATTCTTTCATTTTGCAAGTTAATATTGCATTAACAATTTTTTTGAGATAATGGTTTTTCCAGATGCATGTCCTACTATTTAATCCATAGATGAATGGAGGGAGAATAGTTTCATACTTTTACCAAAAGTATTTGTGTGTAAGTGAATGTGCAATGAATGAGAAATAATAAATAACTCTCTTTCTCACTCCCTTCAAATTCAGAGGACCGAAGAAGAAAAACAAAAGAAAGTTGCAAGCCTATGTGAGATTTTTGCCTTGCACAAAAATTAACTGACGAACTGAGGAAGAAGAAAGAAAAAAAAATTTGCAAGCCTATGTGAAATTTTGCCTTCATAAAAATTGGCCGGTGAGCAAAGAAGTAAAAGGAAAGAAAGTAGCAAGCATATGCAAAATTATTTTTATATAAAATGAGAGGAAAAATTAAATTAAAAACAGCATTTGAATCACGTGAAAAGTTTCATTCTTATTCCTCATAGCCAGCATTGAAGTACTCGCCAGTGTAAAATTACTCACCAAATTATATTATCGGTTTCTAACCATCATTAACATTAATGTTAAGAGATACAATTTTGCATGAAAAACTTTTAATGAACAACAAATGCTCTAGACAAGCCATTTTCATTCATTCATTCATTCATTCTATTTAGTCCATGCATTTTATGCCACTGTGGTCACCACTCTCCTCCATCTTACAATTGTTGTTCATGGTGACATTCAAAGCAGAATAGTGCAATGGTTTGCCGGTTCTATTTGCATTAAAGATGTTGAGGTTATTCTATCCATTCTATCAGAGGGGAATTTGTTTTTGAAGTTGCTTTCTTCTCATCTTTGCAAACTACAAGATGATTTGAATTCAAAGTCACCCGAGTCTGTCCTGCTATTTTATCCATAGCTAGGGGGAGAAGTGATGGATTCATACTTTTTCATAAGTGAATGTTATGAACTCAATTAGAATTCAATGAATTTTCTCTTAACAATCCAAGAAAGCTAATTTTTTTAAACTATTTCTCTTTGTCTACTTTTGAATGGCAATTTTATGTGGCACAAGACCAAAAGGATGGAGCAACCAGTGAAGATTGAACTCAACTTCATGCCTGTCATGCAAGAGCAATTTTGAAATTGCTCTTGCATGACAGGCTTTCTAATTATTGCACCACTACATCCAGGTGCCTGTCTACTTTTGAATGTAGACAAAGTGTATATCACTTCTGTGAATAGCAAACTCTATTACCTTTGTCTTAAACATTTTTTAAATATTTTTTGTCAGGTCATTTAATCTGTTATATGAACATTTCCTCTTGATAATATGTTAAAACGACAGACATTAGGAATTCTTATTTATTTTCCAGAAATAAGCTACTGACACTACTCCAAGCATGTAAATTTGTGAATAAATTCCTTATCTTGTTTTGTTAAAATTACTTGTGTGTTTACTCATCATTACCATCCTTCATTAATCTTCTTAGCATGGGTAAATCAACCTCTGCATTTTAACCCCTAAGCCCAATGCCACTATAAATGTAACAGATTTTAATTGGAAATTGAACTTGACTCTTCAATTTCACATTCTGAATCTCTCACCCACACATTCTGACAATCAGAAAGAGACAACTAAAATTTTGGCAACACATAATGAGAAAAGAAATCTTGGTGAATTTAACACTCACAGGACAAATCAAAGATGAATGAAGCAAAGTAAAGTAAAGTTTATGCAAATGTATGAAGAATCAAGTACAAAAAAGAGGCATTATAAAGAAAGTATTGCTGGAAATAATAAAAATCAAGAAGCTATGGAGAATCATGATACCTCCTTGTCCCAAAGGGGCTCATGTCAAATTCTGACCAAACCTGAAATTGTTCATTTAATGATAACTAAAATGAAAGGGAGACTTTTAACACAAATTTAAATTTAAAGTTTGTTCCAATAAAAACAGTTTATCTTTCTCATTTCAAACCTTAAACTACTTTTCTTCTACAATGCGTTAAGAGATACAATTTTGCATGAAAAACTCTTAATAAACAAGAAATGCTCTTGACAAGCCATTTTCATTCATTCATTTTATTCAGTTAGTGCATTTTATGTCACTGTGGTCACCACTCTTCTCCATCTCACAATTGTTGTTCATGATGACATTCAAAGCAGAATAGTGCAATGTTTTTGAAGTTGCTTTCTTCTCATCTTTGCAAACTACAAGGTGATTTGCATTCAAAGTCATCCAAGTCTGTTCTATAGTGGGTTACTTATCTATTCTTTTACCGTTAGTTGTAGGAGTCCGTTTTAGTGAAGGGTAATTGTATACCGTTGCAGGTTAACGGAATTTGGCCTTGTGGTAGATAGCCCACTATAAGTCATAAAATGATTATAAAATCAAGAAAGGCAAATTGAGTTGAAAATAACATTTATATATATACATATATCAATTAATATTTTACAATTAAAGCAATACTTGAAATAAAGGTCCAACGGAGGTTAGAATGTTCATGGCAAATAATGAGCTGAAAGAGATAAAAGGCTTAGAAATGTAGGGAGCGGAGGTATGTAAGGAATGTCTTTGAAGTAGTTGCTCCTGAGGTCAGTAAGTACTTTTGAGACAGTGAAGAAGTGATGCGAGGTGAAGGGAGGCAAATGTAGTAGCCGCTCAACTTAAGTCAAGGGGATATTAATTACATTCTTCTCCTTGGTTTCTGCATCAGTCTGTCTGATGATGCTTTGTGTCTCCACTTTTTATATCTGCTTTTTGGATCAAAAGCAGCTCATTTGAGATTTCATCTATGTATTTGATTCTGGGCTTCCCATTGGCTGGTAAATAAAATTCGCGTAGGCTCGCGAAATGGAAATTTGATATTTGATTAATTTTTATTTTTCAACCGGACCAGAACATCTGCGTGGACACGAATGCACAACGACGATTTTTGGTCATTTGCCTTCTGGTCGGTATAGAGCAAACATCTGGTCTCTCGCTTTTGCTCGGTTGGTATCATCACAGTCCTGCTATTTTAGCCATAGCTAGGGGTAGAAGAGATGGATTCATACTTTTTCATAAGTGAATGTTATGAACTCAATTAGAATTCAAACTCAGTTCTCCAATTCCACAATCTGAGCTCCTAACCATTACTCCATCGTGCTTTCTAATGAGTCATTAAAAAATGTTAAAATCATTCACAATCTGATTCAATCTCTAATGCAAATTAAACATTTTTTATTGTTACTACAATTCATAGAATGTCTCAAGATGATGACAAGATTTTAATCACCTCATTGAAACTTTGAGTTATTTCAGCCAAGTCGTTTTCAACTTCCAATTTTAGATTTGCCAAATGTTGGACGTTTTTGCTCCTAAAGAGAGAACAAAAATGAAAATGATAATAATTTCACTTTGAAAATAAAAAATATTTAACTAAAAAATGCATAAAGAATTTATGACAAACATGGACCTTCATACACGAAAAAAACAAAAACAGAATAACAAAAAAGACATTTTTTCCCGTGACACCATTTTTTTTAAATACCTTCACTCTTCAGCAATGTTTAAAGTGATAGAATTGGAATAAAGTCTAAGCATATGATGAAAGTGAATTTATACATTTTTTGTTCTTTAAAATTTGCAACAAACATATTAGTAACTATTCCTTTATTATATATTTTTTTTACAAGAATAATTATATATTCACAACATTCAAAAAATTATTATAATTAAAATTAGTGCAATGCAATATTTTTCATTTACCAATTTATAAAGAAATAAATGAGAAAACAATGTTTTATTCATAAATTTACAAACATTTACTAAATTTACTAAATTATTGAACAGGTGTAGAGGCTCATCCCTTGTTCCCTGTTTAGGATGTGGTTTCCAGCTTTCTCTCTTCTAATCTTTCCACTCTTACGTAGCCCCCGGCACATCAGTGGCATTACCGCCTTGCTCGGGGTGATATGATTAAAAAAAAAAAAAAAACTATAAGAAAATCTTTATTATTTACCATTTTATAAAATTTGAATCAATTGACCATCAGCTGATGTTTTTTTCAAACATTCCAATAAATAATATGATAAATAAAGTGCAAATGAACATTCTAATAAAAAGAAGTAAATGTATTTGTAAAGGTAGATTCTGGTTGAAAGTGAAGCCAACATTTGTCAAACATAATCATTTCCTCAAAATGTTTGTCTGATCATAGATTTCTTAAAAGGGTGACTTTTCCCATGACACTGATTTTCAAACTTTTTTCTTTAACTACCTTCACTCTTTGACAATGTTTATTGTTTTAAAAAGTGATTATTAGAATGGTAATAAAAACTAAACATACAAAAGTCAATTTATACATTTTCTTGGTTCTTGAGAATTGACAACAAAAAATAATCAACACCATACATTTATTAGATTGTTATTTACACTGTTTATACAATTTATTAATAAATGATTCTTAATCATCATTTTGGCACACTGTCTTATTGTGATCCATGTTTGCCAATTTTCCTTTTCTTTTCTTTTTTTTTTTTTTTGGTGTGGAGAAAGTTATCTTCACCAAAACTTCACTGAAATTGTTAAAAAAGGCAGTTTGACTTTATTCCCTGAGAGAAACACCTTAGTATTCTTTTTGTTGTTTTGTTATTTTGGTCTTCTTCATAAATTAATAAATGATAAATATTACAATGCACTCTTTAAACATTTTTTACCCAGTATTATTTTGGTATTTATCTCTTTCATTGAGATTTCCAGGTCAAGTGAACAAAAATGATGAACACATAAATGGAATTCAATTATCAGATTTTTAAACTATAATATATAACTTTTTATAATCTGGGTTTTACATTTAAGTCAGCAAAGTAGACATTGTTCCAAGTTTTAAACTCAAGTAAGAAAGAGAGACATTGGTCCCAGTTTTACACTTGAGTTAAAAAAAAAAAAGGTAGGTTTAAGTCTAGGTTTTACACTGATGTCAAAAAAGGTAGACATCAGACACAAGTCTAACTTTTTCATGAGTCAAAAAGCTAGTCATTAGTCCAGGTTTTACTTGAATCAAAAAGAAAAGGAAACAATGATTTTGTTATGGTTTATAAAATGACGAGTGTTCTAAAAATAGAAAAAGATAGACACACTGACACCAAGAATTCAAACTTGGGCGGCAAAACAAGTTAACCATTTCTTTTGGTAGGAGTAAGAGTAGGAGTAAGAAGTAGGAGATTTGAAAAGAGGAAGAAGCTAGTCAGTTGACCACTAGAGTCCAGAAGGGATAGGCGTGTTTACTACTATCATCTCAGAGTGAAGAGAATTCAGCTAGTCTGCTCCTGTATCCACACACAAAATTTAACGATTGTAACTTGATGTAAAAAAGCCTAAAGTGTTATACCAAAAATAAATATCATTAATTCAAGTTTGTGTTATCTTCTAATTATACCAAAACCAAGCAACACAACAAGGTTTTGTGAGTCAGAGTTTCTTTCTATATCTAGAAAATATATATTTCCAAAGGGAAACAATGCCACAAGCTAAAAAAGCAACTGCTCAGTTTGGTTCCTGTAAACCAAATGAAATTGACTTTTCGTCACTGTATGCACTGACATGACTAGCTGGCTGTTATGTGACCCATTTAACTAACTTGACCAAAAAGAGATAGTCACCTTTTGTATGCCTTCAATTTGATTTATCACTTTAAACATTATTTTTAGAATAGGTAAAGAAAATAAACAAACATACCATTAAATAAATAAATATACCAAAAAATAAATATATATACAGTTTAATAAATAGATAGAACATCTATTCATATATGAGTAGCTACTAAAAATAACAGATAAAATTTGTCTGCTTAATTCAATGGCTATCAAATGTAAATAATATTAATGACTTCAAACTGTAAATAATATTAATTAGAATGTAATTAGATAGGTGATGGCAATTTTGAAAGAGAGCTTTGCTGTTTTGAGCAAGGCATAGGATGCTGGGATGAGTATGTGAGGGTTCAAATGAAGTACTTTGCTAAATGAAAGGTCCCAAATCTATTTCAAAGTTGTAACAGTTTCTAAGGAAAGAAAGTTTAAAAAGTACACAAATAGAAGTAGCTAACAATCTCAAATGAAAACAACTGGCCATTTGGATGTAGGATGTTTCTGGGACCTATTAGATCATGAAGACATTCCTAATATCTCTCTTTTATAGCAACTCTCAGGGCAGTGGGAATTACTTACCAATCCCCGTCTCTTCTCAAAGCAATGTGGTTGCACTGAGTTATATTGCACCAACAGCTTTTTTTTTTTTTTATAAGCGTTTCACCCCGAGCAAGGCATTTCACTGCCACTACTGCGCAGGGGGCTACATAGAGTGGAGGAAGGATGGTTAAATATAGGAAATGTCAGAGGGTGGGTGATAGGCGGGTAAGGATACCGAGAGTGGTTAAATATAGGAAATGTCAGAGGGTGGGTGATAGGCGGGTAAGGATACCGAGAGTGGTTAAATATAGGAAATGTCAGAGGGTGGGTGATAGGCGGGTAAGGATACCGAGAATGGTTAAATATAGGAAATGTCAGAGGGTGGGTGATAGGCGGGTAAGGATACCAAGAATGAGGGTTGGGTAGATGAGAGTGTTGTGAGAATAATTGGAAGTTAGTGTGATAGGAGGTGTCTACTGACCCTACATTTAAACACCTGGAGAAACAATCTACAAACAATTTCTGATCTGGTCAATTATCAAATTATCAATTATCAAATTATCAATTATCAAATACCCAAACTTAACCAACAAGAGTAAATCAAAGAGGAAAGAAATGAATTGTACAAACTTTATCTCAAATAGGCCGTTTCGCATTTTCTTTTCCTGTTCTATTTTGATCTTGTAAGTTCCTTTTAGTCTTGCTGTACATGACATTCTGCGACCTTCAGATTTCATAGACTGCAAACAAATGAAACAAAATCTCATAAATTTGGTTAGGGTCAGCGTGTCAGTCAGTTAGTTAAGTGCCATACGTGATACACGCTTGGGTGATCACGTCTCAACAGAGACATGACTGACTGGGCAGAAGATTTTCCCTTAGTAGGTTGCAATTGCTAGACTGGTTGCCGACCAAGGCTATAGAACCCAATCTGCCCTGCTATTTAACCCATAACTGGTAGGAAGAAACGGAGTAATACCTTTCCCAAGGGTATTTGCGCGTAAGTGAATGAAATGGATTCAACTGGAATTCGAACTTGGCTCCCCAGTTTCTTGTTCTGAGTTGATATCCACTGTACCACAACGCACATCCTCAGCGTGTACCACCCCCAAAACACTCAAGCCAGATTGGAAGCTTCTATGTAACCTTCTCTATCTTATCAACATTTGCTTTTTCCTACCTACATTTATAAACTTTACAAATTAAACAAAGCACTACTGACTATTAAGGGATGAAAACCTTTTGCAAATTTTGAATTCTGAGTCTCCTTTTTTTTTCACAAATTCATAAATTTGTTTTTCTCATGTGAAGTCTTGAAAAAAGAAAATCTATAAAATTTGCAATTTTTTATGCATATTGTTGAATGTATCAATGTTATTCAACTTTTTAACAAGAAAATCCCAAGTTGATGTTAAAAATTTCTGCAAAACATAGTTGATTTATTTAAGATGAAATGATCTATTATGACATGTCTCTAATTTGCATTTATTTTCAGTTTTTCTAGTTGAATTGTTCTACTACATTGCATATGATCCATTACTGTACATAATTAGTTGCAATAAAATTATTTTATATGAATACTACCTTACAAAAATTGAGATGTAGTAAAGCGTGCCATGTCATAAATTGTCAGTTGGCACATAGGATGCTTGCACTGGCCCTGCATTTGGTGACATCACACTCAGAATATGCAATAAGTAAATGAGCTTACAACACATGCATTGAAGTGAACCATTAAAAACTTAATCATCTGTCCTTCATTCGGCCGTAATTTATTCACATATGAAAGAAGAATAAAGACATCACATGGGATACTGGCTAAAAGTACAAAATATAATTGACCATGCCAGCTGGTGCTAATTTCTTGAAACATGCCTATTCTAGACTTCTATTTCTTTTACCATATAACAACCAAGACCACATCACAAACACAATGTCGAACCAAGGTAGCTCACCAGTAATACCTCATTTCACTTTTCAATATCTTCCAATATGAATTCAATTCACTGCATGAACAAACTATTATCTAATTCTAGCTTTTTTAGATATGTAAATTGTATTTCTTTTGAAATATGTATGCATGTCCTTGTCTGTTTTCACCCATGAAAAATGCGTTACTGTATCATAGGTATTATAATGTGATATTGGTATGTTAAGATATATTCATCTCCACCAGCTATTTCAACATAAGTATAACAGTTATTGGATCCGAAAGAGTTATTCAACTATTTTCTTATTTTTTCCTTATATCTTTTAACAATGAGAAATTAGAGATCCAATGGAATTTCAGTCAAGTTTGTTATATTCACCTATGTGCAAATATCCATGGAAAAGGTATCAATCTTTCCCTCCAAATTTTGAGCTAAATAGCAGGGCAGGCTGGGCTCTTTAGCCTGGGTTAACAACCAGCCTAGGGTAAGAACAACTCTGAATTCAAAATTGGTTGGGCATGGGGCTAGCAACTTCATCCTGTAAAAACCCCAGTTGAGTTTATGAGACTTGAATGAGTGGGAGTGTGTTTTAAAAGGTATTAATTTTTATTTTCTCTAAGAAAATAAACAAAAAGCATTTTGTAAGCATTTCTTTACAATGCCATGTTTCTTCAGAATGTAGGTGATCAAGACTTTCCACAAATTCCTTTTAGGCTTACAGCAACATCACATTAAAACTCTAGTTCCTGTACGACCACTGAAGTTAAGCAACGCTGATCCTGCTCAGTACTTAGGTGGGTGACTATTTGGGAATACCAGGTGCTGTAAGCTTGGATGTGCAGATGGTGTAATAGATAATGGCTTGGAATTGTTAACTGGAAGGCCAAGTTCTAATTTCCATTGGGTTTGTTACATTCACATACACACTTGGGAAAGGTATGAATTCAACTCTTCCCCTTTGACTATGAATTAACTAGTAAGAATTATATCACTAAACCATTATTATATAAAAAAAATTCTCATGAACTTAAAATATTTTCTGGCCTTGAATACCATTTAAATCAGATTTTAACTGTGAATGTATTCTAGGGAAAGATAGTGGAATGATTTCCCATTGTCTTTTTCATGGTCTGGAATTCATAGTTTTCCTTTGCCTAGACAGGTTCCCAACTAAGACTATGAAATCCAGTCTACCCTGCTATTTAACCTGTAGCTGGGAGGGAAAGAAATGGATGCTTTTTTTCTAGAGGTAATTGCAAGTGAATGCAACAGACTAGTGAAGAATTTGAATTTGACTTGAAAATTAAAAAATACCAAAATTTGGATAGGGAGTTCAAGAAGCTACAGAACATGACTGTTACAGTAATTCCTGTAGTAATGTGCTCACTTGGAACACCATCTAGAAAAAAACTGGAATTGAGGGTAAGATTGTTGACCTCCAAATGGCTGTCATCTTTATTCTACAAGGATTCTCTGGAAAAGTTCTTGAATTGTGTAGAGTCTTTTTGAGATGATACTTCAAGAGTAGAATTGCTATTGACCATATCAAGGAGACAAACAGCAACAACAAAATAATAATAACTAAATAATCTCCACCATAATAATGTGAATGTCCCACATTGGCACCAAAAGAGCATAAGCAATAGCTTCTTAATCTGCAGATCATGAACTCCAGGGTGTCATGACAATCAGATAAAATTAACATTCATACTTGCTATACAGCCCTTGTACCAGTCAACAGTTTCCCATTGAAAGAAATAAAAGAAAATGCATCCTGCCACTACTTTACACCGCTGACCGCTAGGCATCACTTGACTTACTGATGGGTTCTTGTTTACCATTCAAATATGTCACCATTCTCTGCACGTCCACCAATTTTTGTCACTCCATAAAGAGTTTGAGCTTGAGTTTTGTTTAACGGCATATCAACCTATGTGGGTTATTTGATGCCAAAAAGATGGGGTTTCAAGTTATTTTTTTTAATGTTCAATTATAGTGAGAAGGTTGATTTAGCCAAATTTTAATGAAAATTTTTTGTTTTTATTCTTTTTTATTTTAGAAAACTGAAAATGTCTTCTAGTTTTGTATTCAAAAATGTTTTGCTGAGAATAAATTTTTTCCTTCAAAAATATGTTATGGTTATAATTTTTCTTCAAAAATGTATTGTTGGTAATATTTTTCTTTCATAAATGTATGTTTATTTTATAAAAGTCTATTTTTATGTATATATTTCTATAAAAGTGTATTTTTATATTTTCATAGTGTTTTGACACCAGTTTGGGGGTTAACTATTTGCCCATAGCTGGGACCCTAACAGGTGCTACCACTCCGGGTCAGGATGGATCTGAGAACAACAGCAATTAAGAGGTGGTTCCATGCTCCTCTCAACCTCCCAATCAGAAGCCTTACTGCCGGAAGCAGTTTGCCATCATGCCCATGACCCACTTCATAAAGAATAATTCTCATTTTCCATGGGTTATCATGACTTGATTATCTTCTCATATACTGGTGGAGATTAACTGCCCATAATTTCTTTCAAGCATGGCTGGCTGAAAAGTGATGTGTGTGCAGTATGAAGAAGTTCACATACAAGTGTTGTGAAAAAAACAAATCAGATTGAGTTTCTTCTTGTCTCTCTATGAAAGGATAGTTCTTATAGGGGTCTATGACTAAAGAGGTCCAGGACTCACAAAAGGTTAAAAACCCCTGGCATATATTGATTGAAATATGCCTAATTGCTTAAATAATGTTGTCAGACTGCATCTTAATGTATTTTCCTCATACCATGACACATTTTTGTGCTCTTGCATGCATATGGTTACACATATGATAAATGTCACCTGTGATACATTATTCCATACCTTTTCTCTCTGTTTTCCTTCAGAATAATGTTTACACTGTTCAATATCTAAGAGCCACTCAAGGTAAAGAGGTAAAATATTTTTAGGTTATATGGAGAAGATAACAGATAACTCTAGACTTAAGCAAGACAGTAGTGATCAGGGAAGCATCCACAAGTTTCATAGTTATTTCAATATTTCATACGCATTTATGAATCTACCCTCACATTGAATACTGTTGCCATATCTTGTTGGGTGCTCTCAGTATTCATCTTGAGGTTCTTGACAAAATTCAAAGATCTGCAGTCCTGATTTAGAATCTTGATTTCAGCCAATTTCTCACCAACATGACAAGGCTTCACTCTACAAATTTTTTTATGGTAACTGCTATGACAAGTTTTTTCTTCTCTGGAGCCCTGACCACATGGATTTAGATTGGCATCAAGATCCCAACCCTTTACCATTGAAACAGTTAAAAATGTAACCACTATTTTTACTCAAACAGTTTCTTTTCTCACACTTCCCACGTCTGATAGCTGCAATCTCCAAAAATTTAAATTCAACTTTAACAACCTCAACTGCCATCTTCTATCTTCTTGAATCCTGTTCATCTTTTATTCTTTCTTCAGTACCCACTGTACCCAGTCTTGCTGTAACCCCCCTGTGCCCTAGTGGCTGTCCTGCCTTGTTTGAAGTGAAATGATTTTTTTTGATTTTTTAAAAAAAGTAAAAAGTTGTAGTATGTGCATATTTTATATAGGCTTTTATAGCATTAAAACTTACAGTTTTAATCCCTTCTATTTTCTTCTCACTGGTTTTCAATTCATCCATGACATCTGTATACTCTCTAGAAAAAAAAGAGAAAAAATGACATTAAATTTTGTATTGTAAAGGCTGTTTTGCTATCCTTCTGCAGTTAGTCATTTTGTTCACAAGTTGATATTACTATATAGTAAAATTAATATCTTTTTAAAAACATTTTGACAGTGTTGTGAAAAAAAAAAACAATCAGACTGTAAGTATCTGTCTTGTCTGTCTGAAGGGCTAGTTAGTATGACTTGCATCAATAAACAATTATTATATAAAAAGAATTCAGGATTGTTGTGGATTTTTTTTTTCATCTATTTAAATGCTACATCTTGATTAATAATCATTAATATTCAGCATATAGTGTACAATTTACAAAATTTACATTAAAAAAGATGAAACAGTAAATGAAATACCATATTTTAAAACAAAGAATATGAAAATATTGGTCAGAAAAAATACATCACAAATTTAATTGTTATTCCATGTAACAGCCTTTAAGAAAATCAAATCACAAAAAAATAATTTTGGAATTTGAATAATCTATGGGGCATGCAGAATTTTATTATAGCTTTAAAAATAAAGATATTATATATATATATATATATATATCATTATTATACAGAGTGCAGCAGAAATACTTCCCACATATCAATCAGTCACCTGTGTGGTGCTAGTAAATTTAGGCAAGTGGCAATAACATCTTCATCTACCTAATGTCTTATCATTTTGTTTCAGATACCATCAGCTGCCATTATGGCTTGGACCAATGTAAACACTGCCTTTGATGTTAAAATGTTTTTTATGACTGGTGAATGTTGTGAATTGCAACACAAAGATTTTTGTGCTCATTTCATGTTACATAAAAACTGATACTGCTATGGGTTGAAAATTTCAGAGCCACAGGTCCAGCACTTAAAAGAAGCCAACCTAGAAAATCTCAAAGTGCTTGAACTTTAGGGTGACAGGTAACTTTAGAAACTGTCTACAAATGTGCATGGCAAATAGAGGCCATCATTTGGAAGATGTCATTTTTAAAATAGATGAAAAAAAACTGTAGCCCTTTGTTTAAACAACAGTGAAGTAAAAAGTTACTTCAGTCTTTCTGTCAACTATTAAAATGTTGAAGGTTTTTCTACCTGTGTGATACAAATACATTTGTGGTGAATACAGAAAAAAATTACTCTTTTCTTCACTGTTTTCAAATTCATGAGCCAGTGCAAAAATCTATTTTTGACTAATAGACAAAGGGATTGGTTTTGGGCTGAAGGAAAGACCGAGACAAAGTTTGGGGAGCCTGTGTAAAATTTATTCTGACTAGTAGAAAAAAGGATTGACTTACAAACTGAGAAAAACTAGTGAGTCAATGTCAAATCATTTTTAATATAAATAGATAAAGAAAGTTGAATTAATGAGAAGAGAGCAGAGAACAGAGAGAGCAACCAGTCACAATGCAGCAGAAGATTCTCAGGCTGCCAATTGGACACAAATGTCCTGGTAACCTCCATTCACTACCCTCTCATTTTCTCCCTCATGCTGCTTTCTTTATTTCTCCTTCTTCTTCACCTACTCACCATAAAAAAAAAAAAGAAAGGCAGAGTCCCATGTGTCTGATTAACCCTGGTGTCAAATTACATGCTGATACATTATCAGCTTCTTATAAAAGCAGCAGAATTTCAAGGAACTCTCTTCACCTCCAAAGCTAAGTACCTCAAAATATATCTTTTTATTCATGTTGAATACAACCATATAACTTTTATGTAAAAAAAAAAGTATCTCAATTCATTTTAAGTATTTTAGAAATTTATTTTGTGTCAGATGTTTTAATATGAACATTTTCTCTTCTTGTCAATTCAACAAAACTACAAATTTTTAATATTTGTTTACTTGTTCTGAAACAAGCTACTGAAACTTCAAATGTGTAAATTTGTAAATAAATTCCTTATCTTGTTCCATTCAAAATAACACATATTTCGTCATGATTATACTTACCTTACCTCACTGGTGACCTATGATGTTCAAGGAAACTAAACACATATCTGTTCTTATGGCCTTCACACAAGTCAAGACATTTAACGATTAAATGGACATGAATCATGCATCCACAGAGGCCAGTGAATCAATACAAACAGTATCTATCAAACTGCCCATGTTCATGTTTGCTTGGTTCACAATTGTGGAAACACGTTTTAATCTCTGATGACACAACAGCATAGCAAAACAAAAACTAAATCTGCAAGGTTGGTTACTTGAAAAAGAGACAATATATGCCACTATTATTGAATTATCAATTTATTCATATATTAAAGCAGACTCCATCAAATCTGGAAAGGGAAGTGATGTGGTGAATACAGAATAAAAATGACTCTCCTTTCTTCACGGTTTTCAAATTTGCAAGCCAGTGCAAAAATCTATTTTTAACCAATAGAAAAAGGGATTGGCTCTAGGCTGAAGAAAAGCCCAAGACAAAGTTTCATGAGCCTGTGAGAAATTTATTCCGACCAATAGAAAAATGACATAACTTACAAACTAAGAAAAAGCAGCTAGCCACTGCCAAGTTGTTTTCTGATACAAATAAAATGAGAAGAGAGCAGAGAACAGAGAGAACATCAATTGCAATGTAGCAGAAAATTCTCAGGTCGTCGATTGGACACAACTGTCCCTGTGACCTTCATTCATACTCTCTCATTTTTTCTCCCGTGTTACTTTCTTTATCTCTCCTTCTTCCTCTTCATTTACTTGCCATCCACAAAAAGAAAGAGAGGAACAAAGATATTATTGTTACTTGTTGAACATTTTCACAGTTTAATAATTTCATTGGAAATTGGATGTTATTCTGCTTAATCAATAATTTTTTACTTATTTATACAAACAAGACAGTTTTATCTTTTCAGCCTTCTGATAATTTTAAATAGTGAGGGGAGTTTGGTTATGCTTGGCACAAGGTCAATTTGATAAACATAATCAAGGTCCCTACATATTAACTGTTGGCCAATCTCTTCAAAGATGAAGGAGAGGCTCGAAGCAACAAAAATGTGATTTTATGGAAGGAGGCTGAGGATACCATGGACTGAGCACAGGAGCAATATACAAGGTGTCGGAGGGGATGCAAATGAGAAAAAACTTATACTTAGCATCAGGAAGAGACAGCTGAGGTTTCTGGGACATGTCATGAAGAAGGAGAGTTCGAATTTAATACTCACAGGACAAACAGAGGGAAAGAGAGACAGGGGAAAGCAGCACAAGACATACTTGATGAGCTTACACAAGTAAATGGCAGAGCAGGGCTTAGGAGAGATGCCAAAAGGAAAAATATTAAGAGTGACAAAGAATATACAAATGGAAGTTCATGACCGTCTATGTCCTGAAGGAACACAGCTCATGAAGAAGAAGTATTAATGGTTATTTACACTATTTGTACGCAGATTAATGTCCTCATCTTTGTTGTTGTTGTCATGACTCAGTTATTGTGTCTTCTGGCTTTCACTTGGTGTTTTTTAATCCTGGTAACCTACAAAATGCATGGATGTGCGTTGTGGTGCAGTGGATATTGGCTCGGAACGAGAAATCGAGGAGCCGAGTTCAAATTCCAGTTGAATTCAATGCATTCACTTATACGCAAATACCCTTGGGAAAGGTATTAATCTGTCTCTTCCTCCCAGTTATGGGTTAAATAACAGGACAGATTGGGTTCTATAGCCTTGGCTGGCAACCAATCTACCGTAGAAAGTAATGGCAAACTACTGTGGGATAATCTTCTGCCCAGTCAGTCATGTCTCTTTCAAGACATGATCGCCCAAGTGTGTTTCACGTATGGCACTTAACTGACTGAACCTACAAAAAATTCTGCACTGAACCCTTTATTTAATCTACTGGGATAGACCGTTCTCATTCCACTGCCCATATCTAGGGATATCTCATCTAATTCCTGTTTTTTTTAGTAATGTTCAGTTATTGCATGCCCTGTTTCCACGTGAGTCCAAGTACTCACTGCCTGGCCCAGGGATTGAACTCACAATTACTATGTCACTAAATTTACAAACCATTGCTTTAATCTAGGCAATTGTACCATAGGACAATTCTCCATGAAGAACTTGGAAACTTAAACCTAACCTACCTGCTGATGAGTGTTGTTGCTGTCATCCTTAACTGCACAAACTAAAGCTTCTCTTGTTACAGCTGCTGCTGATTAAGCAGTGTGAAGAAAGGGATCATTCGATGCCTATAAATACCATAAGTTGCAACCAAAACACATACCAACAAGAAATGATCAGCAGCAAGTATACTCTTCAGAATAACTACTTCATGTACACAATGAAGGTCAGAGGGCACAACAGCTGAAACATTTTGATAACAGCTAAGATGAGGACATTAGTCCACATTTAAATATTGTAAGTTTTGGTACAAGGTGTTATTATACACCTCATACCAAAAATTCAGATAATAATATTAATGATTTTTATATAGAAACCTATAACTAATAACAGATTTTTTAAACTTACAATATTAGATTTTTTTTAACAAACCTCTTATTAATACCTGTCTTTTATTTTTATTTTTATTATTAATACTAGATTTTAAAGTGAAAATTAATAGGTTAAAATAAAGAATAGAAAGAAGTGTAAGGAAAAAATATTTAGCAAACATGGATCTACATGGCTGCAAAAAAACAGTATCAAAAGGACAGTTTTTCCATTGACACAGCTTTTATTTTAATTACCTTCACTCCTCAGCAATGATTATTGTTTTAAAACGTGATGACTATAATTTTAATAAAATCTAAACATTTAAAAGTGAATTCATACATTTTTTTTGTTCTTGAGAATTGACAACAAAAATAATAAACATTATTTATTAGATTGTTTCTTTACACTATTCATCATCATCAAAATAGTTTAACATCTGTTTCCATGCAAACATGGATTGGACAGGGTTTGAACCATCATGAAAATATTGGAGCAAGTTTTACAGCTGTATACCCTTACCAGTTAGAGACTGGAAACTCAGTATTTTTATCGAGACACCATCTTTAGGAAGATTATATACCAAGGTTAAAGAGTTCGGCCTACCCTGTTTTATACAGAGTAGATGTAGAAGCTTTTACTTTATAGGTTTCCTTCTCTTTGACAAGTGACTATCCAAAGCTAAAGACTTTTACTCAATTTAACCTTTTCTTTTTTTCTTAAACAGCCAAAGCTTGAGGGGTTAACTATTTGCTCATAACTGGGACCTGAACAGGTGCTGCCACCCCAGGTTAGGGTGTAACTGGGAACAACAGTGATTAAGAGGTGGTTCCACACTCCTCTAACTGCCAATCTCTTGATCAGAGGCCTACCAGATGCAATTTATTGTCATGCAATTTATTGTCATACCCAAGACAGAATACAAAAAAGAATCTGCAATATCATTGGTTTTGATCTGGCATCCTGGCTTCAGTCACTTTGTCACTGCCATAATGTAACTCCCATGTGCTTTTGCTATAAATACTTTCATCATAATTGTTCTATTGAACTTTCTGCTATGGTATCTAGACCTTATGACTTTCAGCACAGTAGTATATTAGCAGCTAAGTCTCACCATTTTACAGTTGAAACTGCCAGATACAACCATAATTTCTATGCTAACAGTTTTCTTTTTCTTTTTTTTTTTTCACACTTCTCACTCTCTTCTGGTTTCTTGCTTTCAAGTCAACATTGATCTTCAAAAATTTTAATGCAATGCCAGTTGTTATCTTCTGTCTTAATTATTGTTCTTTTATTGTTCCCTTTCCTTAATAGTATTTTTTCATAGTCTCTAGCACTCGGTAACCCCTTGCATCTTAGTGGTGGTATTATCTTGCTTGAAATGAAACAATTAAGAAAAAAAATAATAATTCTGCCCCAAACAAGATGATAAAACCACAGAGATGCAAGGGGTTACTCAGAGTGAAATAATCTGAAAAAAACATTACTGAGAAGAAAAGACAATGAAAGAACAGGATTCAAGGAGACAGAAGATGACAATTTAAGCTTGTAGTTCACATAAAAACAAGATAGTTTCACAAATGATAAGTGTAAAGGAAGAAACAGTTAACATAGAACTTACAGTTACCTCTAGTAATTTCAACTATAAAATGATGGGACCTACATGCCAATCTATTATTGTGCTTAAATTCATGAAGTCAAATTGCCAAAGAGGAAAACTCATCAGTGCTGTTTTATATAAAATGGTAAAAGTTAAATTTTCATACAACAGCAGGTACCTGATTCCAAACTTTAAATTAGTGTTTGCCAACTCCCTGAATGGAAAAAAAAAACTTACGGTTCCACAGTTTTTACTTTTTCTTGCCAAGCATCTCTATGCTTCTTTATTTCTTCCTTAGAAACAGAGAGAAAAACATGTTTCCTATGAGAATTGGATTAATTTCACGTACAAAACTCAGTAATTTCAATAACAATAAGGCAGTACTAAAAATAATTTTTAATATTTTAGCAGAGGAATTGTGTATATTATACACTGGTTAATTAGAATTATTAAGATAAAATAAACACAGGTAAAAAGTAACCCAAGAATCCTTACAAGCCAAATGGATATCTGAAGATGGCTAAAGGTACACAGTTGAAACTGTTTATACAAGGCAACTAAGATAAGAACCATAATTTAGATAAATCAATGAATGATACTGATGATTTCTTATCTCAGAAATTAGACTGGGATAAACTCAATATGGCAATGAATGTCAAAAGGCTTTAAATACTACAGTATTATTCCAAAGGATGCTTTTCAGGATGGTGGATATAAGGTTATTTAAAAGTTATGACAGTTACCTTACGTCCATGTGTTCAACAGATAATGAAAAACCCATATACACCAGAAATTAACAAGAAATGACATCACAGAGATGAAATAACACCAGAATCTAGCGTATCCTTTTCTCAGCCACAGGGTCATCCAAAAAGGGTTAGAGGACATGGTATAATTTTTTTTCTTAATCATGTCACCGCAAACAAGACAATAAATCTACTAAGACACAAGGTGTTACTGAGTGAGAGAGAATATGAGAAAAAGAAAAAATACTAATTTACTATTAAGGAGAGAGAATTTAAAAAAAACACAGGAATTAAGAAGACAGGAGATGAAAATTAACAGTGCATTTAAATTTTTGAAGATCACCATTGATTTGTAAGCAAGAAGCCAAAAAAAGTTCCATAGGCAAGAAGCGCAAGAGAAGAAACTGTTAGCATAGAACTTACAGTTGTATCTAGCAATTTCAACTGCAAAATAATGAGACCTTGCCACCAATCTTGTACTAAACTTAAATAATATTGGCAGCAATATTCAAATTAAGGATGAATGGTAGACTTAAAAACAATTACGATAGATTCTGGTGACTAAAATTATCTAGTATGACAAAGTGAACTAACATTCCTAGCAGGGGACCTTGTAATTCATTCAATATAATTTTTCCACTTCATATTAGCTTGAGGTATAATGAGTTGCTCTTCTGAAAATTAGCATCGGCCATACCGATGGAAGGCAAAAATGATTCTCTCAGATGATTACTAGAGAGCAGTTTCATTTTAGAGATGTTAAAATTAACAAGCGATTCCTTATCCCAGTTAACAACAGATTATAGGTTATTTTTTTAAATCAGCTGCCAAAGAATATACATGATCTGTTATAATCAGTAGTTGAACTAGGCTGAAACTTTCAAATCCTCAATTACAATGACCTAGAACTTCATGCTAGTACAACCATTGACAACCTTTGTATAGTTTTGTCTGCCCAGTTTTACAGACAAAGCTAGAGCCAACTTGTGGTATGGTTTTCAGGCACTTCTAATGATGCTGCATTCTGAGATAATCCCACCATGGCAATATTAACTAGAAGAAATCACCCTCTTTATAAATTACCTGTAATGAGGTTTGAACTCGGTTCTCATGATCAGAATACTTATTTGCATATAGATGTGATTATATTAAGACCTTGAATAAGTTTCTTCTTGCCATTTTCCAACAGATGGTGTTTCCAGATCTAGTTTCAAATAGTAACACATCTATAAGGAAGTACTATAAGCAAGTTTGAAATTCAGTCTAAGTCATTTTGCCAAAGTGCAAACAACTTTGTTTTTCATAGCATTAAACATGTCAGACTTCATGCAAAAGAAAGTGTATTTTTAGGGAATTTTACTGCACTACTTTATTCAAAAGAAATCTGCAGCTGAAGCACACAGAATTCTTGTTGAGACTTACAGCAACCATGCTCTGCTGTAAACAACAGGCAGAGATTGGTTTAGATGCTCCAAAAATAATGATTTTGATGTTGAAGATAGAGGCTTTACTTCTGCTCTGCATTTGATGGAATCAGCTGAGTGTAGTTTATTATGAGCTGTGCAAACTGACTGAAACCATTACAGGAGGTCACTATCAACTACAGTTGATGCATTTGAGCCAAGTATTGAAGAAAAAACAATGGCTATATGAACAGAAACATGAAAAATGATTTTGCAACAAGACAATGGTGGGTCACATGCTGCAAAACAGGTGAAAACCTACTTGAAAATGCTTAAATGGAAAATTCTACCCAATTCACCATATTCACCAGACATTGCCTCATTCGATTATCACTTGTTCCAATTGATGGTACATGAGCAGCACTTTTATTCTTATGAAGATGCAAAAAATGGGTTGACTTGTGATTAGTCTCAAGAGACGCATCATTTTTCTGACATGGAATTCAAATTCTGCCAGAAAGGTGGAAAAAATTAGTGGCTAGCAATGGACAATACTTTCAGTGACATGTTTCTTATTAATTTTTGTAAATAAAACATTACTTTTCATGAAAAATCAGTGAAAACTTATTCAAGGCTATAATATCTGTATATTTTATGTGTATGGGCTGTCCTGATTTTTTAAATTCTAAGCACTGTGCAGGGCCCGGAAGTTTTTCCCACCTGAATCTATTCTGCACATATACAAATCTACCATCCGCCAGTGTATTGAATATTGCTGCCATATCTGGTCGGGTGCCCCTGCTGCTCTCCTTGGGCTTCTTGACAAAATACAAAGGAGGATCTGTAACGTGGTTGATACTGACTTGGCAGACCGGCTGCAGCCGCTCTCTCACCGGCATGATGTGGCTTCCCTGTGCCTCTTCTACAAGTACTTTCATGGCTACTGCTCTGATGAGCTTAGTTCACTGGTGCCGCCCAAGCACGAATTTACACGAGATACTAGATTAGCAACTAGGTCCCACCCTTTTACAGTTAAACAAATAAGATATAACCGTAAATTCTACTCCAACAGCTTCTTTTCTTGCGCTTCCCGCCTGTGGAACTCCCTTCCACAACTCTGCTTTCCCGACAGTTACAATCTCCAGGTGTTTAAATGTAGGGTCAATAGACACCTCCTATCACACTAACTCCCAATTATTCTCAGAACACTCTCATCTACCCAACCCTCATTCTCGGTATCCTTACCCGCCTATCACCCACCCTCTGACATTTCCTATATTTAATCATCCTTTCTTCACTCTACGTAGCCCCCTGTGCAGTAGTGGCAGTGACATGCCTTGCTCGGGGTGAAACACTTATAAAAAAAAAAAAATCTTAAAACCAACTTCAAAGTTGAAATCCATATTTAGCAATTTACAAAATGACAGAAGCTAACTTCCTTTATGAACCATATCCCTTTAAAATGTAGATGATCATGGCCCTCCACAACTCCTTAGCCTTTATAGCTCTAAGTAATGTTTATCTTGTTACTATCTCTCCCAGTAACTGTTCTACTATCCATGTGCACTAGCTCATTTGGGTTAGTTGGTTGTTGTTTCCCTCTGTCTCTTCAGTACATAGGTGATTATGGCTCTCCACAACTTTCTATCACTCATAGCTCAAGTAGTATTTGTCTTCCTAACACCCCTACCAGCCTCTGTTCTGAAACCATTTGTGCAGGCTCATCATTTGCTATTTCCCTCCATGAACTGATGTTACAGAATCATAAACAAAGAACTGTGTCAAATAACAGAAACCACATCACTTGAGGACTTTCAACAGCAACAACAGCTAAAAGTAATATCACATGTAACTCAAAGAGAAAACAACATAATTACTACTTCAAGTAAAAGGTTAGGAATGAAGGCTCCATCAGTACTGGAAAGAGCAATAATAGCTAATGGTTTTGAGAAGCCTACTTTCCTGAAAAATTGTTTTATAAATTTCAACTGACAGCAACACTGGCTTCTCATTCAATGAATGCCAAATATAAAGAAATGTCTAATATTAACATTACTACTATCTCTTGCCTACAATATGTCCTGTGAGCATTAAATTTGTCAAGCCTGCTATCTTATAGTCAAAATGGCAAATAATTGTTAAAGGTTATTGATTATTTTTTATGTATTATCAAAAACATTTTTATACAGAAATTCATTTTTTCTGGTAGAGTATGAATGTTAAGTTTTAAAATGAGACTTTCTATACAAACAATTTGGTTGCTGTAAAAATTCATCTCTTTTTTAGCTTGACTTCTGTTTATGAGGATGTCATCTTTCATTTTTAAAATCTCTGCCTCAGTATAGACAATCTGCAAAAACAAATTTATCAATATAATTAAAAGGTATTTCATTGCATAATTTTATTTTAGAACTTTCAGCATACACCAGAATGAAAATAATTAGGTGATTTTTTAAATTTTTTTTTATATGACTTGGTGAGATTGAAAAAAAAATATTCACAAATTGAGAAAAAGATGAGATAAAAATGAAATCAAAACTTCAGCTGCTGATATTTATACATATTTATGAAACTCACATTGCCTATCAACATATATGTACACTTTCTCAAGATATACTAATATCTCACTACAAAACTTACAACACCTGCTGTTGACATATACTTAAGATTTTAAGATGTATTTATACATCTTCACAAAACCTGTATTGCCTGCTGTTGATATATATATTTTCAAGACACATTTTTACATCTCTACAAAGTTTACAATGCCTGCTGTTGACAAATATATATTTTCTTGGAACACTGTGAAATGTCAATCCCAAACATTTTTTTATTCAATTCACCTCAAGCAAGGTGCTGATGCTACTAAATCACATTAAACTAAATCAGAGTAAGGCAGAGAATGAAAAAACTTTAGAAGGAAGCAGAAATACAATCTTAAACACAGAACAAGGGATAAACTTCTAGTCCTGTTCAAAAAACCAAGGAGGAGTGTGACCTAGATGATAGGCAAACCTATCTACTGCTATTCGTATCATAAACTAACTAGTGCTCAGAGCTATTTCCACGCCAGTGTAGACATATAGTACTGTACAATATTACCTGTTTTCGAACATATTTCTGTTATATTGTAAGTTGAGATGCTGTTTAGCTTAGTCTGGACAGCAGAGTATCCAAATGAAGCCAAAATATTGGCACTCATGAAGAAGAAATCATCATCATTGTCTTTACAGTCAATTTCAGTAATTTCCAGTGACATCTGCCTACCTCGACGATAACCATTAAGTTGATTACACATCGATTCGGGGATATTTACATTTCTACATCTATAGACAGATATAAGTTATCTCTCCTAGATCATGACAAATGGACAATGATAAACAAAGATAAGAAAATGAGATCGCTGTTCGATTAATATAATTGAGCTGTAATCTTCAATATCAACATATGTGCTGACCAACAATTCAAGGATGAACGACAAGACGAAATGATTTTTGATATAAGATTTTAATAAATAACAAAATATTAAAATAAAAAAAGAATATAAGTATGAATAAGAATGTCCAATTATCTGCACCTCAAAATTTATGTTCGAATACCCAACTTAGTTGAAATAACAATTTATGACAAATATTAACAAATATGAAGGAATACAGGTGAATACGAATGCAAGAGATTAACACAAAATAAAAATGAGGAGAATCATGTAATATTATTGGCACATATGGTATGGTGTTTGTGGTAACATAATATCCGTAAAAGTGTATGTATTTTCTAACACGGGCCTAAGAATATAATAACTTATCTTTATATAAGGTTCTTCTCTTTTGTTTTACTATCTTTTCTTTTCTTTCTTTCTCTTTTTTTATACAACTTCAGACTTAATCACGGTCTGTTTGAAATGTATCTAGCTGCGACTTTCTTTACTTTTCTTTCAGTTGACTGTTGTATATTCAGCATACAAGTATTTCGGCAATATCTGCAATGTTCTTTATTTATTTCTTCAAACAAGCGTCATATTTTTGGCACACAAATAATTCTGCAGTTTCTTCTCTTCACTATCTCTTTGTCCACACGTTATCTTCTCTGCATCGCTATCTTTCTTTCTTGATAAACAATTCGGTTTCATCTTCTTCTTCTTGTTTTAACAAATAAGAATCAGCATACAAATAAATCTACAGTTTCTTCTCTTATCTTCTCTCCGTCACTATCTTTCTTTCTTTCTTGATAAACAATTCGGTTTCGGTTTCGTTTTCGTTTTCTTCTTCTTCTTCTTCTTGTTTTAATGAATAAGAATTTATACGCTTGTATTTCTTATCCGGAGTTGCTTAAGGTGAATTGGTCAAATTACGTCATTATCTCAAATGCATTTTCTTTTTCATTCATAAGTTATCAGCACTCAGCAATTGTGACTTGTTCATTCAAAGTCTGATCTGCAACTGACTTCTAATCTCTGCTTTCCATGTGACTTGTCTTTTGGCGCAGACTTTAGCCCTTGCTGTTTCACGACCTCATGTCTTGTCTCTGTCTATTTCCTGTCTGGACATTTGTTACTAAGAGTATCTGGGTCAACCAACCTTGACCTGCTATCCCAAAACTAACTTTAGGCTCCCACATGACCATCTCCTTGTTACCACGTGGAGACCAATCTTAATATATGTGTGTAGGTATGTGTGTCGCTATCTATATCCATAACACCAGTAAATGGTAATTTCATATATTTCCTGAAATGGCCCAGCACAGCTAGCAACAATGTTATGAAAATGCAGCTATGAAGAAAGTAGTTGGTTAACGTATGTTTTTTTTTCTGCTTTTCATGAATTACTGAGTAAAACCTTTTTTGTTTTGAAAAAAGAATTTTAGGAAATACTGAAATTTTTAATAGAAAGTGATAACTTTAGCATCTTACATTCTACAATAGCAAACAAATATGTCTCCCTAAAGCAGTTGAAGTGGGATAGATATATATCTACTATCGTAGTATCTATACAATCTAAAAAATGCTTTCAACAGCAAAACAACAGAACAAAAGCAACTAGCAACAGGCTCTCTACAAGTTGAGGAAGAATGAAAACTTGGAACATTATGTCAGTATTGGTTTATCTTCCACTCTTATTTTGAGCAAGAAAAGAAAAAGTACATGAAAATATTAAAGTTGCCTAATAATTGTGGAATTGTTAACCAACATTTTTCCAATTTTTTAATGACAAAATCATTTATTGCAATTCTTGCAACTTTTTTTTATATTTCTTACAGAATATTTCATAAAGAAAAAAACAGAAAATTTTTTTACTAAGTCTTATATTGTAAAAAGCAAATAACTGGAAACAAGTCTTCCCCAAATAGAAGAATGAACGTTCCGATTGTATTGTCAGCCATGGGTTATCCCCCTTTAATTTTTCACTTGCACATTCTAAAGCAGTCTAAGAGACAAAATGGGCATTAAAACGATCTCTGTAAACAAAGTACAGGTAACTAAACTTTCTATTGTACACTAATATAAAGGAGTTACTGATGACTAACTATTTAAAATAACCTTAGTTTATGCAAAAATATAAAAAGCAGTGAAAGACTTTTAAATTTGTCATAAGTGGAGTTTTTCTTAAAAAATCTTTACTAGCCTTTTGGTTTTCTTCTCGGATTTTTGCTCGCAATTTTCTTAATTTTTCTTTGAGTCTAAAAGATTTAAGTTGAAAAAAATAAAACTTTAATAGATATTTATTTAAAAATTCTGTGGCAGTAAAAAGTAAAGATGAAAATGCAGTCTACTGCATGCAAAAGTATACATATACATACACAATGCCAGATTAGCATATGGGCTGCAAATCAGGGGCCCCAAAACTTGACTTTAGTCTTTGGCCCCTGATAAAACTAAAAAAAATAAAAAAGATATATGAACAAAATTTCAGTTTAATACAGTCCCTTTAGTCTAGATACATTTCTGTAGGATGAAAATTTTGGATAAAAAACATCATGAAGTTAATAATATAATAAATTGGAGGAGTTCCAAAATCATTAAAAAAATTAAAAAGTGTTTCATGTTTTACCACAAAAAAATAGATCTTTGTTTTTTTTGTTTTGTTTTTTTTTTATATATAGACACATGGGAAACATATATAATGAGGAACCCTCAAATTGTATTCTGTTAAGAATAATTTAAAGCAAAATCTTTAAAAAATCAGCATTCTCTACCATGTGTTTCAAGAAGTTAGTCAGTCAAGTAAGTGCTATACACAATACACGCTTGGGTAATCATGTCTTGAAAGAGACATGACTGACTGGGCAGAAAATTTTCCTGCAGTAGGTTGCAGTAAAATTGACAAGCCATCTTTTGTCTCAATTAACAACAGTCATTTTGAGGTCATTTTGGACATCAGCTGACATTTTAACCTTGTTAGACTGATCAGCCTGAATATTGAGACAGGAGTAAATGGTTGTGTCGTCAGTGTAGATGCCAAGTTGAGAGCTGTTGTCATTGGGAAGGCCATTAATGAAAATCAAAAACAATGTAGGACCAAGGATGGAGAACATCCATGTTAGTAAGAAAGAATATAGACAAGTGGCTGTTCAGGATAACTTTCATTTCACAATTTGATAAGAAAAACTGGATCAGATCAAAAATGTGTCCAGAGACACTGTAACTTTTCAACTTATGAAAAAGACCTGTATGCCAGATCCTGTTAAGGGCCTTTGAGATATTCAATGCCACAGTCCTGGCTTTACTATTTTTTTAGAGCATGATAGACTCTTCCCACAATTATCATTATTACATCAGTAGTTGACCTGAAGAAATGAAAGCTGTATTGCTCATCTGAGAAAAGGCTTTGCGATGAGAGAAGATGAACCAATTCAGGATTGATTAGGGCCTCTAGGAGTTTCCCAAAAACAGGTAGTTGGCTGATAGTTCAATATTTAAAAGCATTGGATGGCTCACCAGAGTTCTTAAAAACTGGAACAACAGGTGATGACTTCCAGCAAAGCAGGAGGCAGTGAGGCATTTATTATATAGCTGAGAGAAAACAGGAAGCACTTTCTCAATGATTTTTAAAAGAATATCATCAAGTCCACATGCTTTAGAGCTTAGAGATGATAGCAGAAACCATGAAAGGGTTATATGCATATCACTCAACAGAGACTCAGTTTTAGGAAAGAAATTAGACAGTGATATTTCAGATAGGTCAAGAGTTTGGGGAGAATTTGCAAGCAAAACATTCAGCTTTATCAGCAGGGGATAACACCTCAAACTGATTGAAGAGGAGGGAAATAGAGACCCTGCACTTGTTTAATACTTTATTATAAGAACCAAAGCTAGAAGCTATCTGGTGCCTCATCCTCTTGGTACTTTGCTCCTTCAAGGAATAACTTACAGGCACCTATTCATTGATTGCAAGCATTAATGAACAGGTGTCTGTCAGAACAAAATAACAGTAGTTATCACAGAGTGGTCAGAGTTACCCAGAGGGTAACAATGTGAAGCTCAGCAAGAGTGAGATGAGGAGGTAAGAAATAAATCAAGAAGAGAAGCCAGTTGCTTCATTTTGCTATGAAAATGATTAGGGAAGTCCACAATTTGAATAAGGGATTGGTTAATGAAAGAATTTAATGTCTGAATAATGACTTTATCAGTGCATTTAGAATGTTTCAGCCATGTTTCATGGTGAGCATTAAAGTCATCAAAGACAAAGATACATGTCCTCATAATATGCATTTATTACTTCCTCCTTCTTCATCCCTTGCACAAATTTGACTCAGTAAACCTCTACTTTGAGTGGCTCTTTGGTCTTGAGTCAAGTATAGTAAAAAAGAATTTACTTACTCTAACTTCTGTTTAAATCGCAAGTTAAATTCCTCTACAATTTTACTTTCTTCTTCCTCAACTTCTTTTTGCTTCTGCCTGAAAAAAAAGAACCAAAAAAGAAGACACAGTACAAAGACAGTAGATAATTACTGTTTACAAGGCCTTATCCTTACTACACAAAACAATTTCAGAAAGCCTTATTAACCACTTTTCCTTATTTTCAATCCACAGATTTCCCAGTAAAATAACAATAAATTTATTATCACTGTTTTATCTACCCAGTATAATTGTCCTTGAATAACCTTGAATCAGTCAGTCAGTTAAGTGCCATCAATGATATAGGCTTGAGCAATCATGTCTCAAAAGAGACATGACTGACTGTGCAGAAGATTTTCTCACAGTAGGTTACCATTACTTTCTGCGGTAGGTTGATTGCCAACCAAGGCTATAGAACCCAATTGATCCTGCCATTTAATCCATACCTGGAGGAAGAAGTGACAGATACCTTTCCCAGGAGTATCTGCACATAAATAAATGCAACAAATACAACTGGAATTTGAACTTGGCTCTCTGATTTCTCATTTCGAGCTGATATCCACAGCACCACAACTTCTTGAATATTCATGACCTTGAATAAAGCTAATGCCTTCTGGTTAACACACTTACAACTTTGTGTTGAACATTCAGGCAAACATTTCAAATATCTACAATGATTGTTCACTTTTTGCATGAATCATAATAGCTAAATAAATTTATTTCTGAATTTACCGCTTCTTTTGCTGAGCACCCTGTATATATAAAATTCTGTGACATGCATTTGTCTTGCTCATGTGCCATGTCCCTTCAGGATGTAGGCGATCATGGACTTCCACTTGCCCCTATCCCTTGTTGCTCTTAATACTTGGTATCCTTCCCAGACTCTGCTTTGCCATCCATTCAAGCCCATCAAGTATGTCTTGTGCTGCTTTCACTTGTCTCTCTTTTCCCTCTATTTATCCTGTGAACATCAGATTTTCCAAACCCTCCTTCCTCATTATCTTTCCCAGGAACATCAGCTGTCTCTTCTTGATGATAAGTATTCATTTGTATCCTCTCCAACATCTTACCATTACTCATATGCTCAGTCCATGGTATACTTAGCATCCTTCTGTAGAACCATATTTCTGCTGCTTTGAGTCTCTCCTTCATCTGTGAAGAGATCATCTCATATTTGCTGCCATATAGGAAGACAGATATCACATAACGGTTCAATACTCTTTTCTTTGTTTTCAATGATATCTTCCTGTTCCTTAATAATCTGCTTAACTTTTAAAATGTGTCCTTGGCCATGCCAATGCGTCTTCAGATCTCAGTGTCACACTTTCCATCCTCTTCCTAGGCATTTAAATTTCTGCCCCTGTTTGATTTTAGTATCTTCAGCATGTAGTTGGCATTTTGGGGTTCACTTTTTGCTGATGGCCATGCATTCAGTTTTTTTTTTTAAAATTTATGTTTAGTCTTTTCTTCTTGCTTTCTTTTGCTACCTTCTGTAGGAGGTTCTTTATTTTCCTTTCTATGTCTTCTATCAGCAGTGTCATAAATGTCATAAATAGCCATGCAGTGACAAAAGCAAATTTGGGATGAAGTGTAAACAGGTAGGGGAGAGTACAAAGTACAGTTGGTTTTTACTAGGATGGATAGTTTAGTACAATAAATTTTCATTAATTTTTTGGAAAAAATGAAGTTTTATTATTTAACATACAAAATGCTCACACATTTTTAAAAACAATTTAACGATTAAAATAACATACTTATAAAAATTCAATATTGTTTTTTTGCATATCTTTTCTTATGTTTTATATATACAAGAATCCAGTTTCTAGTTCTCTTTGCATTTGCAAGAACTATAAATATATCACAAAGCCAAATTCTTCAAAAAGCTGGAATTTGGCTCCAGAAAAAAATATTTTGCATGGCCAGTTGTATGTTGTCTAATTTATGTTTTGCTGTTAAAAAGGGAGAAAAAAAAAATTCTTAAAAAACATTGTTTGTCATGAAATCCTATAAAATTCAAGAAATTATTAAACTGTAAAGTAGGTTTTTGTCAAAGTATTTTTCCAATCAAATTAGTTTATTCAGATTTTATAGATCGGTTTGCAAAATTGAACAAAACATAGAGTTTGTAAATTTTGACAAAAAATGTTAGTGATAATTTCAACTATACTAAATACTGAGTGGACTTCAACATGTGACAGCATGTTGCAAAAAAATCTAGTATATAAAATTCCTCGTACCCTTCATAATATCTACTTGTAATAATTCAATATTAATTCAATTGTTACTTTAATTTACCTTACTCTTCTCCAATTAGTATGTGACAATTAATGGCCAGTCAGTGATTGATTCATTTGTTTTTTATATCTTATGAAACCTTTATGGGATATTTCAAGCCAAAATATAAAGTGGCTGTACCCACAATTATAAATAATAGCAACGTCAGTTGAAAAACATTATTTTAAAACACTGCTTTTTTTTATTGGTAAACATTTTTTATTTTTAGAATAAAATAATATATTCTCTCAAAAATTACAATTTATGGAAACAGTAGGTGCATGTATAGATGTGTGTATGAGTGATTGTTAGTGCTTGACAAAATTAGTTACTTGGGAATCAGCTGTTCAAGGAAGAGAAAAATGGGAAAAGTGAAAGAGTTTTGAAAGCATGATACTTTTTATATTAATACCATATAACTAAAGTCATGTGACTATATATCTTAGGGAGGTAATACACTCCCAGTACATATATTCCTGTTTATTTTACTTTTTTTATTGTTTGTGGTTTTGATTCCCACAAACTTGTATATTTTTCTAATTCTTTTGCAATTTGGAATTTGTTGAGAAGTGCCTTGCTATTTGTTGCTTTTTTAATGTCTAAAGTGCTGGATTAAATTGGTTGAACTGTATTTCTAGATATTATTATTATTGTTACCATACTATAATATTACCATTCAAACATCTTTTTATTTTCTTTTTATTAATATTTGTCCAACACAAGGTCCAAGAGTCCTTCAGGGTAGAGGGTTACTTTGTGGAGTTATATTAACATAGGAAAGGACAAGCATAAGGAGTATACAACTTAAGTAGACTTTAAAAGAAACTGAAAACTCAATCCTAAACAGGAAACAAGAGATAAACCTCTACTTTCATTTAAAACACAGGGGAGGAGTGTGAACCAGATGACAGGGAAATCTATCTACTCCTATTTTCATAATATTGCAAAATTTACTTACGGAAGGTATTTGTTTTCTTCTTCAAGCCTAGAGAGTTCTTTCTGTATTTTTTCCAAGTCAGCCTTTAAGAAGTTTTCCTCCTTTTCACTCTTTCTGTAAATCATTTCAGCTTCATTTTTGGCATGAAGAACAGCAGCTGGCAAATAAAGAATTATAAAAATGCAAAAACAGTGTCTACTTCACTTGTAAGATAAAGTGACCTTTCAGTTTATATCAGTAAAATTATAGACAAAAAAATATACAAAATAGTTTTTTTTGTACATGACAGCAAATTTCTGATTTATACGATTTACATATGGACTATTGTCCTCATCTTTCTTGTTGTTATTATCACACTGTTTCGGTCATTTTGTCCTCTGATCATCATCAGGTATATATTGATTTAAGTAACTTACAGAGAATCTCAAAATAAATCCTTGATTTAATCTAAGTGGGTAGACTCTTCACCTTCTATTTTTATTTTATTTTTAAATTAAAAAAATAAAATTAGATGAGATAGATAGCCCTAGATATTGGCAGTGGCACCCTTTTTGCATACACCCTTGTCTATCAAAGAACTTTTACAAACAACTATGTTATGAAAAGCAGTAAATAAGAAAAGTCTTTCTTTATTTCTTTTTTTTTTCTTTTTAGCAAGAAGATCTTTTTGTGCTGAGACCTGTTTTGTTTTCTTCCCTAAGAGACCTTTCAGTCTCCAGCAAACCTATTATTGAATTGAACAAAACTCAGAAATTCCACAACATACAATACCCTAAGCTCACTTGACAACACATCAGGACTGTCTTAACAGTATTATGGGCCTCTGGGCAAACCAGTGTGCTGGGATGCCTACAACAACCCCTCACAGAAATAAAAAATATATGGTCAATAATATTAGACATATTTATTTTATTGTTACTTCAACAAAACTAATGTTAAAACATTAAAAACCTGCAAATAATCAATATGGTAAACATTTAAACAAGGCTTGAAAAATACAATCATACTCAGTGAGACACACTGATTGAGGGCACAGTATGAAATTACTACAAACGTCTTATTATAACAAGCATTTACAGCATTTCTTTTCAGAGAATTGCTTCATTATTGGCTTGAAGTCAATGATATTCAGGAATAGGATGTCATTTTCCCTTCACATGAGTGAAAGTCAGTTCAAACAATGCTGCCCCATTGTGCTACAAAGCAGATTTTTATAAGTTTCAGTCTTGAAAAAGAACGTCCTCCTATACCATCATGTACATGAACACTCTGAGTTCAATTTCAACATTTGGGAATACAGATTTCAAATTGTCTGAAATTATTTTCCATACAGCGCAGGGAGAGTCTCAAAATTTTCATCAAGAGCCATGTAGGGCTTGAAATGCTCACATTCATTTAAAAGGTCATCATAATTCAGCTCTTTGTGAAACATTAGCCAGATGTTTACACTTTGTCTTTAGTTCATCAGAAGCAATACTTTTCAATTCAATGTAGAAAAAAAACAGATTTCTAATTTGTGACTAAGCCTCTGCATGTTTTGTCAGTTCAATCTCCAGAATAAGGAGGAAAGTTTCCACCTTGAAATTTTGGGTTTTATTAAGAAGTACTTTTTCTGCTGATTCATCATATCTATTAAGACACACACTTTGTTTTTGTTTGATTTTTTTCCCCAACACTTTAATCTGTATCTGGTCACATACTACTGGCTTTGAATTCATATTCACTAAATTTTTGTCTCTAGTTTCCTGAAGACAGGTTTTCATAGACTGAAGAAGATTTGTGACAACAAGAATGTTTATATCCTTTGATTGCAAGACATTGCTGGTTTTGTTCATTCTTTCTAGCATGTTATTTTTAAAAAATTGCGAGAAAAATTGTTTCCAGGTTTTCCATTTTTTTGCTTAATTTTTCTACCCTTCACCTTGTCTTCACTTACTGTTAATTTTCAGCTGAAAGAGGATCCAATGCATGTTTTATTCTCTTGAAACTACCATACAGAACATGAACAGCATCAAAATGTGCTGACCATCATGCATCAGACAGATGCTTGACCACAAAATCTTTTCCTCAAGATGATGTCAATACATTCCAGCAAGGTGTAAAACCAGCAAAAAATGAATAAAGATGCTGAACAAAGTCAAAGAATTTTACAGTCTGAAGACAGTACTCTATGGCTTTTATTCCCACCAAGTTTCAATCCATTTTTCATTTTTTAATCTAGTGATAACATTTTTAAATATTTTTTCTAATGTTTGAATATGCTTATCATTCTTATGGCATTTAAATCTAAAATGAATAAAAGGGAAAGCAATCAGTTAACACGAACAGTAATACTATCAATTCAACACCTCTATCGATATTCTCCATTTATTTGTTTTAGTTTTAGTATGAATTTCATTATTTTAATAGATTTTGTTACTACAGAATAGTTAAAAATGTTTTATTGGGTGCAATTAAATATTTTATGTACAATTGCTTAGGGTAGAAAATTAGAAATACAGAACACTCTTAAAATCTCACTCTTTATCTATTTATCTATGTGTATGCATGTGGGACCTACACACCCAGATCAATATATTATATAAAAGACATAAGTTAAAAAAATAAAGCAATGATTTTAATTTTAATGGGTTATGAGGAAAATAAAAGTAAAATCATTGTCCTAACCTTTAATGTTCATTTCAAAACAAAAGCAGCAATTTACCTGTCTCAACTAAAACAAATAATTTTCTCATTCAATTGTTTATTTCACAACAGCAAAAAAAAAATAATTTCTCTTTAGAGATTCTTTTTTTTTTTATAAAACTGACTTTGTGTAAAAGAAATATTTTTTTCTGAAGAATTTTTTTTCTTCACCCAATTTGGATGAAGAATTTCACTTATTAAAAATATCAAAGTTATTGCAAGTATATTTTGATTTAAACATTAATGCAAATATGAAAAAAGCAGAAGTAACATTAGACCTACTGTAGTACAATCAATAGCAATGAAATGATTACTGGAAATATTTATACAATGTATGTGGACCCAGATATAGTGCTATGAATAGTAATTGAACCTGAGATTCAATCACAACACTGAATATTTTTAAGATAAGCAAGTGTGACATGATAACTAGGCGTATATTAAGGTGGATTTGTAAAATATGTATTTTATTATAATAGATTAAGAATAGAAAATGGTTAAGAATAGAAAAATAGTTTAAAAACATGTGTTTTGTTTAACAAAAGTACTAAGTGAAAAAGAAAAGGAAAAAAATAAATAAATAAATGCTTTTTCTTTTATAAGTAAATTTGTGGAAGAGAAAAGGGCATCAGATTACTGTTAAATCCTACCAGTCTTCCAATAAAATATTTGACTAAGTGATTTGATGTGATAAAAGATAAACATTTAGGAAATAGATTTTAGGTGACCAGGTCAAAAACTGTCTTTACTGTATCTTGACCACGCATTAAGAAAATAAAGAAAAGATAATAGAATTTTCCCTTTCTCCAGGCAATAAAAAAAACGCTTGATTACGGGTAAAGTGTCAGTGCTATAAAAACATCCAACGGCCTTCACATGAAGCTTTATTAAGATAAAAAGATAAAAAAAATCCTGGAAAATACGTTGTTGGAGACAGGATGTCTGCAAGATGTTTATACATCAAAGGAAACAAAATTTAAGTACCTTGAAATTTTGGACTTACAGTTGCCAATGCTTATGTTTTGTTTTAACTCGGTGGTCTAGTGGACTTCCGATTATTTCAAAATAAATACAAGTGATTTTTCCAAGCTGATCAGTTCAGCCAGGCTTGAAGTAGCTACGTGTGTCAGACACACTGAAGAAGGGAAACTCCGTTGATTTGAGTCGGTCGGTTCGGCATTTGATCTCCATTAATTAGAGTTAGAGCTGAGTGTCACATCACCTGCCCCAATTGCAAGACTAACTCTGAACGAAATAAAGCATCGATTAAACTCATTCAAGTTGTGGATGTTTGTTCCTTCAATAGTATATCTTTTGTCCCCAGCTTGAGACTCCGACTTTTTCAACCAACCCCCGGCAACATTACAGTGTGGAGAACAGCCGCCGAAGAAATTGCTCAGACCTTCATCTGGGGTGTTACACAGGTAGTTACATAAGGTTATGAATCTATGATGCAGTACTAATTACCAGCTATTGATTGTTTGTGAATATATGAATGGATAAGTTTTTTAATTGTGAAAGTTCAAAAAAGCATTGAATGTAGTCTTGTAGATCTATACATAGATGAGGCTAGATCAATGCCAGGCACCCTATCTATGCCACTAAACTAGATCTTGGTCTTGTCCAGCAGTTTTGTGAATCAGCACACAATAGAGAAAAATGTTGAACCTAGTCTTGTAGATCTATACATAGATGAGGCCAGATCAATGCCAGGCACCCTATCTATGCCACTAAACTAGATCTTGGTCTTGTCCAGCAGTTTTGTGAATCAGCACACAATAGAGAAAAATGTTGAACCTAGTCTTGTAGACCTATACAAAGATGAAGCTTGATCAATGCCAGACACCCTAGCTATGCCACTAAGATAGATTTAGGTCTTGTCTGGCATTTTTGTGAATCAGCACAGAGTAGAGAGTTTGTATTAAGAATAAATACTAACTGTAAAATTAAAAAAGGGACATGTTAATTATGGAAGCAGATTGTTTAAAATTGATAGGGGTATTGGATTGAAAGTGTTACTGTTAGTGTTAACTGATTGTTTTCCCTTTTATTCAAATTAGATTTAACTGTCTTAAGAATTACAAACATATCCAAACATCATGCAAACATTAGAAAAAAAACTGAAAATGTTACTTCGAGATTAAAAAGTAGAAAATGGATTGAAAAACACAAAACTAAGAATGGTATTAAATTGATATTAGATTTGTTGGGAAAAGATTCCATGAGTCACAGTTTTTGGAATAAAAAATGGTAGAAAGGGTTGCTGCGTGTTCAAATAAAATGATATTTAACATAAAATACACAAATTCTTAACTGTAGCTACTATCATGAAATAAAAGTTTGTATTTAAAAACTTCTTCTTTCTGACTGAAATAAAAATGAACAAAATTTCTATAAGAAAGAGAGAAAGTGGATTTGGGAGTCAAGGTTGATTCATGTTTCTTTACTCTATCAGTAATTCTTCTGAGTTGAATGGATGTCTGATTTATATGGCTTCATGTAGGCTCTAAAAGCCTATGTTTATTTATTGGTTATTCTTTATTTTTATTAATTTGAAATATGTTTGAAACCAGAAGGCTGCTTCGAGCCTTTGCATGGTGTGTTTATTTTTATCATTTGATCTTTTGATTTCAAATAGTTTAACTTTGACTTGCTCTACAGATTTATATAATATTACTCTACCAATAGGGAAGATCATTTAGTCAAATGAAGTAATTATTTTCTTTCTGCTCTTACATACAAAAAATAATCTAACAATTGCAAAATGAAAAACATAAAAAAAACCTTTTAAAAAAGTTCACACTTAAAAAAGGTATTAAATTTTACATTTTTTTAGATTCTTCAATCATCTCTTTATTTAATTCAAAAACTCTTTTTACAAACAGTAACAGTGAATTTCAAATTTACACTGAAAAAATACAAGCAATTTAAAAAATAATAACTGTACATTTTTTTCTGTCCAATCAGAAATAAAATAAGGTTTTATTAAAATTAAATTATGCAAACACTAACTCTCAAAATAATATCTGATCTCTGCTCACATCTGACTGATTCTACTTTCTTTCTCTCCATATATAGCAAAAGGCTTTTTCACACTTGCTTGTTAACTTCTCTCAGTTTTGTAAATAGCTTCCTTTCATTGGTTAGAAAATAATTAACACTAGATCTTGAAATTTGGCTTCATCTTTTTCCTTCAGTACAAAGGTAGGAGGGGGTTCACCCTTTTTCCTAGTGGTCAAATTTAGATTTCAAAGTGGATTGTAAATTTGTAAATAGTGAAGAGAAGAGAGTTACTTTTAATTCTGTATTCACCACAATATAACAACCTCATTCTACTTTGTATAGCTCTTGGTTTGGTTGAATAATTAAGAAAAGAAAAAACAAAATTGATCAAGAAGCATGTCAAAATTCATGATGGGATCAGTCAAGTTCCTTTTGATCAGTTTTAATTTTGGGGCTGTGTCTACTTCATACATGCTTGATTTTGCAATTTCAATGGACTTCCTTGACAGCGATGTAGAAGATAATGAGCTATATTCTTCATCACATACAAAAAGATAGTAAAAACACAATTCAAAACAAAGAAATTATGTGCAAGTTATCTCTCTAAGAGCATTTCGAATTAAAAAAAATATTGAGTTATTACCCGTCTAATAACTAGTCTCCCAAAAATATAGACAAACAAATAAAATAGTGTAAAAAAATATAAAAAATTAGTTTCGACATAAGAAAATAAAAACTTCACACCTTAATTATAGGTTTGACACAATGTAATTAGCATTGAGTTCTACATGCACACATGCAGGTAATTGTCCTGCTTCTCAGCATTTCTCTTTAGAGCCACATCAAGTATTAAAAACTGACCCTGACCTAACTCCTAGTGCTGTTTGTGGGGACAGGTTCCTGGAACTGAAGTTTTTTTGTCCTCTTGTGTAGCTTTTTTTTTTTCTGTCAATTACAATTCAAATTATGTGTTCAATGTTTTCCCTTGCAGTTCTCATGTTTGTCCCATTTCTTTCTAATAAAACAAAACAAATATTAATGGTCTTTGGTCTTACCTTCAATCATGTCCTTAATCTGCTGGGGAAGAGTCAAATATGTCTGCTTCATGATGAATCCTCGAATGCTTTGTATTTCAAGTTCTTCGTGGAGTTGCAGGCGACAATCATCCTGTACAAGACCCAAATTTTACGTAGAAGGAAATAAATTTAGTGTCTGCCTCATTAATCTTGGCACAGAATGATTATTGAAACAAAAACTTGAGTTATAAAATTAGAGTTTGATTACCCAAATCCCTGGCTCAAATACTGTTTATTGGGCATGCCTAAGAAAATTAGGTGTTGGTATAGTCTGTGGCCTACATTTTAAATGTGGCCTATGAAATTCTATCACTGGTGACCTACCGTAAAAGCATATTATATGTAAGTATTATAACTGTTTGATAAGGGTTAGGGAAAATAATTAGTTTCAATAACTAGCCAAATACTTATATCTATAAACATACTCTTATGGAGGTAGAGCACATTCAAACTAGGTAGGCCCCATACTATACTAGAATCAAAGAGGGGGGGTTACATATTATACCAGCACCGAAAATCAGTAGTGATTTATCACCTTAATGGGTGTGCTATGCAAGAAAGAATATTCTCAGTTTTTGTTTCCTCATTATAGGCATTAATATATCCATAATATATACACTTTTATACATGGATGGAACAAAATGACAAATATGCATAGTTCAAAAAATCAAAAAAATTTATACTTATCACAAAATTTGTCCAACATATGTATATAATAGGTATTGTGAAAGGAGTGAAAAGAGAGAGGGTCTTACTTGTAATATTTCCCCAATAGGAAAAGGGGCTGGTCAGTGGCATGATCTTCGTTATAATAACAAGAGTTGTTCTTATAGCCACGGTCGTATCAGTGATGTCTTTTATGTTTCTGGTGAGGCCATGTGGGTTCCTCTATGAGCTTGTGGTATCCGTTTTCTACATGGGCTATATAACAACTGGCATAGGTAGTTTTTCTTGCCTCAGGGCATAATAAATAGCAACTGATGACATAGACACTATAAACTCAGGACTTCATCTCAACTAAAGGGAGATAATTGCTCTTTGCATCCCAATAGCCTGTTTACTTTTTCTATCTTTTTACTTGAGTTCTAAAAGTTATTTCTGAGGTTAAATAAAGTAAATTGTTTAATTTACACTATTTACATTGTTTGGACTGTTGTCCTCATCTTTGTTGTCATATTCACAACGTTTCAGCTGTTGTACCCTCTAACCTTCTTCAAGTGATTGGAATTTGAAAATGTGCATTTCAGTAGAAAGAGTCTTTCTGAATTACCCAAATAAAAATACGGAGACAGCTTGGGAATTTCTTTAAAAATGCATACTTAAAAAACCCAACCAAACAATTTGAACAAGCTAAGATAATGATTTACTTTTGTATTTATTGTCTAATTGTATTCCACTGCATGAGACTAAAAAACATCATGTTGAAACACTAGTTTTTGTAGAATTACCACTGTTAAGCAACACCAAAACTGGTCAGTCTCTAGTTGGGTGAATACCAAGTACTTTAAGCTTGAATGCGTGCGTGCTGTAATGGATCATGACTTGGACTGTTAATTGAAGAACTGTGGTCCAATTCCAGTCAGGTTCAATATATTCACTTACGTACAAATACCCTAGAGAAAGGTATTAATCCAACTCTTTTCCAGTTATAGATTAAGTAGAAGGACTTGTATTAGTAAAATAATTATGTTCTCAAAAAAAATCTTACTATCTCAAAATATTTTCTGGCTTTAAATAACCTACAATGGGTTAATAAGCCATAAAAATGAATCATTCAAAAAATAATGAGACGAAAAGAGAATGTGTGATGATTTTGGTGCGACAATTGCAACCCAATTCAAAGAATCATACTTATTTCTTGCCCATTAAAATTTGTATTATTACATTTAAATTGAATATTTGGAAACTAATATGTAATTCCTATGTTTCTTAGTTTGCTGGAACCAGTTTCAAGTTGCTTAAAGGTGACATCATTCACAATGGTCAAACTGAATTTTTACATGATTATATATATACCTAGTCAAATGGGATAAAAGTGGGATTTTTTTGACTGACATTTTTAATATAATTAGACCCTCAAGTTATATTCGTCCCCCATCTCTATGGTTTACCCAAAATACATAAAGCTTGGGTTCTATTGGGATCTATTTTGTTCATGATACAATCTCCTCAACATGGCATAACTAAATTGCTTAACATCATATTACAGCCAGTTTTAAAACAGTATAACTTATTCTGTATTAAAGATTCATCCAAGTTTTCCAACTTTATACATTGCTATCTGTCAACAGACAAATTTATGTGTTCCTATGATATTTGATATTTCGAGTCTCTATACATGTGTTCCTCTTGCTTAGACTATTGATATATATGCTGATGCTTTAGATGTCACCTCCTGTTATTCTTGAGGATGTTTTCATTCATGGTGAAATTTGCTATAATGTTGATGGAATTTAGTTTTGACAGCATCATGTACAAGTAAATTGATGGTGTTTCAATGGGTTCCTATATGGGACCAATTTTAGCAAACATCTTTGTTGGATTCCATGAAGAGAGCATGTTATCTAAATCTAATAAACCTGATGTTTACTTCCATTGTGTGGATGACACTTTTTATCTCTTCAGTGATGAGACTGAAGCAGACCATTTTCTTATGTCCCTGAATAATATGCATCCAGCTCTAAAAGTTACACAAGAAAGGGAGATTAACTGTTCTCTTCTTGATGTGTTGTTTTGCAAATCTTCTTCCGGTTTTTTAACTTCTGTTTACTGAAAACTGACATTTACTGGTTTGTATACCAGATGGGACTCTTTTTAACCTATAAAACATGAAATTAATTTAAGACCCTTACTCATAGGGCCTTAATGATCTGCTCTAAAACTAACTTAGATAATGAACTCAAGTTTATTGCCACCACTCTCTGTAACAATGTCAAGACTTGGATCAACACATGGTTTGGTTCTCAGGAATTTTCCAAAAGTGCCACACATTAGGATCACCTTCTCCAGCTCGATGGCATCAATAAGTCACCTTCCTGACAAATCGACTATGATGAAATTCAAACCCAAGCTTCATGGTCAGAAAACGAATGTTCTAACCACTCAGCCATGTGCACAATACACACACACACACACACACACACTTCAGTCAAGCACAAAATCAAACATATCTGAATGAACAGACTAACCATGCCATTCTTTATAACAGCTGTAATGACAGTTGAGAGTACTTAGATATAAAAATAAATGAACTTTGGAAAGTTTGTTCTGGTATATTTGGGAAAATTATTTATTGCCACCTGGAGAATTTATCTCACAATATTGCCAAACTCATTGTGAGTCCAGGTAAAAAAATGAAAAATAAAACAATATAAAACAAATGACAATGCATGTATTAACACAAAGAATGAGAATTACAATGAAAGAAGAAAACATTTAAACTAGAGAATGTCTTTTTTTTTGTGTGTGTGTGTGTGAAATTTGCATAGGCCTATGTGATAGACACATGTGCGTGTGTGAGAGAGTACTAAAGTCAAGAGAGAAAATCATGAAGATGAGCATGCCCCAGTCAGGACACTTTTTTCTCTTGCGTGACTACATCTTATAGTATTATAGTCAGAAGCTGTAAAAGAGGAAAGAGAAAAAGGTATGCTTTTTAATAGGCTTAAGGGGCATCTCTTAGGAATGTTTTTTTTAGCAAAGTCAAGTTTACCAATTCTAATTCTGACATAAAACAAATTAATTAGAAAAACTTGATAAAAATTTTAAAACATAGACATTAAACCATGTCAATATTGTTTAACAAAACTTAAAAAAAAACAAAAAACAAATATATATATATATATATATATATATATATTATATTTAGCAATTAAAATTAAATGTCCAACTTATCTTTTCCGAACTAAATCTTTGTAGATATAGTATTCATTCATGGGGTGGGAGGTGGGGGTGATAGTAAAACAAAATAAGAAAAAAAAATGATTGGCTAATGCATTATATCTGAGTATATACTGAGCATTTTAATAACATAAACTGCTTGTCTTAGAGCAATCATTCTCAACTAGTGTACTGTGTGATCCTCTTAAGTGTGCTGTGAAATATTGTCATGACATATCATATATATAAAAAACACTAGGCACAAGTTTCACACTAAACAAGAAGCACAAATAGTTGAATAGAAACATTGAAATAAAGTAAGTTCATATTTGTGCATGCATTTTTTAAATCTATGATTTTATTTCATAACATTTAAATATATACCCTTTAAAATGTGTGCTGGGATATTTTCATTTGCTTCTAGGTGTGATGTTGCTTAAAAAGTTTGAGAAGCACTGAATTAGAGTTATTTTCATTGTAAGAAAAGTTTCATTGAAAATATCCTGCAACAAAACTGCACAGATCTCAACCAATGATTATTTCCAAAACTTTTAGGTGAGATGATTCTTCATTCTTGAATTGGAGTAACAATGTTATGAGAGCAAAAATAGGTAATCTGGTTTATTTTTTTTTGTTTTATGGTATATCAATCTCAAGAATATGTATTCTTTGTAAGAAATCAGTTTGTAGATCAGGTTTCATCAACATTTTTATAAAGAGGGATTTTTTTGAGAGTCAAACGTATTGCTGGCAATATTTGAAAAAAAAATGTATTGCTAGTAATATTTTTTCTTTCAAAAATATATTGTTAGTAATATTTTCTTCTCCCAAAAATTATTGCTAGAATTTTTACTATAAAAGTCTATTTTTATACTTTCATAGTGTTTTAACCTTAGTTTAGGGGTTAACTATTTACCCTTAGCTGGGACCCTTAACAGATACTACCATCCATTGTCAGGGTGGACCTGGGAACAACAGCAATTAAAAGATGTTTCCATACTCCTCCCAATCTCCCAATCAAAGGACTTGCTGCCAGATGAAGTTTATCTTCATACCCAGGACCATGGATAATCTGGAAGGCCAAACTTTGTTGTTGTTGCTGCTGAGAAGGATAAATTTCTTCTTCACTTTGGAAAATGTAAATCCAAGCATCAAACAAAAGAAGACATTGAGTTGGGGTAAATAAGTGTGTGGTCTTTATATATATATATATATACTGGTAACTTCTATCTGTTGCTGTTGCTGAGGGAGAGAGAGAGTGGTGAAATTAGAAGCAAATGAACACTTGGTCTTGCATCATGACTGGTGTCTTGCTCAGCATATCAGTGTTGACATCAAACACTGATCTGTGTAAGGTCTATTTGAATTTGGGCATATATAATTTTTACTTTGCTCAAAATTATGGTTTTTGTTTTTGAGCAGTAATAGCTCTGACTGGTCATAATATTTTATTAATTATTTTATTAATTTTGTTTCAGTTAAAGCAGACGTATATATTGAGCCAATGCACAGAAAAAAATATTTAAATAGTTTGCTTTGAGTAACTGAATGAAGAACATGCAGTATAAGTTAAAAATTTACAAGGCATGACAACACTCATTATGCACAAGCTCCTTGCAAGTTCTACAACTCAAAATTATCCATGGAAATTTCAATCGCATCATTAAATATTTGAGCTTAACACTAAATTATTGAAATACTAGCAGTATAGCCCGGCATTTCTTGGGTGTAATGAAAGCTTTAAAACTAATCCATGGTCCTGGAGCTCAGACTCTTTGGACGTTGGCACGAAAGACTAAAAAGCAATAGTTGTTTCCAGTTAAAGCAAAACTGTAGACTGAATGAAAAATTAATGGATGTAAGTCAAATTTTCATTTCCTGGTATCGATATCAAAAAAGTTTTTTTTGTCATAAACTGAATTTTGAAACCTAAATAAGTCCTCTGAGTAAATGGTATCATGGCTGAGACTAAGAACTACAATTATACCTACTTAGAGTCAAACCCGAAGCAAAAACTAAAATGAAAGGGCTGAAAAAAATACATACATACAGGCAGATAAACAGACACACACACAAACATCTTGCCTTTTATATATATATATATATATATATATATATATATTATCGATTTTCTGCACTATTGTAAGAACTGCAACCTTGAAACTTCTGAATATCGTTTCTTATGTCTTTGTCTATGAGTGTATCAAATTTGATTAAAATCAGACCACTCCTTCTATAACCCGATTTTTTCGATTATCAATTTTTGATATTTATCGGGGGTACCTCAACACAACCTAGCTAAGAACACTCACAGAAGCTTATAGTACAACTGTGTAAATTTTCAAGAAAATTGGTTCAGCCGTTTCGGAGTCTATAGGTAACAGACAGACACACACACACATACACACACACAGACAAAGTTCCATTTATAAATGGATAGATTTAGATTACAAACATAAGCATGAATGTAGGTCATTATTTAAAGAAGTAAGAGGGTACAAATGAAAAGTGTAAAAATTGGGAAGGTATTCCATTACACTGAAGTGAACATTAAACATATGTGAGCATTATCACTCTCTCTTTCTTTTACTAAAACCAAATAACATATTTTTTCTTCCGTGTCTTCCTTGCAATCAAAATGAGGCAATAGCAGGACATAACACATGTGTTAACTTATTAATTAACAGCAAGCAGAATTATAATTTTGGTATATAAACATATTTACATGAGAAAGAACATTTAAGTAAAAAAATACGTAAGTAAGCTTCTAACACATTCTGGAAAACCTCAAATTAAACTCCCTCTTTGGGAATCACTATGCAAGATGAATGTTTTTTGCCACATTGACAAATACAGACAAGAGCTTTTAATTTACTGTTGCACTCAAAACCTTTTCTTTAAAATAACAAATGTTCTACCAGTCCTAACCTTCATGCCTAGGAACTGCGATAAAACATACATTGTAGCAAGCCACCCACATTCCCTCTGTATTCCATCAGTGACAAGCAACTTCCACTCAAACAGCTTCTTCTCGTAAACCACTGCTCTGTTGAATAGAGTCCAAAGAGGATGTTTTCCCTATCACTAAAATCTTAACCTGTTCACATCTACAGTCATAAAGTTATCTTGCCCTCCTATCTGTATAAACTGCCTTCTAATGTAACCCTCTATCTTGAGTAACCTCTAGGCCTTGCAGAGTGAAACTTACAGTAAAACAAAACTTCATTTAGTCATGTTATAAGCTATACTTGATTATTAGAAAGGATGTAGTTATCACTCATAAAATCTGGTAATGAGAATGCTTAGTGGATTGAAGAGTTAAACTATGGTAGTTCTGACTTCAATCCCTAAATCACAAAATTTTGTTTAATGGAGGAAACAGAAAAGCAACTCAAAGGTAAATAATATTGGAATTAACAAATGAGTTATCTCCCCTGATATGAATGACAACAATCTCCATGGATTGAGTAAATGTTTCAGTTCAAACAGGCTAGATATGTTTACCCGACCTCACCATTAAGGCAGGATGTGACACAAGGTTGTTTTAATGTGAGGAGCACCATAAACATGTATGCACATGGACCAAGGACAAAAATCTTTTGCTCAGTCTCTGTGATCACCATTATGCTGGCATTGATATTAAACTGACCCTACCTATCTTACTGCTATAAGAAAGGTGTTGCTGCAGAGATAGAATCCTCAGAATAGAGAAAGTTCTCCTGTCTAAAATAGAGAAAACGTTTACTACATTTCCAGCACAAAAGTTAATTCCGGTTCTAGATTGCCAGAGGAGACAACATTGTGATTAACAATCAAGTTGAGGATGCTGGTTTGAATAATAAAAAAAAAAGACATGTAATAATGATAATTCCTCACTTTGTTAATTACAATATAAAAAGTCATGTAATATTTTGTAATTTAATATTGACAACATTTTATTTTATCAAAGAGACAAACTCCAAAACTACTTACCAATGTCTGGAGACAGGAAATAATGTTATTTACACTATCATTGCTTTTTTGATATTCCTCAAATTCTTCATCTTTCAGAATTTTTTCTGTAGACAAGAAAGAGAAAAACAATCAGCTAAATCCATATAAACATTTCAAACTTTCCTTTTAATACCTATTATTATTATTATTCATAATAATAATAAATTTTTAAAAAAATAACCTTCCAAAGAGCCAAAGTTGTATGTTTCAATCCATATCCTCTCTGGATCAGTTTAAACAAATGTCTTCTATTTTCCATATGTCCAAACTGTGCGATGTGATCATTGCCCAAGTTTTCCACTGACTGACCAATGATCACCCCACATTGAACTTCATTCCTTAATTGCATCAGTGTTCACCAACAGCTAGAAAAATGCACAATGCATGCTTGCAAGGTAACACAATGAAAGACAAATGACACGTTGAAAAATGAAGCGTAGGGGGAGCTGGTTACTGTTTCTTTGATTCGGCCTTGTGTCAGACTTAACCGAACTCCCTACAGCTTACAAGTTTTATGCAGAATTATCATCAGAAGGTTTTCATCAGAAGCTTGGTTGTCAGCAGGTTGAAATATATGGAATTGTGTGGAATAGTGTAAGAATAAAATATACATTTTGCATTTTAAAATAGAAATTTATTAAAGGAAAAGATTAAAATAAGTTGTAGGAGTTAATGTGCAATTAGAAACATTATTAAGAGGTTAAGGGTAGAGTTCATGTTCAATTATAAAGTTGAGTTAAGGGTATCAAGATTCGTAAAAAATGCTCATAGTAGTAATTGTTGAAAGGGATAAAGGAGAAAGAGAACAAGGTGTGACCTGACTTTATCTCCTGGTCGATTTGAAGTTGAAGTTATATTTTAGATATTTGTCTCACTGCTCCCATCTGACTCTCTGACTGACTGAAGTTGATGAAGTCCTTTTATTGTAATCTAGATTTTTCGCACTTACTCAAAGTCCTTTTTGATCTCTCAAGTAGCTCCCATTGTCAAAAATAATTTTAACACCTACTTGTGAAATCTGGTTTGTTAAGCACATGGTAAATCCTTTTTCTATTTGGGAAAACCAGGATTTCACACGTCATTGTGAATTTTTGTACAAGTGAAGAAGAAGAAGGTTGATTTTAATTAATTTCTTGTTCCTACAGAAATGAAAATGTTAAACCTGTATCCCATATTATATACAGGGGAGAAGGATAAGGGTTATGACTGGTGTCAAATATAACTCCTTTAACTGAGATATATAATTCACAGGTATAACTTGTTTATTATTAATCATTAATATAATGATATCAGATTTCTTTGTTCAAATAGATCATGCCATTGAAGTATGAAAACCCAAACTTATTGTAATAGATAAAGAAAATAACAATTGTCAAATTATTGATTTTGCTTTTGAACTAATTCCTGTAGTAATGTGTGCATTACTTGGAACACCACCTAGAAACTAGAAAGAGTGCCAGAGGAAAATTGGAACCGAAGTTAAATTTGTAAACCTCTAGGAGGTTGTCACCTTTATTCAGCAAAAAGAAAGAAGTTCTTGAGTTATAAGAAGTTTTTTTGACATGATGCTTCAAGAACAAAATCAGTGTGTGAAAACATCAACAGAAATAAAATAATAATAACAATATGAAAGTCCTAATTTGGGTGCTTCTAACATGGGCTCGATGGACCCCGTGGTGGTGGTGGTGGGGGGTTGTATAACAGCAATTTAATACCCTGTAGTTTCTACCAGGTTGTCACATTTTTGAGTATGCTACTCTCTCAATAATAATAGTAATAAAGTGAATGTTCTAAGTTGGTAATGCAAAAGTATAAGCAATGATATAATTGGATTGGTAAGATAATTCATTGGGAAGTATGCCATAAGTTTGGTTTCAATGTGTAAGAGGCAATGGAAGAAAATGACAGATATTATGGGATTTCTTAGTCTAAAAAGATCTTGTCATTGAAGCATGGAGATCCGTCCTTATTGCAATAAATAATGAAAGTGACAATTGTCAAATTATTGATTTTGCTGTTCCATATGTTACAAGAGTGGATTCCAAAATAAACTGAAAAGATTGACAAATACCAAAATCTGACTCGGGAGTTGAAGAAGATATAGAACATGACTGTTGAAGTAATTCCTGTGGTAATGTACGCACTTGTAACACTTCCTATAAACTTGAAAGAGCAGTGAGAGAAAATTGGAATTGAGGATAAGATTGTCACCTTTATTCTGCAACTTCTTGAGTTGTAAAGAATCTTTTAGACATGATGCTTCAAGAACAAAACTGCTATTGACTGCATCAATGTGACAACAGCAACAAAATAATAATAATAATAATGTGAATGACCCACATTGGCACTGAATGAGTATAAGCCATGGCTTCTTACTCAATGCAGCCAACAATTCTTCTCCAGCAGCTTCTTTTCTCATACTTTCTACCTGTGGAACTTTCATCCATATATTTGCTTTCCTGATAGCTACAAACTCCAGGAATTTAAATGCAATGTCAATTCCCATCCCTTATACACTTTATTCCAGTCCTTCCATTGTTCTTTCTACATCACCCCATGTTCTTTTTTCTTTCTCTCTACCTTCACAACTGCTTTCACACCTGCATTCTCATCCTTCTCTTGCCCTTTCTCTGACACCCCCTGTAACTAGTTCTTTCTCTTCACTCTCTTGTGTAGCCCTCTGCACATCAGTGGCAGTACCACCTTGATTGGGAAGAAACAAAAAAATCCATTGATCTGGCGGTCATGATGATCAGATAAAATTAAAATTTATAATTGCTATACATCACTTGCCCCAGCTTCCCATTGAAAGAAATAGAAGAAAATGCACACAGCCAATACTTCCACGGCTTCTGCTCCGATGAACTTAGATCACTAGTGCCCCCTAAATACGAATTTGAATAAGATACTAGATTAGCAACTAGATCCCACCCTTTTACAGTGAAACCGATAAAATGCAGCCGTAACTTCTACTCCAACAGTTTCTTTCCTCGCACTTCCCGACTGTGGAATTCTCTTCCAAATGATTGCTTCCCCGACGGCTACAATCTCCAGGAGTTTAAATGTAAGGTCAATAGACACCTCCTAACACACTAACCTGCTCCCATTCTATCAAACACTCTTCCCATCTGCCCAACCCTCATCCTTGCTATCCTTACTCATCTGTCACCTTCCTCCTGACATTCCCTATGTCTAACCTCTCCTTCTCTTTACCTTCCCCTATGTAGCCCCATGCGCAATAGTGGCAGTGGAATGCCTTGCTTGGGATGAGATGATTAAAAAAAAAAAAAACTTACAACACTGACTGCTGGGCACCTCTTGACTTGCTGATAGGTCCATATGTTTACTATTTAAATATATGTCATCATCCTCTTCAGCACTTATCTTTTATTTTTATCACACTATAAGAGCAAGTGATAATTCTCATTTTCCACAGTTTATCACAGCTTGTATATCTTGCAATAGTTAACTAGACTGAGTAAATGCTACACAATCTTTTAACTTTTAAGCAAATCCATTTATATTCTTGTAAAATATGCATCATTGTAGTGATAAAACAACAGTTTAATCCTTTCAGAGTTCATGCTTACAAGAGAGATGTCTATGACCACTGTACTAAATATCATAAACTCACTTAAAACCACACACTGTTCAGACCTTTAAGCCAGCTCCTGTGAAAGGCTAGTGGGTCCCCAGACCAAAACTAAAGGGACCTCTGGTCCAGTTTAGAAAACAGCAATGATGATTTTGGAAGAAATAATTGAATTCCTCAAGTCACTCCATGGAATTTCAAAACTTCACTTTAAACTTTGATTTTATCTATAAGTTCAATTTTGTTCAAAAGTTTGATTTGGGCCAAAAATTGAGCTTTTCAAATCACAACCTCTGTGGAACTTCAATTGAGTTGAGTTCTTCAAATCACAAAGTCTACAGAACTTCAAAACCTTACATTATGAAACCTCTCACTTTAACTCTGATTCTTTAGCATTTTGAAGAAATAAAATTGATTTTCTCAGTTCAAAGTTTTGGAGATGTTTTAAACTGAATTAACACAATTTTTTTTTTAATTCACAAAGTTTTGTGTTACTTTAAACTCAATATAAATTAAAAACTTTTAAGATCAATATTTTTTTCAGTTATTTTAAAATTTGTATTTTTAACTGTTCTTTCCTGATCCCGACACAAATCCCAATGCTGGATGTTTAAGCACCAGATGAAGGGTAGATTTTCAAACATGGGATCATTCTGACTTCAAAAAGTTATATGATGTTTATGTAGAGCAAGTGTGGCCCAAATTAGAGGGGTTTCAAATTATTAAAGTAATTAAACTAATTAAAGGGGTTTGCCATTTAGAGAGGTTTCAATAATCTGTTAGTGTCAATTATTAAGTGATTAAAGTTTTAAGACCTTTCATGAATTCTGAGTGACTCTGAAATTGAATACATATGTATAGGCTTTGACTGAACAGTGAGTTTGAACCTCATTGGATGCCTCATGCTTTCAGCCTTGTGCCACATCTAAGCTACACTTAAAAAATAAAATTTAAATATCACCATACAGTGATATAAAATGTTGTAACTCTGTTTTAAAGGGTCACAAATGAAAACAGGAACACGGAATTAGTGTAAACAATTTGTATTATAAAATACAGTAAAGGTACAAGATACCAGCTTGTTCGTCTAGCTGATGAGCAAGCGGTGTTGGCTATCACAAAGTCACTCTATGATTATCTGACTTGTACCAGACTGGTGCTTCCTCCATGACTACTAGTCACATGGTATATATGTGCAGGTTGGGTTAATCCATTACCATGTAAATGGGTAGGTCCACCACAACACCCACCTCCCAAGCTGTTACTCCAAAGGAGTATCAGTATCTCTTTCGTTTAGAATTAACCATGAGTGGATCGGTAAATTTTCTTTTCTTCCAGATCGACATGACTCTGGCATAGTTTGAGGGGTTCAATATCAAAAGTGTCATAGATGGCTTCTATGGCCTCTACATCTTCTTGTGGCATATCATTTTGGTCCTCAATCAGATGTTTGCGTATCTGATTTAGGTGCCTCTTGTGTACAAATTTGGGTCCCTGGATTACATAGACCACGTTGCCAATCCTTTCCTTAATTTCTCCCAGTTCCCAAAAAGAAACATTATTTTTATAGCTTTGAAATAAACCTTATCTCCAGGATTATAACATTTGTTTGGTATTGTAGAGGTTTTATGTTGCTTAGTTTGTCTCGGCAACAGTTTGTCAAAGACCGACCTTATTTTTCGACCAAACATAGCTTCTGACGAAGATTGAGCTGATGAGGTGTTAAGATTCGGAGTGATCCTATACACTTGTAGAAAACGTTGTAGAGTCATATTAGTAGGTGAGCTGTATGCCTTTTTTAAGACCCTTTTCAATGTATCCACAAATCTCTCCACTTGTCTGTTAGATCTGGGATGATATTGTGTTGTTGTGAAGTGTTTGATCTGAAACATCTCGCAGAAATCTTTGAAATCAGTCGAAGTAAACTGAGTGCCGTTATCACTGACAAGACAGTCACCAACACCGAACCTCAAAAACAACTCATGCAAGAAATTTATGATAACTGCTGTGGTGGGTTTCCTACATCTTAGAGCCTCTGGCCACTTAGAGAAGCTATCCACCATTATCAAATAGTAAAAATTTTGCAATGGTCCCGCAAAATCTATGTGTATTCTGGACCATGGTTGTTCAGACTTTGGCCAGGGTTTGTGGATAATGAGCGGTGCCTTAGCTGCTAAGGCACAACCTTTGCATGCTTTTACCATATGAATAATGTTCTGGTCCATACTCAGCCAGTACACAAAGCTGCTCATAAAGTTCTTCATTTGATTAGTATCCGGATGGCCCATGTGAAAATCCTTAAGTATCTTTTTTGGTAAAATTTTTGGAATGATGACTCTCTCGCTGTATAGCAAAACGTTATCGCACACTGAATGGGTAAATTCCTTTTGTGCTAGTTTTTGCTTTGTGGCTTTAATAAATTTGTCATTTACTGCTTCAGATTTGATTTCTTGAAGTGTTACCGGCAGTTCTCTAATTGTGTTATATATCATAGTCTTTATTTCACTGTCAATGCGTAATGCAGCAATTACTGAGAACTCGAGGGGCTCGTTTTGTTTCAGTATCAATCTTGAGAGTCTGTCAGCATGTGCAATCTGCTTAGACGAGAGATATTCTAACTTGAAATCATAATTTAATAAGATGGTCTCCCATCTTAGCAGTCGGTTTGCTGTAAAGACGGGTAGTCCCTTCTTTGACCCAAAGATAGTCAAAAGCGGTTTATGGTCCGTTTGTAAAGTGAAACGTCTGCCGTAAAGGTAACGATGAAATTTTGTTATAGCATAGATAATGCCAACAGCTTCTTTCTCAATTTGGGACCATTGTTTCCTTGCTGGAAGCAGTGTCCTTGATGTGTGGGCTATTGGTTTCTTAGAACCATCTGGCATCTTGTGGAGCAAACATGCACCTAATCCATAAGAACTGGCATCGCTAGCAACTATTATTTTCATTTTTGATTGAAGTGGGTAAGAAAAGTTCTGACATCAGAATATTTTTTATTTTTTCAGATGCTGATTGGCATTCTGTAGTTGAGCTCCAAGTTTTATCATTTTTCAAGAGTTGATTTAAGGATGCGCACAGTTCATGCATGTTTGGAATGAAGTTTTGATAATAATTGGTGAGTCCCAAAAAACTTTGAAGTGAAGTCATATTTCCGGGAGCCGGCATATCCCATATAGCCGTGGCCCCTATCAGGGTCCGGTCGTCTGCTGTTCTTGTCTATGATCTGGCCTAAATATTTAATTTTTTCTAAAAAGAAATCATACTTGCTCTTTTTTATCTTAAACCCGTAATCTTGTATTCTCTTGAACACTTCATGGATATGGTCTCGATGTTGTTCAATGTTTTTGCTTGCTACAATAATATCATCAAGATACACAATGGCAAAACTAGTCACACAGTATATATGTGCAGGTTGGGTTAATCCATTACTATGTAAATGGGTAGGTCCGTCACAACACAAAGTTAGAGGATTTAGAAACAGTAGTGAGTAAGGAATCGAGAGATCTAAAAGAAAATGGTAACAATGCTTATGATCAGAAACAGGAAGAGACATTCCTTGGCTACAAGGAAAGAGGGATTGGAAATCTTGACTTTCACAGGGCATCTTGCAAGCAAGACAGTGTGAGAAAGGCAGCAAACCATCTACTTGATAAGCCTATACTGAACGAGTGATGGAACAGGTGTGGAGGGATATTATTTTTAGCAAAAGCAGAAAAACTGCTAAGGGCCACAATGGAGAGGAAGTTTGGAGAGCAAAATATCTTGAAGTATTTCTTTCTAAATCATTTTCTTTTCCTCCAATACAAGACCAAAGAGCCACTCAAAGTAGAGGGTTAATAAATGAGAATATTGTAAGAGCATACAAAGGTGGAGCAAGAGGTGTATATTATGAGGATATGTAGGAAAGGTAACAGAAGTTAAGATCATAGTAACAGGGGAAGTATCCTCTTGTAAGTCCATTGCACCAGGCAACAAACAGTTCTGAGCAAGCAGTTGTTTGAGTGAAACTTCTTCCTCACCAATGGAATATGAAAGGTATGAGATCACTCAGTGTACATGGCATGATAAGTTCTAGATGTGAAGTTCTGGACTGGTGGACCAAAGTAGTTTGCCCAAACACCTGAAAATAGCAATAGAGCAGGAAGAACAGAGCTGCATTTCATCTGGAGTAAAGGAATCATAAAGTAGAAAATAATTCACCAACCACAGACAAATGCTGTCAAGGCTGAAAAGGACTGCACAGCTCCAGCCCAGATATGACAACAGCATTCCATTTTTGTTCTGATCTGGCTCTTGTAAAGATAGAGCATGGCAAAAGAAGTCGCATACTTTCTAGAGAGGTAAGAGAAATCAGCAATCCTATACAACAAAGATCCATTTTGCACATTTATGTATTTATTTGTTCGTGCATTGAATACAGCTGGCATATCTGGTTGGTCTTGAGTTGCAATAATTGTTTGAGGCCAGAAGCATCATCAGACTTGGAAAACTCAGTCTCTGTTCTGTGATAATAAAACGTTAAAAAGCTAGTTCCTCCATCATTGAGCTAATATGAGCCAAGTCAGAGGAGAGGTCAGTGGTTAAACTCTGGCCATCTAAATATTTGGAGGTGTACAAGTAAAAAATTATGAATAAAAATATCATCTTGAGATCTTAGTTATTCTATTAGTTATTTTTATGAAAAAGCTGTAAAACTTTAGCACAGGCCTGCTAGAAAGGATCAAACTCTTAATAAGCTGAATACTTATCTTGTGAACATTTCAAGGTTTTCCATTTCACATTCTTTCAAAAGATTCAAAATTAGACGTTTAAATAGAAAATTTTTATCCAATAATTTTAAAAATTTACAAGTTACTAATTTCATAGGATTTTTCTTCTTTATCATTGTTATATAAAAGTACTTTAATTAGACTGTGTGTGGAGTGAGTATGAGAGAGAGAGAGAGAGAGAGATTGATGGTTTTTAAGGATTATTTAGTACCAATGGCTAAAAGCATCAAGTAGAGATTATCAGGATGCACTTAGTTTAGTCTGTCATGAAGCTATGCATATTAGGTGTTCAAAATCAATTAAACTTATTAAATTATTATCGATAGCTGAAGGCATTTTTAGTAAACTGTATCTATATAAAAATTTGATCTTTTACATATTTTTGATCAACAAGAAATCAATTCACTAACAATGTTCCTGATAAGAAAATACTTTTTATTTCTGTTATAGAAATAAAACCCTCTGTCAGTGTCAAGCTTGAAACATCCACTAAATGTTTTTCTTTAACATGTGTGTTTGATGGGTAAATTGTTGCCATTTTATATTTCTAATGTGCATTGTTTGTTTTTGATTTTGTTGACTGTACAGTATAGTAGGGTCAGTTGGACATCGTCTGCGAGAAAAAGAGCCACATGACACAATTCACTGTGCCAGAAACTGTACTGCTTGGCATTCATGCTGAAAGTGCCAGAATGAACATTCAGAATTTTTCAAGTGTCAATCTTAGGACAGTGTAGAGAATTTGAAAAGAGTTGGAAGAGTCTAATGGTGATTATAAAAGTATAGCAGCTCAGAAAACTCACTCTGACAATCATGAGAAAAAACTCCCAATTTTGTTAGTGAGAGCCTCAGATTCAACACAGAGGCCTATATCAAGTGCATTCAGGAGGCAGTGCTGAGTCAAGAGGGTGGCTGCTGGAAGACCTTGTGTCTGACAACAAGACTCTACACCATGTCACACAAGCAAAAAAAAAAACAAGTCATGGCTGTCAGACAATTTTTGCAATCACATCACCCCTTACATCTGGCCACCTAACTCCTCAGGCTTCAACCCTTTTTGATTATTATGTGTAGAGTGTAGTTGAAATTGATTAATCAGAAAAATTTTACTTTCCTTTGCTAAATAAAGGGTGCAATGGATAAATTCTCACCTAAATTATACAAAAAAGAAAATAATACTGATATCACATTTTAACAATAATTATACAAAAATATCTTGAAATACTAAAGAGTAAATTTATTCAGTAAAATCATCACTGGCTTCAGCCACAACCTCCAGAGGACTTTGGAATCTTCTGCATCTCTTCTAAATGGTCTTCTTGTTTAAGTTGGTAAATGATGCTATAATCCTTGCTTTCAGTTCACCTTTGGTATTACAAGGAGTTTTGTTGGTCTCTCACTCAACTGTGCCCTATACATAACAATCAAGGGAGTCACAATCTGGGGAGCTAGGTAGCCAGATGTAAGGGGTGATGTGGTTGAAGAAATTGTCTGACAGCCATGACTCAGTTCTTCTGCTGATGTGACATGGTGCAGAGTCTTGTTGTCAGACACAGGGTCATTCAGCAGCTAACCTCTTGACCCAGGGCAGCACTACCTCCTGAGAGCACTTGATGTAGGCCTCTGTGTTGAGTTTGAGGCCTTCACCAACAAAGTTGGGAGTTCTTTTCTCATAAGAATGTTCAGAGTTAGTTTTGCAAGCTCCCATACCTTTGTAATCACTATTAGACTCTTCCAACTCTTTCCACCTCCTCTTATACTGTCCTCAGATTGACACCCAAAAAACTATGAAATGTTCGTATTGGAGTTTCTGGTGTGAATGTCAGGCAGTACAGCATGTCGTTAAGAAGTTTCTGGTACAGTGAATTGTGTCCAGGTGCTCTTTTTCTCACAGACGGTGCCCAACTGACCCTACTATACTGAGTAGTTGACAAAATCAAAAACAACGTGTATCATCAATTTTCCCATTGCACTCTGTGTTATTAAGAGGTAAAACCAATGTATTTTTTGATTTTTTAAAATTCATTTTTTTAATCTTTTCTAGAACATTTGAATTGAAATTTTAGTTGAAAATATTTTTGGTCTTGCATCAGCAGGTGAGTCAAAGATTAGGGATTTTTAGCATCTTTTTGGGTTTTAAAAACATTATTTTGGAAAATCTTGCAATAATCAAATAATTGTCAGATTTTAATTAAATTTTCAGGACATTTTTTTGCTAATCATTTCACCCCCAAACAAGGTAGAACTGCCACCAGTGTGCAGGAGGTTACATAAGAGGTGAGTGATGAGAAAGAAGAACAAGTTATGGGAGTGTCAGAGAATGGGTAAGAGAATGATGAGAACACTGATGTGGAGCAGGTTGAATAAAAGTAGAGTGGAAAAGAACATGATATAAAGGTTGTCCGAGAAAGGATATGAGTCAAGTAGATAAGAGATGACAACTGACTTTGCATTTAAATTTTTGGAGATTGTAGCTGTCAAAGAAGCAAGTATACAGAAGAGAATTCCACAGGCGGGAAGTGCGAGCAAAGAAGCTGCTAGAGCAGAAGTTATGGTTACATTAGATTGGTTTCACTGTAAAAGGGTGGGACCTAGCTGCTAGTCTAGTAGCTCAAGTAAATTCATGCAGAGGGGGCACCAGTTCATTAGAGCAGAAACTGTGAAATTATCTGAAGAAACAGAGGGAAGCCACATTACGTCAGTGAGAAAATGCCTGGAGTTGAGCTACTAGATTGGGATCATTTACATTGCAAATTCTCCATTGGATTTTGTCAAGAAGCCTGAGATAAATAGTAGGGGCACCTGACCAGATGTGACAGCAGTATTCAATAAACAAGCGGATGGTAGATTTATATATGTGCAAGATGGATTCAGGTGAGAAAAACTTCCTGAACTGACACAGGGAACCAACCTTTCTAGCAGCAGATCTGGCTATGGATTCAATGAAGTCATTCCACTTGAGGTTGGCTGATAGAGATACGCCAAGGAGGCACAGTGTTTTGCTTTTAGGGAGACTAGGCAGATTCATTCTGATGTGGGGTAGAAGCGGTTGTTTATGGTGGTTAAAGGATAGCAGCTTCATTTTGAAAGCATTAAAATTTACAAGCCATTTCTTACCCTAGTCCATCACAGATTGGAGGTCTTTTCAAAATCAGCAGCAAAGTTTGCTTTGTCAGCCTTGGCAGATTTCTTATGAAGGTGGGAGTAAATGGTTGTGTCGTCAGTATAGATGCCAACTTGGGATCTGATTACATCAGGGAGATCATTGATGAAAATCAGAAAAAGTGTAGGACCTAGAATAGAGACTTGAGGAACACTTGTGTTTGTATGATAGTATCTGGAAACATGCCCATTCAATGCTACCTTCATTATGTGATTTGCAAGGAAAGACTGGATTAGGTCAAACAATTGTCAAGTTATACCATAGCTCTGTAGCTTGCATAGAAGGCCAGCATGAAAGAGACTGTCAAATGCTTTGAAGATATCTAGTGCAGCAGCCCAAGCTTTGCCATTCTTATCAAGAGTTTGGTGTGATAATCGTTAACATATCAGCAGTATACTTGGTGAAGCGGAAACCATGCTGTTTATTGGAGAAGAGGCCATGGCCTGTGAGATGTTGAACCACTTCAGCATTGATAATTCACAAATGAATGAAATTAGTCCTGAAATTTTTTTTTTTTTTTAGAAAATCTTGGTAGTATTTTTTATTTATTTTTTTTAACATGTTTCTCCCCCACTCAACTTAATTTAATGAAATTTTGAAAATTAAAATTTCGACCTCTTCACATTTATATTAATTTAAAGCACCACTCCTTGGAGAATTTAAAAAATCAATTTGTCTTTGCCAAACAGAAACACTATTTAGTGAAAATCTACTCTGAACCAAAAAAATTAAAAAATGCAACAAAATTATGAGATTATTTAATTAGAAAAAATTAAGTTTTAAATCTTAAAGTTCAGTATTAATTTCGGCCTTTTAAATGATTAAGTGAAAACTACATTCACTAATCATGAATGAAAAGGCTTAATACAAATCATCAAACACCAGTATTTCTTTTATACATTTTTAATTTTTTTTTGGGTGTATAAACATGCTGATTTTTGTAAGTATGAGCAACCATACATGACATTATCAGAAAATAAGAGCAATAACTATAGTAAATTAAAAGTCAACATTTCTAAAATTCAATAAAACATTACACTACAGAGAATATTTTCCTAAATTTAAAATTACTGAATAGTTAAAAATTATATAAAAAAAGGTACTTGTGCCATTTTCTTCAAAAACGTTTTGCTACAGATATAGTCTCTGTAGAACATTAGACCTGTTAGCAGGCTATGTTAAGTCAACTATTATCATGCTAAAAATTAACTTCTTGCATTTTTGTGATATTTTAAACTTCAAGTAATTGTTTCAAATCTGATTAATTATACTTTGAATCAGATAATATTCCTCAAATAAAGCTTCAGAAAAATATATTCTTCCAGTCACTTTAAATTAGTTTTTTTAAATATAGTAAAATATTTATTATTGGAAAGATTAAATTTAATCTATTATCTTAAAATTAAAACTTAAATAAAAGCTTCAAGAAAGATTTGTACATTTTTAAAACTTCCTTTTAAACCTTAAATATCACATTTTTTGTGGAAGTCCCTAAATTATATGGATTTTTTTAAAGTAAACTTTTAGAAGAATTTGGGCAATAGAATCTTTTAAATACATAACTTTTGAATTTAACAAGAATTTTAATCGAAAACCAACGTGTGCATTTTATTTTTCCTCATTTCCAGTGCAATTCATATTATAAATGAACATAGAAGTATAGTCATCAACCATTGCAAAATATTCTTACCAACAACTCTAAGATTGTCCACAGCTGCGACTATCCACGATGCGTTTTTGATCAACTGACGCACAACACAAATGTCTTTATCCCTCAGAACTGGCAGGTTTGGGTTAATTCTACAGAGAGCCATTGCTTATTGTTTCTAAACTTTCGGATATTTTCCCCCGTGTATTAAAATAAAACGGTTGAACGCAAACAGGAAACGCAAATGTAAGGGACATAACTCGCATTGACGAATCAAGGGAGAGAAATGACTTTTCGTACAATTCTTCACGGAGTCCACGTTTTGTGAATATAAACGACGATAATTTATCTCAAAAGCATCAGTTTGCAATAACCAGTTCACGATAGTAGGGGTTCCTCAAAGTGTTTTACCAATGCATTTAAACTGTATAAAGTATGATCTCATCCAGATATATAAAATTAGGTATTTTTTTTTATTTACTAATGACTGGTCATTTTACAAGTGCAACTTACGACTGGGACATTAATCTTTCTCATTAGGGTGAAGAGGATGGTTGGACACCAATTAGGATTAAAACATGATACATCAAAGCAAAATTGGGTGAACTGGGCTCCATAGCTAGGTATGCAGCCAATGGAAGTGAATACACATCATTGCTGGGTGGTGAGCTTCCTATACTGAAGCTAATGGTTAAGACAGAAGGTTCCTCTTGATAGAATTCTTAACTAAAGCAAGCTTTTTAGTTTAGGAATATTGACTGTAGTTTAATGTGGAGAGGGATGTGTTCAATCAGGTGTATTTGTTGAAGACATGCTATGCAGCTTTGATATGCAGATAAGTGGAGGGAATTGGTCAGGTAGTTAGTTGCGCAATGAACCCTATAATAATGTCAGATCATGAGAACGATAATGAGGACTCACATGTGATGAAAGCCAAAGCCTGCTTATATTTACAATCACCTCAAAAGACAGTTGAAGACTTTGGGTGGTCGAAAGTGACAAAACCTGATATTACTCACAATGAAAAAAAATAACATTTTGACGTAGAGTAATGGTTAGCAAGCTTACCTCACAAGATGAATTAAGATTGAATAGTAAGTTTGATCATCACTGGATGGTACATACTTTTGGCCTTGTATAATATCTAAGTAATGTTTAGCAAATCTCTCTGATGGGGTCCTAAAAAATTGACATTTAAAATGCGAGTAACTATATGTCCCAGGCAAACAAAAATAAATAAGCTTCATGTTGAACAATAAAAGATTTATTTAGCAAAATTAAAACATGGACCCAACAGGTTAAGTTCAAATTCCAGTCAAGGCTGTGGTACTCACTTCATACTAATGTTCCTGGTTCTTCTGAACCCATCTTGCTCCATCTTCAACTGAGTAAAATAGTAAGGTAGACTGGACTTGACATACTTGGTAAGTAATCAGTCTTGGTGAACAACTCTTAATTCAAGACCACTGAGACAGTAATAGGAAACCACTCTCAAAGAATAGTCATGGATCTGTAGAGAGCCATGATTGTTTACATTCTAAAGGAAAAATGGTGTGTGTGTATATTTAGAAAAAAAATTCAACTTCCTATTAAAAATTATTTACCTAAGTATTATGTGGTCCCACTAGATACCTTACTCAGACAAAATAATTTTCTTTACCATTTAATTAATAACTATGTTTCATTTATAACTTATACTATAACATAAATAAAAAAAAATGAATATTATTTTATAAAATAAGACCCACACAATACTAAATTGTTGTTATAAATACAATATAACTAAGAATACTGCAATTATTTAATCCTAATTCTGACTTAAACTTTCTATCCCCTTTACTCATAGATAGTAGTTAAATAAAATCTATTGTTCAATAAAAAAAAAAAAAAACTGATAAAAATTGTCTACCCATTTAAAAAAATCTAACATCCCACTATGTATTTTACCCAGACAAAATTAAAAGGTGACATGTCTAGATCTAAGCCATCCTGCCCCCTTTCCTAACCTAAATGTTTATCTCTATGGTTACATAATTCTAAATGCTGATTGACTAGTTTTGACATACCTAAATGCATTTCCTCCAATCACTACTCCCTAATTTTCTAAATAACCATGAATTCATCTTATATTTTCAAAAATAAATTGTTTTCATCATTTATTTTAACATATCATCTGAAGAGGAAAAGTTCTGTTCCAAAACATGACAATTTTTGTGTAGTGAAATTATGCTTTTATAAACCATTGTAATAACAAAATTACAATATTAAGCTCTACTCTGTATCGAGTATTCTTTATAAAAGTAAATGCTTGAACAGTAGGTTTTTAATCTACATATTCTTAAAATTTCTTGTAATATATATATATATATATATATATATAATTAGATTTTGGTTATAATTAAATTAGACCAGTCCTCAGTTGTATTAAAGTGTTCATTTATATTGTATAACTTCTATATATATATATATATATATATATATGATTTAGGCAGCAATCCCTCTTTCATGCAAAAGTTTCATTGAAAATGAGTGACAAGGTGTTGTGGCTAAGTTTTTTATATATTTTTTCATGCATTCTTATAATTTTCAGAAAATTATCCAAATCTTATTTCTCCAACCACTTTTGGTTATACTTTTAGCCATTATCAAAATGAATTTTATTTTACTTTTAAGTAAATATATTGATTGTTGTATGTATGTATGTATATAGAGCTATAGAAATGTATTTATACAATTTATGTTCTGGAGAAAGAAAAAAAAAAGATCACATAAAAAATTGCATAAATTTAACCACAGCAGCTTGTCTGTCATTTTTAACAAAGCTTGCGTATGTGTGTGTGTGTATATATATATATATGTATGTATGTGTGTGTGTGTGTGTGATAACTATATATTTTTTATATATCAAGAACTATATATATATATATATATATATATATATATATATATATAACAAAGCCGAAAGTTTTCTTGACTCATTTCATCCTTTAGAACTAAATCAGATTTAATTTATGTTGGTGCAACTACACATGCGCACAAATGAGGGATGCTGGGAATTTAACATTTAATTTTTTTTTTTTTAATTTAGCCGATTTTATTTAGATTGTTTTTCTTTATATATAAACTGTTAAGACATGTTTAAGTCTATAAAAGATTTGATATTTCCACTGTTAGAATTCCCCCGATGTTAGATAACAGACATACAAACATACACACACAAATTCAAATTACATTATCTTACAACAAGATATAGGTATTTCAATTTTCCTTTCTTTTTTAATATAAGCTCTTCCAGCATTTATTTTCCATGAAAAAAGAAAAAAAAAGTCAACACAGAGCCATTTTTCAGAATAATTTCTTTAAATGTGATGATAACACATATGGATTGTTTTGTGTAGTAGTAATAGTAATAATAGGAAAAAAAATTATTATTAGTAGTAGTAATTGTTTTTGTTAGAGTAGCAGGTGTGTTGTCATGGTAACAGCAGCACCTTGTCTGGCATTATCTTATGCTAACTCTGGTGGCGGTAATGGAGGGAAAAATAGTATATATGAAAAACAGATGGTCACTATTGTCGACTGATTAACAGAGATGGTGAGAGATGGGGTAGAGAAAGAGAAAAACAAGAGAGAAAATATTTGTAATTGGACAGACTTTTGTTTGATGTACCCTACACAAATACCCCTTCTCCACCAACATATAAACAAAAATATTTCTTTATCTCGATCCTTTAATTTTGACTAGTAGAGGGGGGGGGCAATAACAAGAATGTTTTCAGTGGGCAAGGAGGGGAAGGCAGAGAGAGTTGATTTATGACTTCAAAGAAGAAGTCTAGATACCTGCTTCTCTTGGCTAGTCCCAAACTAAAAGCTAACCACATTATCAACACAACTGATTGCAAAAACCAACATTTTCACCAACTTAACATTACCCATGCCCAAGGAGAAATAAAACCTATAAATATTTGTACCACTGTGCAGATTTTCACGAGTGCAAGATTGACCACACGGTAAAATCTGCAGTAAAAGACATGCATTTTGGTTTTAGGTTTTATCTTCAAGCAATATTTTTACCAAATGAGCCATCTACCTGCTATAGACATTGAGAATCAAATACTGTTTTATACCAACCAAGAGTTGCACAATTAACAAACTGACCCAAGTTGACAGGAGACGTGGCAAAAGGAGTCAGACATCATACATGGAATCAATGAGGCCTGAGCACAAGTTATGCTTGTTGCAGATGAGCCTGGACTAACATGCAAAGTTCTTTTTTGTTCTACTGAACATTCGTGGCAGTTACGGTAGAAGGGTTTGCAATTGCAATCACAGATTCAGTAATCATAAAACCCCACCAGTCAGAGTAACAGGAACAAAATCAAAAAACGAAAAAGAAAAAGAAAAGAAATTTTTACTCTTAACCAGTAGTAATAATAGTAACAATAGATATTGTTTTTGGAGAAATTCTCTCTAACCTACATCACAGATACTTATGAATCAAAGTTGTAACAATACCAATTACAGTAATTAAAAAAAATAATACTGCTTTAGTTTTATCATTGGCAATTGCAACCAAGGCCAGTCTAACATATTTGCGTACATCGTTCATGAGAATTATCATTTATAACACTTTACGCAACATGTAATCAATATCTGCAATTTGAACGGCTCAGCAACAAGCTACATCTGGTGCTGTTAGTGCATCAATGGAGAAAAAACCTAGCACTGTAGACGACCAGGGGTGTCTCAGAATTTGAAAATGCCTCTATAACCTCATCATAGAAAGATACTTGAGTTGGGAAATCTACGTTTAAACAACAGTGTGTAAATAAATATATATATATATATATATATATATATATATATATACGGAAGTAGCAGGCAGTAAATTGTAGAATGGCATAGTAATATTAACACTGCTGTTTCACAAAGTGGTTCATAGCTGGTTGGCTTTAACAAAAAAAACAAAAACAAAAAAAAAACATATGATCAAAATGGAACTATTTCATTAATGTTTTTTTGGAGGAGGGGGGCGCATCAAAGTTTTTAAAAAACAAAAAATTAAAATATAAATTTTAAGAATATGCCTTCTTAAGAAAATCTCAGTTATCAACATATAGGCAACTCTAACATTTTCATCAATGAAGTTATAAAAAAAAAAAAAAAAAAAAAAAAAGGAGAAAGAACAGAAGCATGCCAGTCTCTAGAAACAGTAACTTTGAACATGGAAGAGATTTCATTTTTTTTTTCATTATCTTAGATTGTAAACCTCCAGGACCGCCACCTGCAGAAATTTCAACCCCCCCCCTCCAGGATAACATTATATACAAACAGCCATGGCAAGTAAAAAAAAAAAAAAAAAAAAAAAATTAAATGTTGACAGTAAACCAGTTCCAGCATTATATTCTGTGGAGAGTGAAGTGAAGTGACCTCTGTTGCAATGTCAGGGGGAGGAGAATGGTTATGGCCAAGAGTAAATTCACACATCCAGCCAGCTAGCTAGATATGCCAGGCTGATTCGTTTGTCTCTTGCAATACCTGCCAGCCTACACCCTACACCTTAAATACAAAAATCCAGGTGATGAAGGGGTGGGGGGTAGTGAATAACTTTATCATTTGGCGCTGCACAGTCTTTTTTCCTTGCTGGTTTTTCCTCTCTTTTTCATTTGTAATTTTTGTTTGTGATTTTTTTTCCTCGTTTATTTGCTGATTTTCGTGTTTTAATTTCTTTTCAATTCTCTCATTAGAGTTACCTCCCCATTGTTCTAGGATTCTTCCTTCAAAGCCGTAATACAGTTTTTCAACAACTGAAGCTGGGCCTGTAGGGAGACAAAGAAAATGATAAAATGAAAACAAAAAGAAAATGTGAACCCATTGTATACAAGAACAACACATTCAAGTACAAATTAACTTTTTTTTTGTTTTTTGAATAACCATGATTTTATATTTTCTAAAAATTTTCACCATTTATTTTGAAAATATTACCTGAACAACAATGTTCTGAAACATGAATTTTTTTTTGTGTAGTGATATAATGCTTTTATAAACCATTGTAATAACAAAATGACTATATATACACCATGAAATAACATGTCTGCCTTAATTTTTTCTTATATTTGCTCTATATGTATTTATATACATATATATTTAGAGCTCTCTTACAGAATTATCCTACCACTGTATGTACAGTATACTCCTTTGGATTCTTCTATATCTACACTGCATGCTTATACATAATAGAATTCTTGAAATTTGGTAAGGTAAATTCCAATAGAGACAAACTCCAAAGGGAACTCAATGTTAAAATTTATTGTTAACTTTAACAGGATATTATAATCAGTAAACAAAAGTTTACTATTTTTACAAATGGATTTGTAAAAATATCTAACTTTTCTTTCTGGATTATATATCTATAACTTTTCTTTCTGGATTATATATCTATAACTTTTCTTTCTGGATTATATATCTACAACTTTTCTTTCTGGATTATATATCTATAACTTTTCTTTCTGGATTATATATCTATCTTTTCTTTCTGGATTATATCTATCACTTTTCTTTCTGGATTATATATCTATAACTTTTCTTTCTGGATTATATATCTATAACTTTCTCTTTTCACAAGTTATATATCTATAACTTTTCTTTCTGGATTATATATCTATAACTTTTCTTTCTGGATTATATATCTATAACTTTTCTTTCTGGATTATATATCTATAACTTTTCTTTCTGGATTATATATCTATAACTTTTCTTTCTGGATTATATATATATATATATATATATATATATAACTTTTCTTTCTGGATTATATATATATATATATATATAACTTTTCTTTCTTGATTATATATATATATATATATATAACTTTTCTTTCTTGATTATATATATATAACTTTTCTTTCTTGATTATATATATATAACTTTTCTTTCTTGATTATATATATATAACTTTTCTTTCTTGATTATATATATATAACTTTCTTTCTTGATTATATATATATAACTTTTTTCTTTCTTGATTATATATATATAACTTTTTCTTTCTTGATTATATATATATATAACTTTTCTTTCTTGATTATATAACTTTTCTTTCTTGATTATATATATATAACTTTTCTTTCTTGATTATATATATATATAACTTTTCTTTCTTGATTATATATATATATATATATATATAACTTTCTTTCTTGATTATATATATAACTTTTCTTTCTTGATTATATATATATATATACAACTTTCTTTCTTGATTATATATATATATATATATATATAACTTTCTTTCTTGATTATATATATATAACTTTTCTTTCTTGATTATATATATATAACTTTTCTTTCTTGATTATATATATATAACTTTTCTTTCTTGATTATATATATATATAACTTTCTTTCTTGATTATATATATATATAACTTTTCTTTCTTGATTATATATATATAACTTTTCTTTCTTGATTATATATATATAACTTTTCTTTCTTGATTATATATATATAACTTTTCTTCTTGATTATATATATATAACTTTTCTTTCTTGATTATATACTTTTCTTTCTTGATTATATATATATAACTTTTCTTTCTTGATTATATATATATAACTTTTCTTTCTTGATTATATATATATAACTTTTCTTTCTTGATTATATATATAACTTTTCTTTCTTGATTATATAACTTTTCTTTCTTGATTATATATATATAACTTTTCTTTCTTGATTATATATATATATAACTTTCTTTCTTGATTATATATATATATATGTATATATAACTTTTCTTTCTTGATTATATATATATATAACTTTTCTTTCTTGATTATATATATATATATACAACTTTTCTTTCTTGATTATATATATATATATATATATATATATATAACTTTTCTTTCTTGATTATATATATATATAACTTTTTTCTTGATTATATATATATATATATGCATAACTTTTTCTTGATTATATATATATATATATATAGCTTTTCTTTCTTGATTATATATATATAACTTTCTTTCTTGATTATATATATATATAACTTTTCTTTCTTGATTATATATATATATAACACATACAGACTTCTTTTTTGTTTCTTGATTATATATATATATAACACATACAGACCTAACTTTTGTTTCTTGATTATATATATATATAACACATACAGACTTCTTTTGTTTCTTGATTATATATATATATATAACACATACAGACCTAACTTTTGTTTCTTGATTATATATATATAACACATACAGACCTAACTTTTGTTTCTTGATTATATAACACAGACAGACAATTATTTTAATTTGATAATGAAGAGAGATACTCACTCGAGCATGTTTTAATTCTAGTTCAACAAGTTCCACAAAGTTCTTGCGGAAATAAGCTATCCTACGAGTTTTAAACTCTGTCAGTTCTGGAAAAGAAAAGAATTAAGAAAATTAAATTTTAATTACAACACAATTGAAAGTCTCTGAAAGTTTGTACAACTGAATGAAAAAAGTTAATATTTCAAAAGAATTTGTAGTCGTTTATTGTTTAACATAGGTGTTTGTTGGCTTTAGTCTGTCCTTGAAATACAGATATTAGTAGTTCATTTGATATTCTGTATGAAGTCTTTAACTTCCAAAACTTAAGATAGTGTAAAAAAAGAGAGAGAACATTGGTAGGGGCAATAACAGTTTATTTTTAGGGGTGTAATCAATGAGAAATGTTTTTCTGAGCTAACAAAACTGGCAATTTACTAACCACCACTCAGAATCTATAATGAGATTAGGCAAGAGACAGTTCATAGACATGAAGTCAAAGGTGTGGTAGAAACATTCAAACCCCATGGTCTGCCTACCCAAAATAGCAACCTGCAAAACCACCAAACACTATAATCACTTCCCCACAATATCCTGCAACATATAGAGGGGCTTAAAAAAAAAAAAAAAAAAATCATACCAACCTTTTCTAGCATTATCTGATATTTTCTCAAACTTTTCAAATGCTTGTAGTTGATTCTTTTCAGCCTGCAATAAGAAAAGTCATTAAACTGAAAATATTTCAGATGTGATTTATTACTTTCTCATAAAATTTTTTTTCACCCTCTCTTCTAACTTTTCCAAACAAATCCTGAGAGTTGAAAGACGATTAAAGAATTTATTCATATTATGAACTCATTTAATGTCTTCTATCACCACTAATTTTTCTGTTGTTTAATCACCAAACCTCCCAATCAAACTCTGACAAAGATTAACTACCATTCCCCCACCCCCACAAACACACACCAAAAAATGCAATGTCAAAAGCGCATTTTTCTCTCAACAATGCTCTAACTATATACTTCCACTTTTTGCTTGGTATATTCGTTAAACTTTGCCAAATTATTCTTGTACATAAATAATGAAATAAACAGCACTTAACATTCTTCTAGCTGAATTTGCAATATTTCTCTTGTTTGTAGCAGCAGGCGAGTTTTAAGTCTGACCGTATTTCAAATCTCTTTCCAACCTGTTTCTCCAAGACTCAGGTGCAGACTGACTAATCTCATCTTGCATTCTGATTTTGTTAAACAAGCACCTCGACTGGGGTGGAAAAGAAGGGTATAAGGTTTCCATTTCCTTCACTGTATAACTCTTACCAGCTCAAAATGAAAACAATTACATTTAACCATTTCAACTTCCAATAAAAGGGGAGAAAACACACTCCCTCTATTTGTCTACCTGATCTTATCAACTGTCCTGGTAATCTAGTACACAGGAAATTGTTAAGGCCACATTTCAAACTAGGGTCACACATTGTCAAAACCCATAGACATGTGTTTTGACTAAAATCACTTTGATAAATTCGCTAAAAAATAATTTTGTACTCAGTATATTCCGCACTTGGGTTTTTCCACTTGTTAACATTTCAGCTACTTTTTCCAACAAAAATAATTATATTCTCCAATTTTAGAGAAATCTCTTCAGTGATATTTCATCCATCAAAAATGCAAGCAAAGTGTTAATATTTGTTTGTTTAGTGGCATATCAACTCCTGATGGGTCATTTAATGACAAAATTTAATTTTCTTGGGAGCATTAGTAAATTCTTTTACAAAAATACATTGCTGGTAATTTTACTGTGAAAATACATTTTTGTACTTTCATAGTGTTTTGACCTCATTTTGTTGAGGGTGGGGGGGGTTAACTATTTGCTCATAGCTAGGGCCATGAATAGGTGCTAGCACCCTGAAAACAACAACAATTAAGTGTTTCCATGCTCCTCAAACTCTCCTAATCAGAGGCTTTGCTGCCAGACTTAGTTTAATGTCATACCCAGGGTGCAAAGTGTTAAGGATTGAAGTTATTTAGTAAAATCTAAATCTAATATGAGGAAGAGGTCAAAAGAAACTGTTCAAAAATAATTTTAATATGTGGTCAGATTTTGGGAAGTGAGTTAAGATGAGAACTTTTTAACCCCTCATGGTAAACAAAGCTCAATACAACACAAAGCCAAATAGCAATAAACTGATTAGATATTGGTACTTCAAATTTTTAAAAAGAACCCCAACTGTCTTGAAAATCAGAATGGGAAGTACAAGTTTTTTATTAGATCTAAATAGACAACAGGCAAAATTTCTATACACATCAATGTGGCCACCTTATGCACAAAGTAGAAATTGACTCCAAATTATATATAATTTACAGAATTACAAAAGTACACATTTGGCACCAAATATATATTAAAGAATTTATATTATTTACACTATCTCCATTGTTTAGAATGTTTTCATCTTTATTGTCATATTACCAACGTTTCAGCCATTGAATGCGCCAGCCTTACTTCAGACGATACATGTTGAAATTTCAAACCTTTTATTTAGTCCACTGTGGTTGATTTTTCTAGTTCCATGTGCCATGCTTTTTCTTGATATTTCAGTTTCAGTTAATTCCCCTTTAGTAATTCAACTCTCCAAGTTTTTGTTCAACTCTGCTGAGGCTAAGTATTGAACTCACCACTCTTTGGGTCAAGTCACTGGATTACTTCAACGAACCATGTGTCCTTGACTTACTGAATGGTGTAAATAGTCATAATACCTCATCTCAGAAATATAACAGATATAGAATTTATATTGTTTTAACATTTAATTATTATTTTTTTAACAGTAAGGTTCACCTTTTGCAAGGCCTGATGGTCACTCAAGGTAAAGGGTTACATTAGGAGTCTATTTATGCATATAGGAGTTGAAGATAATGGTTAACCTAAGCCTTGAACAGGTTAAGATTGTAGTGATCAACGAAACATCTTGTTGCGAGTTGGTTCCACAAGACAGTGATTTGCAAAAAGAAGCTGTTCAAGTGGAACTTATTTCTGACAGATGAGCAAATGTGGGTGGCTTGCTATTATGTAAGTGGCATGGTGTGTTCTTGCCGTGTGATCAGAGAATGTAATTCATTCGAGCACTTTCCATGGAAGTAATGGTAGAGCAGCAAGAGGTTTGCCACATCCCACCTGCGGGAGAGTGGTTGGAAGGTGGAGAATAATTTGTCACCTACAAGGACACAGACATACTATCAAGGCCCAAATATGACAACAGTACTCCATTTTTGGCCTGATCCGGAGCTTGTAAAAGTTGAGGATAGCAGGAGCAGGTACTTATTTTAAAAAAAATAAAATAAAATAAAAATAAAAACCATAATTGACCAATAGTCACTATTGTATTTTTTTAATAAATAAATTAAAAAAAGTCAATCTTTCTATCTTGAAAAAGATTTCTAAAAGTCTGCAACCCCAAGTGTTCATACAAGGATGATTTTCTAGATGCGGCACAAGGCTAGAAGTCTAGGGCAGTCAATGAAAATCAAACTCACTACTCAGTCATAATTGTGCTAGCGAGACAAGTTTGCTAACCATTCAATGGGTGTAAGGATTTAGGTCATATTTATTGCATGAATAAGCTATGATTTCTTTTTCAATGACATACTGCAGATATACAATAAATGTAACATTTAAATAAATAAAACACCTACACAATTTTCTTAATAAAAAGTAAAAAAAATCTTTCAGAAAATATTTTTAATAACTGAGTATACTTTATACCATCTTTTCTTAATATTTTTTTAATTAAAGTGAGCACTTTAGATTTTGAATTATGATAATTTTATGAATGCAGTTTTGCTACAGAAACTTTGCCAAAGGTTAACCCTTAAGACAAAAAATAAAGAACTTTTGGTATCCAACACATTATCCTCAGAGCCAAGAAATCAGATATGAACCACAGCCTGCTATTTATTTTTACAAGTATCAATATATTTATCTCTATTTCTGAGATGAGGTATTTCATTGTTCAGACTGTTGTCTTCATCTTTGTCATAGTGATGATGTTTTGGCCGTTGTATGCTTCAACCTTCTTCAGGTGACTGGAATTTTGACCCAAACCCTTTATTTTTTATCGCTGAGGTAGAGTGTTCTTGTTGCATGAATCATTCCACTTCTGGATGTCCTCAAAGACACATCGCTCAGTGGATAAAAGCATTGGTTGGATTCAGTAATTTGACCTGAAGAGTTGCGAGATCAATACCTGGCAACAATAGAGGTGAACAAAAACTTAGAGTTGAGTTAAATGGTGATAACTAAGACATCCAGAAATGGAATGACTCATGAAATGAGAACAATCTACCCCAGTGATCAAAATAAAGGGTTCGGTTCAAAATTCCAGCCTGAAAAAGGTTGAAACATATAACAGCTGAAACGTCGTGAATATGACAAAGATGAGGACAACAGTCTGAACAATGTAAATAAAGAATTAATAGTTTAAAAAGAGAGGATTTAAAAGCTTAGATTAGAGTGGTGATATACAATTATGCTCCTTAAACAAGCTGAGTATGGAAGAATAACTTCTTAATTGAGCATGTCAGTGCAAAGCACTTAGGGGTAACACTCATCTATATTCAATCAGTCTCAACCAAAATATTTTGGTCTGGGATGAGAGTGGGCTGGGAGCTGAGATTTATGAATTTTTTTTTTTTTTTTTTAAGACAAACTAGCATGAAGGAAGAGTTCAAATTTCATAAGAACCATTAGCAACATCAACCCTAATCACCACTATAGAGAATCCTATCTGGCACAGTTTGCTTTTCCCATTTTCTTGTAGCAGCCATCCCATCTGGTCGTTGAACAATATGAATAAAGCAAAATGATTCCTTCACTTCAATTTTTTTTCCAACAACAGGCTCACTTTTTTTTTTTTATTATGCAACTTCTCCTGCACCCAACAACAACAACAACAATCACACCCAAGTAGTAGCATTTAAAACTCAACCATGTGTGGGTCTAAGGGACACTGTTACATTAGTCTACAATATAAGCAGGTAGTGTGTTGAGAGAGAGAGAGTGATATGCTTACTAACAGGTGCAAATATTTCTAGAGTTTCGTACAATTTAGGGATCTATTATCAAAATCTCTCAACCAAGAAGTCCCCACCTCAAGTTACAGTTGAACAGCACCTTAAGTTAAAAAATCAAAGTACTTACTAAGGCAACCTCTTTATTTTTTGTCCTTGCTTTGTCCAATGCTTTGTTGGCTTGTTCATAGTCTGCAAGTGAGCGTGACCGACGGTACAGCAGGTCTTTGGCAGCAGCAGAGTCTCGCATGTAATATCGCAGAGTGTCGCTGATTTTCAGGTCCTCATCTGATGCCACTCGGCCCTCCAGCTTCTACAGAAAAAAAAAAAAAAAAAAAAAAAAAATGCAAATATGAAAAATACATATCCACTTTTAACTTGTAAAAAAAAAACTGCTTACAACATGGCTTGATCAATTGTAGTATTTATAAACATTATTATATGCATGCTTATGATTACATGACCAATGTGTTTTATTCTTTAGTTCTACTAGTTCAGACATTTACAGCTAGGACATACTGTACAACTTCCAAGGAGTCAAATCAACCTCATTTATTGTTCTAAATATGAGAAAGTTTAATTCAAGACAGTGTTTTTTTTCTCAATAATTGCTACTTTGTGGAACATATTCCTGTGTGGTTGCTTCCCTAAACACTACAATCTTAACATTTTCAAATCAAGAGTCAGTTGTTACCTACCCTCTTTATCCTTAGGATTTCCACTTTCAACCACACAATTCATTCATCATGACCATTTTAATTGAAGCCCATCTACCTTGAGTGACTATCGAGATTTGTATTAGGATATTTCTTATTACTAAAATTCACCTAAGTGCACTTAGGGAATGTTGCTTGTTCTGCCAGGTTTCTTTACTTTGCCTATTTTCCTGAGCAGCTGATCAAATCTAACATGATTTCTATATAATCCTCTCATCCTACTGCCATGGTTTCAGAGATTAGTTACACCTGTTTATATCATACTTATTCACCTACAATCTCTTAAGTAACAAAAACAAATCATAAATAGGAATAAAACTTTTTGATCAAATTTTGGCTTGAATAAGAGGGTGGACTCTCCAACTTATTAACTACCATGTTACAACACAAAAATATGAGGGGAGGGACAGTTCTGAGAATATATATTATTCTTTATAGTTTGATAATTTTATTTATTTAGCTGGCAATATATAAGAGTTCAAATATCAAAGGTAGCAGTAAATCTATCAATTTCCCAGAATAAAGCATAAGCAATTTATAATGGTAATAAAAACAGATAGCATTATATAAAGGTCCAAATATCCAAGATAGCAATGAACAATGGAGGGGGGAAAAATATTCTTCATTTCTCAAACTTGTACTACTTCCATGCTCATGATACATCAAAACATCTCGCCAGAGATAGAAAAGACAAATGCTACTTTTGATTAATTATGTTTTCATGCAAATTATGAAATTACTTCATTTTAAGTTTTTAGGAGTTTACTAATAGGAAAGAATAGTTTGCAAAGTGAAAAATATTTACCCTTGCTTTCTCTAAGGCTTCAGCTAGTTTGGTGAATGTTCTAGACAAAAGAGAAAAAACAAACATTATAAGAATGAAGAATAAGCTTTGTAGAAAAAGTAATATATAAAATCAAATTCTTTGTTTATTCTTTTAATCATTTAACCCCAACCAAGGGAATACCACTACTAAGACACAAGGAGTTACAAAGTATTAGAGACTACAAAGAACAAAATACTATGAGGGAGAGAGAACAATAAAATAACAAAAAATAAGAATACAGAAGATAACAATTGACATTACATTTAAATTTTTGAAGATTAAAATTGACTGGGATGCAAGAAACCAAAAAAGAGTTTTACAAGTGAGAAGTGCAATAGAAGAAACTGTCAGCATAGAACTTATTGTTACATCAAGTCATTTCAATTGTAAATTGAGGAGACCTTGCCACCAATTCAGCATTGCACTGATATTGCAGATTCTTCTTTAGATTTTGTCAAGAATCTCTAAACATATAGCAGAAGCACCAGACCAAATGTGGCAGTGATATTCAAAGCAAGGATGAATAATAACAAATATATACGAGAGATTTTGGCAAGAAAAATTATCTAGCATGATCCAGGGAACCAAGTTTCCTAGTTGCAGACGTAGTAATTCATTCACTATAATCTTTCCACTTAATATCAGTGGAAAATGTTAATTTGAGAAGGCATAATGAGACAATCTCATGGAGGTTAGTATCAGCCATGCTGAAAGAAGATAAAAACGGATATGACAAAGATTAAAACACAGTAGTTTGATTTGGGAAGCATTAAAATTAAGAAGCCATCCTTTGCTCTAGTTAACAGATTGTAGATCATTTTTTAAATCAGCTGCCAATTAGACCTTATCAAACCGCTAAGACTCACTATTAAGACAGATCAAGGAAAATGCCATGAAATCAATATTTGCTGAAATTGTGAGATTGTCTCTTCATTATTTTGTGTATTCTTTAGATTAGTGCCACTATTTCACTGATATACCTCAGCAAAACCAAGGAATATATATATGTTACATACAGTGGCTTTTGAAATCATTGAGGATATTTTCTTTCCTTTAAAGAGACCAAGTCTAATAATTATAAATGTGTATGTTAAGGTCTTCAGAGATTGAAAGATCAATGATATCATGTAGTTATTAACTCCTCTCATAACAACAATCAATAAAATGGTTGATACTTGTTTTAGTCTCTTATTAAAAGGATTTGTCACATTTACTAATACACAAGTACCCTTGGGAAAAGTTATCAATCTCTTTCCCCCAGCTATAGGTTAAACAGGAGTGGTATCTGGAAAGATCATTGTTATTCTCAAGAAATTAAAGTAATATTTGCAGAGGAAAACAAAATTATTATTACAATCCAAAATATGTTTTGGCTTTAAATATCCACAAAGGGTTGATGAGTTATAAAAAAACAAATTTCATTAAAACAAAACCCTAACATTCAGTTCTTATGATTGTTCTAGTGGTGTTATAGTTAAAAAGATGAAGAAAAAATAAAGTGTCTTAAAGATCACCTGATACAACATATACCTGAAAAGGGCTGAAGCATATATTAATTGAAACAGTTGGTTAAAGAAAAGGTTAAAAATATATGAAATAAAGAAAACAGAAACAGGTTTTTTATAAAAAAAAAAAAAATTAAAAAAAATCTACCTATATACATAACAAACAAGGATGTCCATTTGTTTCAAGAAATAAGAAATATATTCTAGTCAGCAGTTTTACAGTAGTTTTAGTAAATATTCTTATTCAATGATTAAAGTTATGTATTTGTTTTTGTCAATTGAATGACAAAAGACTTATCATAATTGAGAAAAAAAAATTTATTTACAATAACATAATTCATTTTTTTTAAATGAAGTTTTTTATTTGGTTTTAAACAACTGCGAAAAAATTTGATCCCAGCAAAATGCAATCAACTGCAAACAAATTGGATTGCTACAAAATGCAATCAACTGCAAACAAATTGGATTGCTACAAAATGCAATCAACTGCAAACAAATTGGATTGCTACAAAATGCAATCAACTGCAAACAAATTGGATTGCTACAAAATGCAATCAACTGCAAACAAATTGGATTGCTACAAAATGCAATCAACTGCAAACAAATTGGATTGCTACAAAATGCAATCAACTGCAAACAAATTGGATTGCTACAAAATGCAATCAACTGCAAACAAATTGGATTGCTACAAAATGCAATCAACTGCAAACAAATTGGATTGCTACAAAATGCAATCAACTGCAAACAAATTGGATTGCTACAAAATGCAATCAACTGCAAACAAATTGGATCTCTACAAAATGCAATCAACTGCAAACAAATTGGATCACTACAAAATGCAATCAACTGCAAACAAATTGGATCACTACAAAATGCAATCAACTGCAAACAAATTGGATCGCTACAAAATGCAATCAACTGCAAACAAATTGGATCGCTACAAAATGCAATCAACTGCAAACAAATTGGATCGCTACAAAATGCAATCAACTGCAAACAAATTGGATCGCTACAAAATGCAATCAACTGCAAACAAATTGGATTGCTACAAAATGCAATCAACTGTAAACAAATTGGATTGCTACAAAATGCAATCAACTGCAAACAAATTGGATTGCTACAAAATGCAATCAACTGCAAACAAATTGGATTGCTACAAAATGCAATCAACTGCAAACAAATTTGATCCCTACAAAATGCAATCAACTGCAAACAAATTTGATCCCTACAAAATGCAATCAACTGCAAACAAATTTGATCCCTACAAAATTCTTTTAATAAGATGTTCAATTCCTTGAAAAAAATTTTTTAAAAATGCCTAGACCAGGAAGGATGGAATCAATAAGTTGCATCAAAGATGGTGAAAGGTAGTGAAACGAAATGGCAGATATGTCATTTAAATAAAGCAATGTATAGATATTTAAATGCAATCAACTGCAAACAAATTGGATTGCTACAAAATGCAATCAACTGCAAACAAAGGCTACAAAATTGGCAATTCAACTAAACAAAATTGATTATCAATCAACTGCAAACAAATTGGATTGCTACAAAATGCAATCAACTGCAAACAAATTGGATTGCTACAAAATGCAATCAACTGCAAACAAATTGGATCGCTACAAAAATGCAATCAACTGCAAACAAATTGGATCTCTACAAAATGCAATCAACTGCAAACAAATTGGATCACTACAAAATGCAATCAACTGCAAACAAATTGGATCTCTACAAAATGCAATCAACTGCAAACAAATTGGATCACTACAAAATGCAATCAACTGTAAACAAATTGGATTGCTACAAAATGCAATCAACTGTAAACAAATTGGATTGCTACAAAATGCAATCAACTGCAAACAAATTGGATTGCTACAAAATGCAATCAACTGCAAACAAATTGGATTGCTACAAAATGCAATCAACTGCAAACAAATTGGATTGCTACAAAATGCAATCAACTGCAAACAAATTGGATTGCTACAAAATGCAATCAACTGCAAACAAATTGGATTGCTACAAAATGCAATCAACTGCAAACAAATTTGATCCCTACAAAATGCAATCAACTGCAAACAAATTTGATCCCTACAAAATGCAATCAACTGCAAACAAATTTGATCCCTACAAAATTCTTTTAATAAGATGTTCAATTCCTTGAAAAAAATTTTTTAAAAATGCCTAGACCAGGAAGGATGGAATCAATAAGTTGCATCAAAGATGGTGAAAGGTAGTGAAACAGTGGCAGATATGTCATTTAAATAAAGCAATGTATAGACATTTAAATATTGTCTTTGAAATTCACTTTAAAAATATGTTACAAACTTTTGTTTGCTGGCCTAATATTATGATATTGATGTTCAGCAGCCAAATTTTAAACAGTCAAAACAATTTTAATTAAAATATTCCAAAAAACATAAAAAGCCTGAAAAAGTGAGAATGATCAAGGTCACAAATTTGGCTCACTTATCTAATTCTGTGTTTTCTATGGTTGCCAGCTGGACAAATCCTGATGAAATTTGTATGTAACAGTCTGCAACATCTGGGAAGAGAAACAAAAGAAAAAAACAACTGTAAAATGAATTAAAAAAAAAAAAAAAAAAATAGGACATCACAGCTCAAAATTAACAGAGAAAAAAAAATTAGATGCTATTAATACTATCATGTTAAACATGGATTTTATGAATGTGTGAGTTTATATATGACAAAAAAAATTTCAGATAGATTGTCATCAGGCTAGAAAAATAAAGTGTTATTACATTCAGATGAAAAAAGCTTTGATTTGTAATATAGCTAGAGCAACCACAATCCCAGATACTTTATGCAATTTAACCAAGTGATTTCCACTTAAAAACTTTGCTCCATATTTTCCTGCTTCTCTTCTTACTAACCAAAAAGTTTTGGTTTAAGAGTTATTTGCAACTTAAATTAATCAGTAATATTTAATGAACTGCAGGCTAATTAGCCATTCAGCTTGTTGCTATAGATAGATTTTTATATGAAATGCATATGTGCTAACTGGCTGAAACACTGAAACCACTTCTGCAATAGCAAACAAAATTGTTCTTTTGTTTCCACTGAAGAATGTTTAAATTTTTCTCTTGAAAAAGTTCATTTGATTTAACCAACGTATATTCCAACATTTTCTAAGCATAGTACATAACATTTCAGCTTGTAACTTCTTTAGATTTTGAAGACATTAAGAGAGAGAGTGAGAGAGATAGAAAGAGAATGGTCATAGAAAGCAATACTGCATAGTGACTGTCAGTTTCATGCTTCAATGTGATCTTGATCTGAAAATCCACATTAAAATTTGAAACTGACAGTCACTATGCTATGTTGATTATATATATATATATATATATATATACACACACACACACACACACACAAGAAAATATGTAAGTTACTGAAATCTTTTTATCTTTTGAAAGTCAACCTGAGAAAATGAACCATAAAAGTTTACAAATTTTTTATATAAAGATATTTCGGGGGAGGGGGATAATATATCATATATACCAGAACAATGTTAAAAAAATTAATGTCAAATTGGAATAAAGTTTTCATGTGAAATTTAGAAATTTGGACAAAAGTGTTCATGCTGATGTAACTACACATATGCATGAAGGAGAGGGAATGATGAAATTTTAATCTTTTTAAATCTAAATGATTTTTTTTTAAATATGTTTTTCTTTTTTTTGGGTATATTGTCTAGCTGAATTTCATTTAGTTTCTTTTTCTTTGATTTTATCACTTCTGTTATTAAATATCCCATATTGTGAGAATAGATCTGTCAAGAAAGATAAATGTACGAACCTGCATGATGAGGAGATAAAGTGGAAAATATTTTTATCAAAGACTCATTTTGCCAGAGAAAGCTAATGTTCTCTTTGGTATCATCAGTTTGACAAAATATTTCCATGAAAATAAGTCTTATCAAAAAGAAATGGCAATGCAAAGAAAAATGAGATGTTGAATATGCCTCAGCTTTTCTTTGCATTTCCTTTTTATAAAACTTATTCAACTCCCAAATATCTATATCCAGTAAATAATAAGATACATTTTAATACACAAGTTTTTCAATATTGCTAGATTTGGGAGGTAAATAGTAGATGGTGATTTTCTAAGCATACCTTAGATGTGGCACAAGGTCGAAAGTAAGAGACACCCAGTGAGGATCGAACTCACTACTCAATTGCAATGATTCTAGCGAGACACACTTGCTAACCATTACACCACCCCGAGGTACCCAAGGTATATAGTAGATATAATAAACAATATTTCTTCAGATCAACTGTCATAAGAAAAAAGAAAAATAGAAAAGAAAAATTATTAATTATTGCCATAAAAGAATTATCTGATAATAATGTATAAATTAAAGTTTATATTTTAAAATATCCTTTTTTTAGAGATTACAGAAGGTATTAAGCAATAAACTCTTCCTGTTTATATTGTATCACATTGACAAATAGCAGCAATGATTCAATCTTCTTTTATTTAACAATAAAATTTAACAAGCTAATTGTTCCATTAACAGAGATAACTCAACAGTTGTTAACATGCAATACAGTTGTGTCTAACAATTTCCTGGATGGAAAGTGACAATGAGCTTAAATACATGTTGATATTTTGATAGTTTTAAGCTAAAAGGTCACACTGTGTCTCAAGAATAAAGGGACTTGTTTATTACATCCTGGTCACCAGAATTTAAATTTCTCTTAAAAGGGATTTTTTCTTTTTAAATTAAGTTTACAAAGTCATGATTTCAGTATCAATTGCAACAATTAACTTACTGTTAAAGATTAAAGAAATCTTCAGTTCATGCCGTCTGTAGTTTTTGTAAAGTCTAGATTTACTATGTGAAATTGCCTGATTTTTATGTGTCAATAAAAAAAAAAAAATTCTACAAAAAGAGCCAATAAAATTTCCATTAAAACAGTAAAATTAGTTATGAATTTATGATTTTATGCAACTTGTTACCGAGTAACCAATATAGTGAATTTAAATAATTTAATTCTTTTTGTTTTAGTCAAAAACACTTTTCAAATAATGTGTACTAGCCAACTCCCCATCTTCTGAAGATTTCTCTTAATAATTTTAAAATAATTCAGTAGATGACACCATTTATGGTAACTGAACTTTTGGCAATTACCTTACTCCGTTTCCATCATTCAATACTGTGCATGAAAAAAAAAAAAAAAGAAAGAAAAGCATACTGTTGAATGATCTATCCCCCACTCATTGTCCACCACCCCATTGCATGTTAACATTTATAGCGTAAACAATGATCTGCAGGTAGCATAGAGTGGCAGTTGACAGTTGAAAGAGAAGGATGGAAGGAATATTGTTCATGTGAATGGGATGAATGAGAAAGTAACTTCATTTTTTAGTACTAGACTTTGCATGACAAGCCTTTACTCTAGTCGCATGCCAAATTAATGCAATTATGTCAATAAATATTCAAAGTAAAGTATCTGTTCTTATCAGCTTAATTTGATTCTCTCTCCGCTTCTATCTTCCTTTCATTTTCTCACTGAAACCAAGTAGCGTCTTTTCCTCTTTCCATATGATCAAAACAGAATAGTCCATTATGAGATATTGACAGGGTGTGATGGTCATGCAAACTAACAATGGGAGAGACAAGCAATATTATACTAAGATAAATTATAATCAAAGCAAATGCACCTGATTTCATTAAGAAATTAAACAGTTTAAAGTTCTGTGTTTAAATTCTTCCCAATTTTCAATGAAAATTTCTGTATACAGCTTTTATTATTAACAGTATTACTATTTAATCATGTAATCGTATGAGGGTAAAAGAATATTTAAGGCATTTGGAATTAGAAGGTACTTTCTGCCGCAAAATAAAAAAAAAAAAAATGAAAAAATCATGTTTAAAGTTTGTTGACTTTTGAAATGCCATAACTTTTGAAAGTACCTTCTTGTACTGAAGGCCTTATTTATTTTTAATAAATCTTCTCTGTCAAGTCATAACTTACAGAAACATAGATCACATACAACAATAAAATGGTAAGCACAGATATTGAAAGAATTAAGTTTGACATTCAGACAGAAAAATAAAAAATAAATGTAAAAAGAAACTTACTTTTGTGTGTCTTGGTCATACGGTCACTTTTGGCTGTAGCATCTTTAATCTTCACGTGATATTCTACCAAAAATGTTTTTTGCTGTTCAAAGAAATCATCTACATCCTGAGAAGTAAAAGAAAAAAATGAAAAATAAATAGGGTTTTTTAGTGACCTATTAATAAAAAAAAGATGTAAAAATTCTTGATCATATATTTTTTTCTATCAAGCACAATGATACACTACAAATAAAAAAAAAATCTTGCCAAAGATAATAGAGTTCCTATTTTATTAACAGGCTCACACTGTTATTTGGCTTATACTGTAATACTAGATTTTACAAACCAACAAATACTACTCTTAGTATCAGAATAAAAACCATTCTAAAACCTAAATTACTTTTTTATATAAAAACTATTTTAAACATTAAAAAAAAATAGTCAGAAACTTCCAATAATATATAAACCTAAGAACTGACATTTAAAAAAAAATAAAGTAATAAAAAAAAAATTTTTAAATCGATTTTTTTAATTTAAAAAAACTTTAAAGATAAAAAAATTCTCACATGATATCCATATCTATAAATAAATGGTTCATTGCACACCTATTGCTAAAAGTAGAGTTTAAAACTCAAATTACACCAATAAAAAATTTTAAAAAATGTGAAAGTTGGACAAACAAACAGCAATCACAATCAAAGAAATATACTAAATAAATTTACATAAATAAAATTATTAAAACTGGAAAAACTGCTTGAATTTTAAATAAAACTCAGCCAATAATAGCAATGATGATAAGATCCTAAATAACAAGTTTATGTTAATTGGCAAAAACAAATATTTTTGTTGAATATTTACTGTCAAGTTTTTTTTCCAAGAGAAACTCATTAGCTTCAGGCCAGACAAAAAAGAAAACACATCCATGTTTCTGTTTTGTACGAGAGAAAACAGAACAGCTGATACAATTATTCCATTTAAATAGAAAGCTTAGTACAACCATCATAATAACATTGTTGAAACTATTACACAAAATAGGTTGAGAGGTGACATCTGGGTAGAACAAAGAATAGTTGAGGAGAAAGGAGAGAAATCTTACTCGTGCACATACTATTCTTGTGGCATTATAAATGAGTAACTAGTGCTTTGACAAATTAAAACATGAGGAAAACAAATGAGAATTGAGCTCCTACAAGGAACAAGCTTTGACCCAACCGCTTCAACGAATATGCACTGAAACTGCCAATAAACATTTTACTGGAAAGCAAAGAATAGAATGTACAGAAATGGCAAACCAAGAGCATGGATAAAATGAGGAATGTGCTCTTCATAGAAAAAGTAGCCAAGGATTGACTCTGCTCAAAAGCTTACCAAGATCTTCCTTTCAAATCTAAAAGGGAATGACCACTGAAGAATTTTGAAGGGGGTCATGGTTATTGGTTTACCTTGAGTTAATATCACCTAAGCTTAGTTTGGCACAAGAACAAATAGGAGAAAGATGAGAGCAAAATCTGGCTGTTTACCACAGTTTGAACAACCCTATTTGGTATGAGTGTAAAATAAATAATTTTAATTCCCATATAAACAAGTTTCCATATGAAATAAAATTGTTCTTTGTGTGGTAAAAATAGAGAATCCTTTTGGTAATTCTTTTATGATCATATATAACAAAATTTGTCTGAATTTCTGGAATGAAGAATTATCAGTATACACCTATGGACTATTGTCCTCATCTGTGCTATGATCACAACATTTCAGCCATTGTGCCCTCTTGCTTTCATCAGATGTTTGTCAATCATGCTGACCTTCAGGAAATTGCAAACTGCATCCTTTATTTAATCTAAGGGAGTAGATTGTTCTAATTTCACTGACCATGTTTCCAGGTTTTCTCTTCAGGAGTAACCCATGGAACAATAGTCTAGCAGATTAAAATGTTGATTTGTGAATTTGGTGACATAGTAAGTGCGAGTTCAATCCTTGGGCCAGGCAGAGTGTACTTGAACTCAGTGGAAATGAGGTCAAGTAATAACTGAGCAGTACTAAATAAGGTCTAGACAAAATATCCCTAGACAAGTTTTCATTAAACAATCTGCTCCTGTAGATAAAAGATACAATTCAAAATTCCCTGAATGTTATCCAGATCAACAAGTAATTAATGAAGTCTGGCAGGAAGAATGGCCAACACAGATGAGAACAATAGTTTGCATGTAAATAATGACAATAAAATAATTTCTACTACCCTCAGTGGAAATATATGTAAAGTACAGTAACATTTTACAAGAATGGAAAACATGAGTCAGTAAAGTTAATTAGTATTTTGTGCTGAGGTTGGCTATTTTTAATTTTCACTAATGACCTGAAGAAAGGCATGAAAGCATATTTTCCTGAGATATGTCTTAAGAAGATTTCTAATCACTGACTTGTCACAGTGGTCAATGAGCAAGTACTGAGACATTAGATTTCCATAACTATCTTTCCTACACCCTGTCGGCCAAGACATGAATCAAGAATTACTTGGTGATATTACTATAAAAACAGAATATTTAATTTACAGGGTGTCTACTGACAATGTGCAGTATGCTCACTGCCAATGTATAAGTTTTAGTATAGAATAAAATCAAAATGGAAGTTTTCTCTCTCTCTGTTAAAAGAATTATCAACAAAAGATGCAGTACTATATTTTTATCTTTTGTTGATAATTCCATTAAATCTTTAACTAAAACATCATTATCATCAGTCCCATGATGGGGTGTAGTTGATGGGTAGCTGCACAGCTGAGAACCTGACAAGTTCACTCCACATATCTGGATTGAAATCCATAGAGATATTCATTCATATGCAGTATATCTTAAAATAAATAGACCTAGCAGAACACACTCCTTTCAGGTCAAGTCACAACTTATGTCTAACAATTTGAAGGCTAGTCTTTGTCACAGCCACAAGACCTTCGATTCCATTCGGGTAACCTTCTAACCTGGTTATTGACTTAAGTCCAAGAAGCCTTCTGCTCAGCAATGCAGTGTCATCATCTGATACTGGCTGAATAAGAAGTTATGGTTATGGAGTCGAGTCTAACCCTCTGTGTTAAAGAGCCATTGGCTTCACAAGGGGCATCTGACCGTCAAGTTTTTAATCCTGCTGGGTGTCTAACAACTCTCCTCATCACAAAAGCCTGGTGTGGGAATCGGTTTAGTTGTTGATGACCCAGTCATGCAGCTGGTATAACTAGATTACATGGTACTAGTAATACTCGTAGAGTGACTCCACATGAAACTAAAACATACAGAATTTCAACATTTGAAAACTATTAGTTGAAATAGGTTGAAAATAACTGAAACTTACTTTCTGGTTGGACAAGAGAACTTCATCTGCTGATTTTGATAAGGTTTTAAAAAGCCTCCAAGTTTTTCTTTCTTATTTTTCCCTCTGACACTTAACTGTAAACAAAGAAAAAAAACACAAAGTAAATGAGAATTAAAATAAACAAAGATGGTCAATTAAAAATGAGATAATTATAAGAGTAACAAGATTTGTGCATTTTAAGTTTGTTTTTTTATTATTTAAAACCATAAAAACCAGATTATTTAAAACCATAAAATATTATAAGAATCTTTTTATTTTTGGGAATAATGATGATTTAGCAATATAAGTCTTACTAATTAACCTATAACTTGTGAGAATGGTGGAGTCATACCTTTTCCAAGGGTATTTGCAGGTAAATGAATATATCTAACAACTGGAATTGGAACTCTGCAGTTCAATTAACAATTCCTAATTCATTATACCACCTGCATATCCAATTTTACAGCACCTGGTATTCCCAAGCAGTCACCTACCTACTGACCAAGTTTGACAATGCTTGACCAGTGATCAACATGATATGGCTATAAGCTCCAGATTAAAAATAAAATTTTTTAATTGAGCTTAAAATAACAACAATGTTTGTTTTGACAAACAGCAGAAAATGAAATATGGACAGCCCTTTGATGGATTTGATAAATTTGAGAATAAGAGTGAAGAAAATGTTTAAGGTAATGGTTAAACTAGTTGTTTCCTTACAAAGAAACATTGGGCATTCATTGACTGAACAGTTAACATTATTGTCAATTGAAATTTATAAAATCCTTTTTCTTAAAACAATTTTTCAGGAAAATAGCTTATCCTTCTTTCAACTGCTGACAGATTTCCTTCCTAACTTTTTGTCTAAGGTAGTATTCAATGTCATTATCTTGATTATATCATCATTTTCCCTTATAGTTATATGTGCTGCCTGTTTTAGTTGTTGCTGCTGCAAGTTTTCAAGTCATGGGGTTTGTTATTTGTTACACTTCTTTATGATTCTATAAAATATGAGGAAGTTGACTGAAAATTTTCATTTGCTTGTAGCCATTTTTAATAACTGATCTAAAAAAAATATATATAGCTGATAGCTTAGATATTTCTGAATGAACTGGATGTCATGTATGACATCCACATGAGAGTCTAGATCTGATAAGGCTATTTAAGAACATGACTTTAGTTATTAGGTTAATGTTTGGGTTTTGTAGTATCATGTGGTGTTGGACAAAAGTACATTTAGTGCAGCCTATTCTATGTTCAATTTCCTTATCACCTACACTAAATTTGTTATAACTAATTTTTGTTTACTACTAATTTTAAATGAGAAAAAGCATTTAACTGGAGTCTGATGTATTTCTTCCTAGTTTGAAAAACCAAAACAAATTTGCTCTCTTTTAATTGCCTTTTTACCCTACCATCAGCATGGCTGATGATAACCTCCAAGAGAGTGACTCATTACATCTTCTCAGGTTAATATTTTCTGCTGATTTGAAGTGGAAAGATTATACTGGATCACTTGCTATGCCTGATGCTAGGAAAATTGATTCAATATGTCGTGCTAGACAATTTTTCTAACAAGAATCTATCTTACACCTTTACAAGTCAATTATTCATCCATGCATTGAATATTGCATTCACATCTGGTCTATTGCTGTTTTTTGTTTTACCCAAAGCAAGAAAGTACTGCCACTGGTGTACAGGAGGTTACAATGAGAGGAGAGGGAAGACAGAAAAAAAAACAGTACAGGTGATGCTGTAGAAAGGAGAAGAGAGAAATGGGAGTCAAGGAGATAGATGGCAATTGATATTGTATGTAAACTTGGAGATTGTAGCTCTCAGGAAACAAGCATGAGGAAGGGAGTTCCACAGGTGGGAAGTGCAAAAAAAAAGAAACTGCATCTGATATGCATTTAAAAATTCTTGAAAAAAACAAACAAACAAGAATCTGCAAAGTTATTGATCCTGACCTGGCATTTGAAATTCAACCTTTTTCTCACCACTGTAATGTAGCTTCCCTATGCCTTTTTCTATAAATATTTATATAGTAATTGTTCTGATGAAGTTTTCTTCATGGTACCTAGACTTTAAGAATTTAAGTGCCATATTAGATAGGCAACTAGGTTTCACCAATTTACAGTTGAATTAACTAGATGTAACCATATATTCTTTTCTGACAGTTTCTTCTCTTGTACTTCTCACTTGTAGAACTTTCTTCTTACTTTCCAGTCAACTTTGATCTTCAATAATTTAAATGCAATATAAATAGTTATTGTTTATCTTCTTAATTTCTATTCTTTATTCTTTTCTTAATTCTGTTTTTCTTTTTCTCATATTCTTTCACACTCAGTAATCACCTGCATCTTAGTAGCTTTATTGCATTGCTTGGGGTGAAATGATAAATATTATGTACGTACAAAGGAACTTAAACTTGGTTTAATCAGAGATAACATTGATATTATTCCTTTTTATAAACTTTAATAATAAATATCTTAAAATCAAGATGCATGATGTCTGAGTTGTTAGAATGTTCACTTTCCAACCATGAGACATGGTTTCAAATCTCACCATGGTTGATTTGTCAAGAAAATGACTTCTTGATGTTATTGACCTGGGGAAGTGATCTCAGTATAAATTCCTAAAAACCTTTGTGAGTGAATTTGAATAGACAAAAATATTTGAAATTGTTGATGGTTGTGCTAGTACACAACCACAAGTCATTGTAATGGAGGGTTTGAGCGTACTGGCCTACTTCAGACTGTTGGTCATGCCAGATAATGAGCTCTCTTCTAGAAACTGTAACTAAGCTTTGCTCACTATAGTTGCAGTATCAGCCACCGATGGGTCTATTTATGTTGAACAAGCACAAATATGCCTGAGCAGGGGTCTGTAACAGGGATTGGCTAGCTACCCTAGTAGACTGGGATACAAGTGGCCAGCTATATCATGTACAATGTAGAGAAAAATCTCTTCAAACTGAAATAAGCATACTTACTTAAAAATATTATCTTGTTTGTTTTAAATAATTAAAATTAAATATATTTAGGTATCATTTAAATTAGCAATGTCTTATACTCCATTTTTGTTATTAATCATTAAACAATGTTAATCAGTGTCATATATTGGATACTTTGTAAACATTAATAGATTATTTACTGTCAGGAATAATGTTATTACAACCAATATATCTTTATTAATTTATACAACAACAAAATGAATATATAGCCTACAAGAATGTCCTTTTATAAATAAATAAATAAAAAAAAAACATCAATGTACCACAACTGATACTCACATCATGATTATATTCAAGAAACACTTGGAAGTTCACATCTCCCCTGAGGGTGGGATGAGCTGCCAGTCTTTGCAAGAACACTTCGTGCATAGCAACAGTTTTTTTGAATGTTGCAAGATATTCACTGAAAAAGACAAAACCAAGCCAAGCATATCAAACAACCAGATGTAGACTGATAATAAATACTGAAAGAAAGGAATAAAAATAAAATTGATAGAGAAGTTTCCTTTGTGAATTTCTGATAATGTGAATACCAGGTATTTTGACAAAAAGGTCTTATCACTGGTATTTTACTATAGTTAAAGAAAAGCAGTTCAGTTAGAACGATTACCTTAACTGCTTTGCTTACTGAGGCCTCATCATATATGGGGTCAAGAAAAAGAGAGGTTTCTCTCTTGAAAAGCAGACTGCAGTCTTTTAAGACTGCAAATGCTAAAGTTTAGTTAACTGCTTTTAATGCTACGGCAAGGCAAATCAGATTTGCCCATTTTCTATAAATATTCAAGTTTCTGCTTTTCAAGAGAGAAACCTTTTTTCTTGACCCCATAAATGATGAGGCCTCAGTAAGCAAAGCAGTTAAGGTAATCATTCTAACTGAACTGCTTTTCTTTAACTATAGTAAAATACCAGTGATAAGACCTTTTTGTCAAAATACCTGGTATTCATATTACCAGGTATTTTGACAAAAGTGGATTCATGACTTTCTCAAGAGCAATCATACCAACATAATCAGTTGTACACTATTTACATTATTCAGACCATTGTCCTCATCTTGATTGCCATTTGTATGTTTCAGCTGTTGTACGCTCCAGCCTTCTTCAGGTGCTAGGAATTTCAAACTGAACCCTTCATTACGATCACTGGGGTATATCATCCTCATTCCTTTTGGAAAGCCTATTTTAGTAGTCATGAGTTATCTCCTTCTAACCTGACTCTCTAAGTTACTTGTTAACTACTGCTGTGGCCTGGAACTCACAAATCTTTGGGTCAAGTCAATGGAACTAACCAACGTCTACATCCAATAGGCCATGTGTTCTTAAAGACACAACAACTGAATTTCTGGGACTTATAAACCTAATGTTCAGTAACCATTTTTTTTTTTTTACCAGAGTTCATATTACAATTTTTTGATGTTAATGGTTTTCTCTAGTATATTTTTACCAGAACTCATAATCAAATTTTTGACACTAGTGATTTTCTCTGGCACTCCATATTACTGCTTCCCATATTGTATTCATCGCTAAGCTTGGTTGGCTTAGGAGATTTTTGTAGCCAGGCATATGTGCCGATTCCTTAAGTTTACATAGTTTTCGGTAGCATTCTCTATCATTTCAACTTCATCCCATAAGGGGTAGTGATCCCCTTTCTCCCTCCATATGTGGTCAGCTATGCCTGATTCTTTTTTTATCTCCCTCATGTTACAGCCTTGCAATATTTTTGTAGCCTTACCTTAAGGGGATGGTTTGTTTCTCCTTTATATTTCTTTCCACAGCTACATGGAATGGCGTACACAGTCCTTAATCATGTCCTCCTCTGTTGGGGGTCTTACTCAGGAGAGATACCTATAAAGTGTAGAACCACTTCTGAAGATCATCCTGATGTTATATGGACCAGAGACCCTTTGTATTTTCTCCGATAATCCCTTTAGACAGGATAGACAGACCAAGGCTGTTTTTCAAAAGTTGTTATTCTCATGCACCCTCCTTCCATGTGCATTGGAGTTGTTGTCATGTACCCTGAATAACTGTTACGTTGTAGGGTACTACTTATACTGATAATTTCCTGTTCGTATGTCTCTGAGTCCCCACTTCTGACTTTTGCTCACTGTAACAGGCAGTGGACGATCCCTTTCTTTACATTGTATGGGTGGTGGGAGTTGAAGTTGAGATATTGTCCTGTGAATGTTGGCTTATGGTATATGGATGTCTTGAACCCTGCCCCTCTGAAGAAGGCAGGAGTGTACAATGGCAACCAAGATGAGGACAATGGTCCAAATAATGTAAATAGTGTACCTCATCTCAGAAATATACACAATCAATTGCAAGTGAAAACTAAACTTTTTTATGGATTTCATTATTCATACTAATTATTGGATATCTAGTTTAAAAAAAAAAAAATTAACAATGGCTTGAATTTTTATTAAATAAAATATTATCAACAATTCCTCCTCTTCTATGTCCCTTCAGGACATTGGCAACTATAGTTCAACACAATTTCCTTTTCTTTTGTAGCTCTTTGTTTTTTATTAATGCTCCTAAACCCTTGTTTTACAATCCATTTACACAAGTTCAATAGGTAGGTTATGCATTGTTTACCTCTGCTTCTTATGCCTTCAATCTGCCCAATGAGTGTCAAATTTTTTAAGCCTTTTTTCCTCATTATGTGCTCTAAAAACTTTAACTGGCTCTTTTTGATGTTAAGTATAAGTGTCCTTTTTGCTTTCTCTCCTCTAAAACATTGTTGTTGCTCATGTTTGGTCTATGGTATTCTCAGCATTCTTTTGTATAACCATATTTCTCTTGCTTCAAGCCTTGTTAGGCAGATTATGCACCGTTCCTCTCTGTGTCTCTCTTGCTTTCAATATGGTCCTGTAATTTTCAAATTTTCCAAACCCTCTTTTCTCATTGCCTACAAGTTCAGTTTACTTCTGTAGAACCATGTTTCTGCTGCTTCAAGTCTCTTCATCTTTGAGGAAATTGTCCAGCCTTCACTGCCATATAGGGGAGACTGATTTTGTAATACATCTTTCACTATTCCAATGTGCCTTCAGATATCATTTTTGCACTTTTTTTTTTTGACGGCTACAATCTCCAGGAATTTAAATGTAAGGTCAATAGACACCTCCTAACACACTAACCTGCTCCCATTCTATCAAGCACTCTTCCCATCTGCCCAACCCTCATCCTCGGTATCCTTACTCATCTGTCACCTTCCTCCTGACATTCCCTATGTCTAACCACTCCTCTTTACCTTCCCCTATGTAGCCTCATGCGCAATAATGGCAGTGGAATGCCTTGCTTGGGGTGAAATGATTAAAAAAAAAAAAAGAAAAAGACTTTCCATCCTCTGTTAAAACACTTACCAGATATTTATATTATTATACTTGTATTTTGATATCTCCAATTTGTAATTTGCATGTTGGGTTATTCCTTTTCCTGACAACCATACAGTCTGTTTCTTGTAAGTGACATTTAATTATTTCTTTCATCTTAGTTGTTTTTTTTATTGCCATTACTCAGAGTTCCAATCTATGGCTAAAAGAATCAGAGAACTGAGATTGAGTTTGTTAAATTCACTTATGTGTAAATACCCTTGGGAAAGGTATGAATCCACCACATCTACCTTCAACTATGGGTTAAATAGAAGGATTTATACCTAGAAAAAAGTAATTGTCATTCTTCAAAAACTGTTAATGCAATATTCACATAATCCAAAATGTTTTACCATTAGATAACCCACAAAGAGTTCATAAGAAATAAAACAACAAATCAAACAATCAATTATTCTAGCTATTAGTATTATCTCTGATCTGTGATTTTTACTCATTATCAGAGATGAACTTAAATAAAAAAAAATTTAAACTCTGTTCATTCATATATATCTTTAATGTTAAATTTATTATAATGGGGAAAACAAACAGAAATAAAAATCACAGACACATTTGTCCATAAAGTTTTGCAAAGAACTTTTTTTTATTAAGAGAGGCTTTTACTTTCATTCTATTCATTCCAGTTTATGATTGAGGACAAGAAGAACAAGATTACTGGCAATGAGACACTCACCAAGTCATAACTTACAAATCATATAAACTTTCTTTTATACAATTATTGACCTTATACAAGGCCTAAAAGTAGGTACCTCAATTAAAAATCGCAAGAAAAAACAGCATAGTCTGAATAAAAAGGTCCATAACTTAATAAAACAAACATTTTTCATCAAAATGTTTATAATATTATTAAGAGAAAAGATCAAAGTAATTTTTAGTTTTACTTTTTTTTAATCCCTTCTAACATGTTTGAAATTTTGGCAGAAAACTTTGTTTTGATTTGAGTTAGCATTGCAGAAAATGTTACAACTGTTTACAATCGATCACATAATTTTACGTAACTCACTTTTTTTTGGTGGCAAACACATTAATTTGGAAATTCTCGCAAAAATCAAATAATCATTGGATTTTAATGAAACGTTCAGTACTCATTCACAAATGAATGAAATTATTTTTGAAATTATTATTTTTTAAAAATCTTGGTGAAAATATAATTTTCTTTTTAACTGTTACCCCAACCCCCACCTCCACGTAAATCCATGAAATTTTAATAAATTTTAATTGGCTGCAAATTATTTTTTTTATTAGTTAAACACAGAACTCATTAGGGAATATAAATCATCAATATATTTTTATTTTAAATTTTACAACACTATCCGAAAATCTGCTCCAAAGAGTAAAATAAAAAATGCAATAAAACTCTGATATAATTTAATTTGATAAGCTTTTAATTACTGGAATAAATAATAATAATAATAATAATAATAATAACATTAGAAATGAAAATGAAGTCTTATCAAATAAAGAAAAAATAAAGCAAAAATCCAACTGAAGGCTCAAAAAATAAGACGCTATGAGAAAAGAGCAAGATTTTACAGACAAAACAAGATTTTTCAAACTGATACAAAGAGATTTTACAGGGAAATAGGTAAAAAAAGAATTGAAGTGACAGTCCCCACCAGAATGGAAGAAGTCACACAGTTCTGGGAAAAGATATGGGCTTGCCCTAAAGAACATAGCAAGGAAGTACATTGGATTATGCAAGAGATAGAACGAATGAAAAATAAACCAGAACAGACATGGTCTGGAATTACAGAAGATGTTAAATTTGCACTAAAAAAAGCACACAATTGGAAATTCCCAGGTATAGATAAAATTCCTAACTTTTGGCTATATTATTTAAATACAGCACATAAAAAACTAGCCAAAGAACTTCAAGAAATGGTTGACGATCCCACTAAAATTCCTGCATGGATGACCAAAGGAATTACATTTCTTCTACCCAAGAATGGTGACACAAACAACCCGAAAAACTACAGACCAATTACATGTCTTCCGACAACATATAAACTATTAACATCTATTTTAACAAAACAGACATATTTATTCTTAGAAAGAAATGACATGATACCGCTTGAACAAAAAGGGTGCAAATGTGGCTGTTATGGATGTAAAGACCAATTGCTAATTAACAAAATGATCCTGGAAAACTGCTACAGTACAAAAAAAAAAATCTTAGTACTGCCTGGATAGATTATCGAAAGGCATTCGATAGTGTGCCACATCCCTGGATTTTAAAGACTTTAAATATATACAAGATATCGCCTGTCATCATCAATTTCATCAAACAGTGCATGTCTATATGGAAAACAACCCTTTACCTCAATCATATAAATGGAACCTATAAGTCTGATGAAATAAACATCAAAAGAGGTATATTTCAAGGTGATTCTTTATCTCCCTTACTATTCTGCATATCATTAATAGCACTAACCAGTCAACTTAATAAGACAGAATGTGGTTATAAAATAGGCCAAAAGAAAATAAGCCATCTATTTTACATGGATGACTTAAAGTTATATGCTAAGAATGATAATGAGCTGGAAGGTCTTCTGCAAACTGTAAAATGCTTCAGCGAAGACATTGGAATGAAATTTAATTTGAATAAATGTGCTAAAGCTACAGTTTTACGTGGATCAATACAAGAAACATCCTCAATTAACTTAGACCCTGCTGTAACAATAAAAGAATCAAAACCAGAAGAAGCTTATAAATACCTAGGTGTAAATGAGAGCGAAAACATTCACCATAAAAAAATGAAAGAAATAGTGCGTAAAGAGTACTATAGAAGGCTACGAATGATATTAAAAACTGAATTAAATTCACAGAACAGAGTTATGGCCATTAATAGCCTTGCAATCCCAGTTGTCCAATATAGCTTTAACATCTTAAACTGGATTCTAAACGACATCAGGCGAATGGATGCTAAAACAAGAAAGCTTCTTTCTAAGCATAAGATGCATCATCCAAAGGCCGATGTAGACCGTCTGTACATACCCCGTAAAGAAGGTGGAAGAGGTCTTATTCAGCTGGAATTGTCATACAAGACAACTATTGGCTTACTAACATACATAGAAACAACAAAGGATTGGATGATACAATTAGTAAGGCAACATGAAGAAAGAAAGAAAAAATATTCAATAATAAAAGAAGGCAGTAAATACAAACAAGATTTACAGTTAGTAGATTCTGTAGAAAAGCAAAACAGAAGCCAAGAACCAACTATTGCAGCAAAAAATATGAAAATGAAAGCCAAAGATAAAGCTCTTGAACAGATGAAACAGCGCTGGCAAGACAAACCTCTGCATGGCTAATATCCAGAACGTGCCAATAAATCCAATGTTGACAAAGTTAATACTCATCGATGGTTACGTGCATCTGGATTAAAGTCTGAAACTGAAGGCTTTATTCTTGCAGCACAAGACCAAAGTCTTTTCACTAGAAACTTTCAGGCAAATATTATGCATAATAATATAGATCCAAAATGCAGGTTTTGTGATAAACACCAAGAAACAATAGACCACCTAATCTCAGGCTGTTCTGTGCTTGCCCCAAATGAATATAAAAATCGCCACGATAGAGTTGGGCAATATTTACATTGGGCAATGTGCAAACATTATGGAAAAGCTGTAAACAAACACTGGTATGAACATCACCCAGCACCGGTTACAGAAATAGAAGATGTAACCATTCTATGGGATTACACCATCTACACAGACAGAAAAATTGAAGCAAACAGGCCATACATTATTATTAAAAACCAGAAGGAGAAAACTTGTCTATTAATTGATATGGCTTGTCCAGCGGATTGTAACATAGCAATCAAGGAATTTGAAAAACTCTCAAAATATAAAGACCTGGAAATTGAAATAGAAAAAATGTGGAAATTGAAAACAAGAGTTGTGCCAGTGATAGTAGGTGCACTTGGAATGATAAAAAATGGAACAAAACAACACATTGAAAGAATCCCTGGAAACCCCAACTTAAGAGATATACAAAAAATTGTCTTATTAAGTACAGCCCACACACTAAGGAAAACTTTATCTATGTAATGCTAGGGATGATAGGGAAGATAGAAAAACATGAAATGGAGCCATAACAACACGCCACTACCTGCATTAGGTCTCCCCGCAGACTTGGTTGGTAGTGAGACCAAAGCAGAAATCGAAATTTGATGAAAAAATGACATAATAATAATAATTAAGGACATTATAGTCTGAAGAAAAAAATTTTCAATTACTAATAAAATTTTAAAAGAATTGTTTTCATTTTTTTTATTATAATAATTCAAAGTTTTAAAAATATTTTAAAAATCTTTTAAAGAACTGTCGCTTTTTTTTTTTTTTTAGTCATGAATTGATGATTATATTTCCTATTGAAAATTGAAAAATTTAATAAAAATCAGTCACCAATTTTTTTTCCAAAATAAGTAAAAAAAAATTTTTGTGTGTAAATAAATACGTTCATTTTTATTAAGTATGATGTTCCATAAGGGTTATAACAAGTTTCCATAGGGGCCGTATTGATTTTAAACGTTAACAAATGTTTTGGATTATTCCCCTTACATGGAAAACGACAGAAAGTGCACTTTGATTCTGATTCAAGTCTCTTCAAGACGTTTATAAAATTCAACAGCCTGTTTTGCAAGTCATTCTTTAAACATTTAAAGTAACTTTTACATTTTAATTCCTAATTTTCCAATTTTGTTGAAGAAAAAAAAAAAAAAAATAATAATAATAAAAATTAATAAATGCCATAACATTTCATAAATTATTGAGTTACCTCTGCCGCTATTTTCATTCTGTTATTAAATTGTAAAAATTTTCAAAGAAAGTTTTATATCATTTTAATTTTTATTTTTCATAAAACATCTTCAAATGTAAGCCTACAAAGCTAAACTACCATATATACTTGTGGATAGGTCACACACTTAGTTTGAGGCAAAAAATTGGGTATTTGAGTTTGACTCGCAGATAGGTTGCACTGGAATCTGTGAAATTACACTGCCCATTGATAAAAATAAATATTATAAAATATTTATCTTCATTTCAAAAATCTGCTTACAAATATTGAAACATTTTTACTATACCGGCATATTTTCAAATATAAACAAAATTTATTAAATGTCAGCAGGACTGAATACCAAGAATTCATCATCATTGTCAAACATTAAGGGATCTACGCTGTTTTGCGTTAGTATGATCAAGGATCCTAAAAACTGTATTATTCTTTTTATAATATTTAAATGTTACGCTTTGCTATGAAATCTTGGAATACCAACTTATGCCGAGCGTGAAAACGCAACCATACCACATGTAAAAATATATCCGAACATGCATGCTCGATACATGATATAGGGCAAGATCATAGTTCAAGATGTAAACAGTGTCAAACGTACGAGGATTGGAAATGGAAATATTATGCAATTTTATTCTAATAAATGTATATATTTCTAACAGCATCAGATCAGTATAAAGCTGTGAATCAGTAGGACCGTTTCATACATGATTTGCACAGGGGACAGCTTTCCAATGCTTAGCATATGCATTCTGGTACTTGGATCTAGGTCTACGCATTACCACAATGACAGTAACTGAAAAATTACTGCCAAATTTACAGGTATGTTGAGTAGATAGGTCGCACCCCTATTTTTTGAAGAAAATTTTGGTAAAAAAGGTGCGACTTATCTGCAAGTATATACGGTAACTAAAATTCCATAAAATATTTGATAATTGATGAAAACTGTTAAATTCTTAATTTTAACATAGTTAAAAATAAACAATTTGTATGAATAAGATTTATACTAAATTCAACTTCAATACTTTTGGCTGGCTACTGTAAATCATCCATTAAAACCTCCTGATAAGGTGATGACAGCTGTGATAACAAGGTTATCGTAATTGAGAAATGCTTTTTTGAAATATTTCAGGCAGTAAGCAAGTAATTCTTGTTTCAAGACAACTTAAAGTAAGTTTAAATTTAGTAATTTGAATAAAATAATGTGTCATCGAGGTTTATTTTATTTTTGTAAGATTTTTTAAAACCGAGAATTGGCTTCTGTTTACAATCGATGAAAAATGGTGGAAAATTTGAAATTTTAAAAACTTCTTTTTAAATTTAGAAAATTTTTGAGTCCAAGAAATATAATTTCAGTTTAAAATACACTAGGGTATTTTGCTTACTGAAATTAGTAAATTTAATCCCTTGGCTTTCAATTAAAGCCTATGTTAAAGCTTGAAGATAACTTATTTTTGAAATTTCAATTTAAATTTAGGTATAGAAAAATGAGTGGAGGTACCTACCTAAAAACCACTTAAAGTCAAGGGTTACTGAATGAGATTGTTGTAAGGGAGTAATTATGGGGAGCAAAAGGTGAATATTATGAGAAGACAATGGTTGACTCTAGACTCAAAAGTAAGATTGTAGTGTTTGGCAAAGCATCCTCTCAGGAGTTTGTTTTCAAATTAGTGGAAGTTGTAGGGAAAACAATATTTGAAGAGAAACTTCCTCTTTACTGAAAGAATAAACTAATAAATATTAAATTAAATAAATTGTGGGTCTTCATATGAATCCTTATTGTTCAGTGAAGCGCTGATAATTTATGATGTCATAATACAGTTTATGTATCCGACTTCAGTGAAATGCATTAGTTTCTCCACCTTTAAAAAGTTGGCATTTTTTAAAAGATTATTTAACTGAAACAAAAAGTGAGAGAGAGAGAGATAGAAAAAAATGAATTAGATGGAATTATTTAATATAAATCTGAACAAAGAAGGATAAGCAGGTTTTATACTTACGCTTCTAATTCTTGTTTCATTTTGGCAAACTCTTCTTTTGTCATGTTACCTTCTCCTTCTCCCAGTCTTTGTAACTTCTCTCGTGAAGCATCAAAGTCTGGTTTAGGAGGAGCAGGGGGGATCTGAAAATAGAAAACAGTTACAGCATGTTTAATCTTGCAACAAGAGAAAAATCAAACCATATTGTTATTTATTTTTTCACAATAATATTTACCTTGTACAAGAGTCACTCAAGATAGAGTAAGCAACACAGTTCATTGAAATATGTAGGGAAAATACCAATTAACCTTAGATTTGAATAAATTGATTGTAGTGATCATAAAGCAGCATCTCACCAATAGAATACAAAGGGAATGAGGGTGGGTCGCTACTATGTGCATAGCAGGTATTAGCAATGAAGGTTAGAACTAGAAGAACAAAGGAATGTAGTCCATCTCAACACTTTCCATAGAATATAAACAGTCATGTACCAAATTATTATATTTGTAATCAATTTGATATAATCTTATTTTATGACATTGAAATTAGAACAGAATATGTGTGATACATTTCAAACTTGTCAATTCCTTAAATATTAAATTGGATATGTATTTAAATTTGCCTTTTCATTTTATGAATATCTAAGCTAATTTTTTTTTTTTTAACAGTTTAGGGTAAGTTACACTGTTCTTTAAAATTAGTAAAAACAAAAACAAAAGAATTAACTATTTACAATGTAAAGATAGATTTGATTTTAGCATCTGGAAATATTTGTTAATATTGTTACTAGTATATAAAAAAAAATATTAAAAGAAAAACCAATAATTACTTTTCAGACAGAATTGCTCTAATCAAAATCATAGCTTTAATAGCAACTCAAGGTATATAGAATACATTTTTAAAATGCATTAGCAATTTTTTAACTTTCTAGTAACCTAGACAGACAGATACCATACAAGACAAAAACGTGTATTAAAATACAAATATAAACAATTTTTTAATTAAAAACTACATTTGTCTAAAGACCACTAGGAAATAAAACACAGAAAGAACAAATTTAAAACTAAGTCATTAAATTTTCCAACTTGGAATTCTGAAAAATGAAGACGACCACTAACAAAAAATTGGAATTTTAACCCGACATCAAAGACTTAACAAACCATGAATGACAAGTAAAACTTAAAAAGGGAATATAATTAGCCAATGACAGAAAAATTACTACATATGATAAGAACAATAGATTTATTAATTATAATACATTTAATAGAATAAAATACAAAGAAAAACACACAAACTGTTATTGCCATCATGTTTTCACTAACTGGTAGTTTTTATTTCAACAGCTGCTGTGGTTGGTTTAATGTTTAAAAACAGCCAGTGAGACAATTGATCCACATGGTTATTTAAAAAACACAGAATGAATAATCATTTTTGCAGGAGTTTATTATTTCAAATTGAGAATGCTTTTGAATTGCAAAGGCAATATGACTCAGATTCTGTATAGAAGAGGCCTCACGGCAGATGGTAACCATGGTTGATGAATTGGACTACATTTGAAAGACCAGATCTGAAGTTAACCCATAAAATTACAAATTACAATAACCTAACATTTAGTTGTACAGGGCTTTTAAAAGGAACAATCTATTAAATTAACAGAGTAACAAACCCAAAAATAGATAAATTTGATAAAAAACTGAGATAGAAAAGTAAAAAAATAATACTTACTTAACTTATGTAATACTACAAACTCAAAATTATCTGCATAGTACAATAAATTTCATTCAAAATAATAAGTTTTCAAATATTAACATTTTTTATAGACATTTAAAAATTAGAACATGATCTTAGGCATTAAACAAATACTCAGAATACATTTCAGAAACCTTTTATTTAATGCAGCAACATAATGAACATGGCAAGAACACAGAATTATCAAAATGCTTCAGTTTAATAATCTTTCTGATCAATAAATTAAAGTAAATGCTTTCTATAGTTAGAAACTAATCTATTAATTTCTTTTCACATATTATTCCATTCTTCAAAAGCTAAAATGTTTTAATTTTAAAGTTAGAAGGTTGTCTTGAATAAACTTTGCTATGAATTTTCTTTTCAGTTCCAAACCCATTGCAGACTAAAGTAAGATTGAAGTAACACATTGATCTTGTTGCCTTTGAGTCAATTTTCTATCAGTGCACTTGTGAGTTTAGGATAATTATCCTGGAAAATGAAACATTGTCTTCCAAAACGGTACCTGGCAAAGTCTTTGTGGTTTTCCTTTCATGACACAATAGATCCCTACTAGATTAGCATAGGATGCCACAAAGTCAAGTGAACCGTCAAGGATTTCATCTAAATCTGGTTTTTAAAACAACCAACAGTAAAATCAAGATGAAGACTTCAAAACAATCATTTGATGTTCACAAATGAAAAAAAAGGAACCAATAAATAAATAAGAACTATCAGGATTAAATGTCACTCAACCAGAAAGTAAAGAATTCTGGTTGTGGATTTATATAGTTAGGCCATGTCATAGTGGTTACAGAGAGGTCAAACAGAAATCATAATTTAAAGGGGTAGCATCAGATTCACTGAGACAGTCAAAAATTTATAGAGAGGTAGTCATAGTGATGGAGAAAGGGACAGTTGGAATTTTCACTGGTTAAAAGGAAGATCTGGGTCATTATTCTCTAGAGAGAATACAAAAGCAACAAAAAAGATGTGATGTATCTCTTACTCTCCCCATAAATCATGCCAGGTAAATCTGTGAATAAAAACCCAATATACTAAAACCAGGATGTTTTATTTCACCTTCAGTTCACTTATGGATGTATATTAACCTTTTCCAGTTTTGTTCATATGAATGCAAATGGGTATCAAAACACATTGCATGAGGTGAAGCTGTCTGGTCAGTGCATGTGCCATGGTTGCAAACTAACATTTTAAAATCATGCTATATGTTTTTTCTCTTTTTTTTCTTTAGAGTTCTGATGATTTTAAACAAACAGTCCATTTCCATTAAAAAAAAAAACCCACAAAGTATAAGATTGACAACTCCATGTTTTATGCTAAGAAGATAGGGTTTCATGACATCTATTTTCTCCACACTCACTGTACTCGATTCCAACAATGCAATTCTCATCTCATCCGTCTATAAAACGGAGTTCTAAAAATTCAGCTGTTTTTTCCCCAATGAGGATGTGAAAATTCCAACTAAATCTTATAATGATGACTTTTGAGCAAAGATGTTTTTCTTGAACACTAAATACTAAGAACATATTCCTTGAGTAAATGGTTTACCATTTAACAGGACACATTTACTTCCATTGTTTGACATGTCAGAAACAAAACCTTTCATCAGAAATTTAGGTTTTTTGCACTCATAGACAAATCTTTCTATGTAATCTTAGTGAAAGTTTAGGCTTACAAACTTTTCAAGAACTGTTGTAACAGTTTGTATCTCACAATATATTTTCATGATATACCATACACTTGGGCACTGAGCACGGCTCCAAAACTCATTCCTGAATTGCAAGCATTTGTTGTTTTAACTCTATGGACAACACTTTCACATTCACTATGATCTTGGCTTGTTGATACTCAGCACATTTTCAATATAGCTAACTAGAGTTCTCTTAAAAATTCTATTAAATACAAACTCTTGCATCAGATACAAAACTTTAGAAATAGCAAGACAATAATAGGCACAAAAATTATAAAACACAAGACAACCGCTACATAAAATTAAAAAAAAACAACTTATTTACAGTTTACAATGGAAAAAAAAAAAGAAAAAAAAAGATACAAACAATACTTGCACAAAATTTCCTTTGAACACCTATTAAGGCAAGATAATTCAAGATAAAGGATTACCAGTGAAAATGGGGAAAAAATTACAACTAGGAAGACAATATCTTTTTTAAATTACTAAAAAAAAGGTAAAAAAAAAAAAAAAAAAAAAAAAAAAATCAAAGGTGCAACCCCTTTTGAATACAAACAAAACCTACTTGCAAATTGACACACAAGTGTCTCCAATACACAATAACTTTTTTTTTTTTTAAAAAGAAATCTCTTTTTACAGTTCATTCTTGATAAAAAAATTTTTCTGAAACCCTTTCGTTTTAGGATGTCCAACTTCGGGAGAATTTTCACTGAAATTCACTAGTCTCTGTGGTTGACTAGTAACAGAGCCTTCTTGCTGTTTTCTTGTCTTCTTCCCTTGCAGTCAAAAGGTCATCACTCCTTACTGTCAAAATGTCTTTTCATTGTATCTATTCACATGAGCATTATTTATACAGAAATTTAGGCTCACCTTTACCCTACTATTCAGAATTTTCAAGACTGCATTTCTCATTGGTCAATATATATATGAAAAATCATATCTATAGACTGGAAATGGATCACACAAACCATCTAGCCTACATAAAAATATACTTCTCTTAAAAGAACATGCATTGAAGAAAAAAAATCTAATCAACGCAGACAATTACACATTTAAATAAGGGTATATATTTAAAATAATAAAAATAATTTTTCTATAAGTAGTCTTTCTTTTGTCAGGTTATAAATATACATTACATGAATTACATAGTTAAAAAATATTTTCTCACATGCAGATAATTTTGTCCTTGCATTTTCTTTTGTGTTCATAATGTTATTGTACTGAATAAAATGTGAACTAAAAGTATTTATGTAATGCATATGCATATATATATATATATATATATATATATATATATATATATAGAGAGAGAGAGAGAGAGAGAGAGAGAGAGAGAGACACCCAATTAGGCAAGCCAACTAATTTTCAAAAATCTGACCAAACGTGATTTTTTTTTTTTGAAGAGAAAGGTTTCTTGGTTGGACTGAAATCTTTTCACCACCTCTGTGTGTGTGTTTTTGTGTGACTTGTCAGTATTGATTAAGGATGTAACAGGCTTTTGCTGCTCTACTTGAACAATTATAGAGAGTGGTTTGCTAAAAGTATCATTCATACACTCTTTTCTCTAACAACCATCATAGCATGAGATACATAAGATATTCTCAAGATACAATAGAATGTCTTTCATGCCTTTTCCAATGGTAAACTGAACAAGAGTGAATTTTGAAATAATTCTCTCAATACAATCTTTGTTGTAGAAACATTAAAAAAACAAGAAGCAATAACATTGAACTGTTAGATTAATATTTCTGGCACGATAACAAAGCTTAATAGACACCATCTACTGTTTAAAAAAAAAGAAAAAAGAAAAAAAAAAAGACTTGTAGACAAGAAAAGAATATTCAAAATACCTCATAAATGAATAGAGATTCTGGAGGAGAGAAATCTATCTTGTGAAAGTGAATACAACTAACTAGTTTGAGATATTTTCAAAGCTAACACAGAATATAGAATTATATTTGAAATCATCGTAATAGGACTGACCATGATTTTGAGCCAAATAAAAAATTAAATGAAAAATTTAAGGTGAAAATACATTTTCCTTTCATAACAAAATTTATGCTGAAACAATGTGGGATGAGTAAAAAATAGCAATAAAATGCTAAATATTGAGATCAAATAAGTTAAGCATCTAGATATACTGGTCATTAAAATATAAATTTAAAGCTGGTCATGCATGTATCTTTAACATTTTAAATATAAAACTATAACCAGCATTAGATGCATTTCCTCACAGCACCACACACATACATACATACAGTAATAGTAATGTTAATATGAGCCATTTCCTTATAAGGAAACCTTCAGCACAGTTGTCGGCTGAAATTTATAAAATCCTTTTAAAACAATTCTTCACAAAAATAGGTTTATCAAGTCCAGTAGCTGTTAATAAATTGAGGGGGGCTCCCAAGCATCTTATTGGAAGTAGCATGGAATGCCACCATCTTGATTATGTCATTATTTTCTCTTTCAGTTACATATGATATCCATTTTAGCTGTTACAGTTGAAATTCCTTGAGTGATGTTGTTTCTGTTATCTGATACAGTTCTTTGTAATTCTGTAGAACTAGCCCACAAGGTTTCAAATGTAGCCTACATATATATTTTTTTTTCTTTTATCCTGCCAAATGACACATTTTCATAACAAAACTTCTCATAAATAACCAGGCCAGTATAAAAATATATATAAATATATACTTTAATTAAAAACAGAATATCTAGTCAAATATGAGTGTCAATTAAAAATAATGTCCAAATATATATATATATATACACACACACACACGTAATAATAGTTACTAATGGAAGTATATTCCACAGATATTTACTTAAAAAATTGCTTAATACAAAAGTAGAGCATAAATATATGGTAATTATTATTATTATAACAACCATATATATATATATATATATATATATATATATATATTATATGGTTTCAATCCTGCCTTGAAGGAAAACAGTTTGTCTAGCCACACTGATGAACTGTAATACAGCAAAACAGGCCTGTATGCAGATTATTATTTATGCTCTCGCCAGTCAATAGAGCACTGTAGGGGAAGGTAGACTTTATAAACAGTAGCCACCTATGGCTTTACGCTATGTTCTTCAGCAGCCAAGTTGAGCACTTTTGACTCGGCTAATGAATTGAATGCTCTCGGCTGTTGTTTATATCCTGTAAATAACACACTATAAAGTCTTCCTTTCTCTGCCATGTGCCAATAGCTTAGGGGTTGTAATCTCTGACTGATGACAAATCAGTCGAGTTTCAATCCCGGCTTGAAGCAAAATGGTTTATCTATCCATACTGATGAGCTGTGATACACCAAAATCGGCCAGTATGCGGATGATTTTATATATATATATATATATATATATATATATACTAATTCCATCAATATAATTATTATAAGTCTGAAGTTCCTTCTGAGAACAAAAAATATCACTGTGGATTTATTTTTTGTTTTTTTCTCATTTAGTCATACACTTACTATTGGTCTAATATATCTTCCATCAGCACAAGTACTATATTCTTGTGCAAATTAATTGAAACAACTGCTTTAGTTTCCTTTCTTTTAACATACAGTCAGTTTTAGACCCACTGAAGTGATATGGTGTAATTGATTTTTATTTTTTCCTCAGATTAGGTCATTTGCAGTAATATCAATATTTTTGAGGTGTATGATGAAATTTGTTTGGCCTTGAAAAATATTGCATCGTCCATGATTGCATCAAATTTTTATCACACCTAGACACTATTGTCTTGACTGTCAATTAATTGTCCTGCAGCCATTGTCTGCAATGAATATTACTCCAAGGAAGCATATGAAAATTGTAACACTGGACAAATACACTGGCAAGCCTTACAGAGAGATTGGATATTGTTGGTGTCAGCCTTTCAACTGTCAGTTATGTTATCAAGGCAAAGAAACAAACTGAATCCATCAGTTTAAAATGTAAAGGAAAATGCAGTCAAAAGAAAAAAACAATGCCAAGAGATGAAATAAACATGATCAGGGAAATTTTGAAAGATTCTAGGAAGACATTATTTGTTTTGTTTCAATTAATTTGCATCTGAGTAAACATTAACCTATCATATACCTCAACTCTGTATATAAGGCCAGTAAAAAAGGATGTGCATTGTGGAGCATTGGATATCTGTTCGGAACGAGAAATGGGGGGGGAGATCGAATTTCAGACGAATTCATTGCATTCACTTATGCGCAAATACCCTTGGGAAAGGTATTAATCCGTCTCTTCCTTCGAGTTATGGGTCAAATAACAGGACAGATTGGGTTCTATAGCCTTGGTTGGCAACCAGTCTACTGCAGAAAGCAATGGCAACCTACTGCGGGATAATCTTCTGCCTAGTCAGTCATGTTTGTTTTGAGACATGATCGCCCAAGCGTGTATCACGTATGGCACTTAATTGAATATAGAGTGAACTGGGATGATATGTTGTCAAATAGATCATTTCCAATCATATGAAACAAAGTTTTTTTTCTTAAACTCAACCACTGAGTTTTATAATACTACATAAGCAAGTTAGTTTGGTGATATAAAAAAAAATAACTGATAAAAGAAATTGAGTAAGAGAGAGAAATACTTACAACAATTCCTGCATATTCTTCATTTTCCACATATCGGTCATGGAGCCAGATGAATTCTTCATGCTGTCTGACCACAGAAAATTCTGGTTCCTGGAATTGAGGGAGTGTTGTCTGCAAAAAAAAAAATAATAATATTCCAGATCAAAAGAATAGCAATTACTACCAATACACATAATTGCTTAAATAATAAAAACAGACATTTTAAAACTTTCCATTATAGATTTTAGTGTCAGTTTGTTCCTTTTTGTTAAAGTTTAACTTTATTTAAAGAAAAATAAAATAGAAAGTTAATAGTGGTAGGGGATGATCACTGGAAGTTAGTAACAGTTAAACAGAAAAGTGTACATCTGTGGGAAGTGAACAGTGGCTTTGCTTTAAAATAAAAATGATAAAGTTTTGTGTTCAAGAGACTATTATCATCCAAATAGTATGCACTAAAAACAATACTTCTAAGAAAAGCTGACTGGATAATGCAGAAATTGTGGTTATCATGGAATTTTCTATTAGATTTCAGTCTTCACTAGGAGCATTATTGTGTGTGTGTGTGTGTGTCTTTGCCAACTACTAAAACTATCCTCTGATGAGTAGACCAAACAATTACCGAAAAGTTTATCAATGAAACTCAGGAGATGAGATACTGAACATAATATCAATCAGCTAAGTGAAATATATAATTTTAAAGATGATTCCTGATTGAAAAGTGTCTAAAAAACATTCTACAAGTTGACCTTGTGAGTGAAATTAGGTAGATAAAACTGAGAATAGTTAGTTCCCCAAGCAGATAAGCATACAAAAATGTGAATAAGCAGCCAGCCATTTATATCCTCATATATACAAGTTTATTCAGGCTGTTAAAAAATAACAGCAGTAATTTTAAAATTGTGATTGCTACATTTTTCTCATCAGTAATCTAAGTTTTTTTATCCACACAATCTAAACTATTATTGTAAAGAATACTATGTGAATCATTAGAAGTAAAAAATATCCAAAGAAAACTAAAACAAAACAAAAAATAAACAATTTATTAAGAGCCTCTACTTACTCATGAGATATTCAGTTGTTATGGTAACATGTGGTATACACACTGGCAGTGAGCAATACTGCTTGTTGTCATAACACATTAGGAGAGATCAGGCTTTGTAAGTAATAAGTTACATTGTGTTTTATATGATAGAAAAGCTAAAACCCAGTGCCTGTTGCTTTATAATACATAAAACTTGTGATGCTATGTGCTGGTTCAAATATAAAAATGTAGACCAGATACATTTCATATTTTGCATAAATAAACCTAAAAGGGGTCTGCATAAAATACTATCATTAAACATGTTCATCTTATCTAGGCAGTTATCAAAAAACATAAATTGCAGCAATAATCATTGCATGTTTTTAATCTTAAAGTATACCTCTGTGATTTAAATATCATTTTAAGTTTTAATGGGAAGAAAATAGCACAAAGTCATTGTGAAATAACAATTACTTCTGCATACTTGAAGGTATTTTGACATCTTTTTTGTCATGCAAAATTAACTTCAATTAAACCATGATCGATACCAACAGACAAAAATTTAATGTTTAGAAATAGCAATTAAAAATAAACTAGCCACTACAAAAGTGTAGGATTTGATGAAAATTAATTAAATAATTACTGTTTTAACCTAAAAGGTTACTGTGTAAGTAATAACCCAAACAGAGGCTAGAAATAAAAAGTAATATTTATAATATCATCAAATACAAAACTTGCAAGCTGTGTGAAGTAAATAACCACTGCTCGTAGAGAAGTGCTAGACAATAAAAAAAAAAAAATCACTACTCTTTCAATAGAGTTCAACATATTATATAAGGATTAGGACATACTGTCCATATGTACGTACATAAACATTACTTAACTGGATTTTGAAAAAATTGACATTCTTTTTATTGAAAATATAAGAAAAATATGTTTACAGTGAGTGTTGGTTAACTGTCAACACAGTTCAGAGGTGATGAAAGCCTGCTTAAATTTGCAAGTGCTTCATGGGATATATGAACTGTAGATGATAAAAAATGAGAAAAGTCAATGTTACCTACAATAAAAAAGCTACTTTTAACATTAGAGACAATGTCATGACAGGCAGCACTAATTAAAACCAATTTACAATAATGCCTAAACCCCCGTCAAGAGACTCAATGAGAGTAGCAACTCTGCTACTACTATTTAAGTAGGTAAAATGGTAAGTGAGCATTCTCCCACAACAAACTTATTTCTCTATCAGCAATTATGACAAGCTGATGACAAAGACATCTTTTTAAGAAATCTATGAATGAGAGTGCAGGAAGTAGTGGATTGATGCCTTTCCCAAAAGGCATTGGCTTAAAGTAGATATAAAAGGCAACAAATGGAATTTGAATGGTTTGCCAATTATGAGATTTGTTATGATACCTTGCAATGTGCATTGAGAATTCAGAGAGCCAAGTTTGAATTCCATTTCAATTTGTTGCATTCACTTATGTGCAAATACCTTTGAGAAAGGTATGACTCCATCTCTTTACCCTCTAGCTATGGGTTCAATAGCAAGATGGATTGGGTTCTATAATTTTGGTTGGCAACTGGTCTATTGCAGAAGAAATGGCAACTTACAGTGAGAAAATCTTCTGCCTAGGTATTCATGTTTTGAAAGAAACATGATCACCCAAGCATATATCACACAGACTCATCAGAAAATTTAAAAAAAAAAAAAAAAAATGTGAACATTTTCACTTATACTTTTGCATCCAGATAATTCTTTAAGTCTTTTTAGATCTATTTGAAAAGGATGTTAGCGTAATCTAGAATTTATACTGGGAGCAGACTGTCTGCACATGGTATATAAATAAAAAAAAATTAAGTAGATACGTAAAAAGAAAACAGGCATAAGACAAGGATGTGTCTTCACAATGGATTTATTCAACTGCTACAGGGGGGGGGGCTATCCTAAGGGAGTTAGAGATCCTGTCAGGATTTATTAATAGTGGGCACAAGCTTAACAACACAAGATATGTATATGGCAACTGCATTGTTGGCAGTTAAAAAAAAAAAAAAAAAGAAAGAAAACTAAAAGACCACCTAGTCAAGGTAGTAATGGAAAACCAGAAGAAAGGACTATCAATTGTAAGAAGACAATGTATATTTGTCAGCAAGAGAAAAAACCCAAAATGCAAACTACAAATTGGAGATATCAAAATCAAACAAGTAGAAAAGTTTAAATAGACAGGATGTAAGGAACATAGGATGAAAAGTGTGCCACTGAAATCCAAAGATGAATTGAAATAGCAAAAGATGTCTTCCAAAAACTGATTTTATTAAGAAACAGGAAAATGTCATTAGAAACAAAGAAAATAATACCAAACTGCTATGTAATATCAATTCTACTACATGGCAGTGAATGCTGGACAACTTCCTCACAAATGAAGAGAAAATTTGAGGCAACAAATATGGTTCTACAGAATTATGCTGAGAATACCTTGAGCTGAACTTGAGTAATGAGGAAGTTTTAAGGAAATTGTAAACAAAAAAAGGACATTTATACTTAGTATAAGAAACAAACAATTGGAATTTCGAAAACACATAACGAGAGGAGAAGGCTTGAAGAATCTGTCATTCACAGGACATATTGAAAAGAAAAATGACAAAGGAAATCCATCAGTAATCTGATCTAATGAGCTTGTGTGCATGGATGGCAAAATAGGGATTGGTAGGGATAGTGAAAAACAAATGTTACTAAGAGCTACAAAGGATAGGAAGTTGTGAAGAGTCATGATCGCTCATGTCTTGAAGGGACATGAAAGAGAAATGAAGATAATAGTAAAGAAAATTAACCAATATGAAAATAAATGTTTAGTAAGTGTATAAAATATACAGCCAAACAAAATAAAAGAAGCTATCTAGTTCCATCAAACTATTCTTCAGTAATCTTAAGATTGCCATATATCACAATCGTGGCAGTTTCTATGTAACAAGCACTGTCATTAGGAGGCTGGTTCTCCAAACAATTTGGATTTTTGGAAGATGACTGACAGCACTGCCATATAGCCTCTAAACTGAAATTGAGTTTTTGCAGTGGAGCTTCAACTCTTGTGGCTATGGATGACTTGATCCCTGTCTTTTAGTTATACTAGCTCAGATATGCCATGTCTTTTCCATGGAACTGAAACACCTTCATTTCTCCATCTTACAAATGTGCAAAAAAAAAAGAAAAAAAAAAAGTTTTACTCAGTCCCCTAAATGCTGTTTTACTACATATATATTTAAAATAACTTTAATCCAAAAGGAAAAGTAGGAAGGTAAATCCCAAAGACCCGATCCTAATTAATATTAATATTTTAATAATAAAAAATGATACAGGTGAAGAGCTCAATGTAATTAAAATTATAGAGCCAATTATAAAATGAAATAAATTTCAATGTTCAAAACTGTTGAATGATCATTTCAACATGAAATCCCTAAGAGAGATTTCAAATCTCATCGGCAACTACAATCTTTCAAAAAGAAATAAAAAAAAAATGAAGGTTAAGAATTAAAAAATTTACGTCACAAAAGAAAAAAAGAAAAAAAAAAATCAGTTAACAATCAATGTCTATTTTTAGATTTTGGACAATTTTACTTTTAGATAGAGTTGTAAGTGAAAAAATTTGAAAATTTGGCTTTGTCTAGCTTTACAAAGAAAATGGTGTTAACAAATGGAATAGGAAGTGGTGTTTATTGAGAAGTGGGTTAAACAAAACAGAAAGAGAGGAAGGGAAGGGGTAAGAAGGAGAAGGAAAAAGAAAAGAAAAAAAGAAAACATTTCCATATTTTAGAGACGCTCGATACGTGTCAAACAAAACTAGCATTTATAAATGGGCTAAAGTATTAGAAAAATATTTTTAGAAAAAACATATTTAGGGGAACAAAAGCAGATATATGATTTAATTAAATTCAATTAAGTTAATCTAATGAATGATAAATCTAGATATAAATAAAATAAAAATAAAAAATAAAATTTAATTTTAAAAAATTTTCTAAAAATTATTTTTAAAATATTTATAAATTTTTATAAAAATTTATAAAAAATTAATGTTGGGAAGAAGATATATATACTTGCAGAAGAAATCAGGGGTTAAATTAGTAAAAGTATCCTTATTTTATAAAGGTAGATATTCAAAAGAGACAGGAAGAGGGGTTAAAATTACTATTTAAAAATTTAATTTATATTTACTCTCCTAAAAACTAAAATTAGAATTTAAAACTTAAATGTTCACAAATTTCGATCTATGGCGGCACTTACTAATGAATTCCTTTCTAAAATTCAGGAGTAGGTGCTGATTTGGGTACTTTAATATTAGTATTTTTTCTTGCAGACACAGATCGCACCTATCACAAAAATTCCTCAGAATTCGGGCTGAATCTATCTTTCTTCCGATGTCCAGTCTATAAATGGCGAGGATAATCCAACAAGATCAACTTAATATAAAATATTAAATATTATATCTATATAGAGAGCTCAGTGGATGTTATCCAGAGTAATATGGTATTTATTAAAAAAAAAACAAAAAAACTCAACGTTACCAATTTAAATGACGTGTTGAGTTTTCCTTTATATATATATATATATATATATATATATATATATATATTTGTAAATATTATCTTAAGCTTTAAAAGTAAGGTTGGTAAGGTTATAATTTTAAAGATTTTTTTTTTTTCCAGTGATTTTCACCCTAAACAAGGCCCACTCAAGGTAGAGAGTCATCAAGCATGAGGCATAGCTTATGGAGATATGTGAGGAAGATGACCCTAAACTTGAACACAGTGAGATAGGAGTTCATTCCACAAAGGAGATTTACAAATATAGTTCTACAGAATAATTTTTTTCATAATACATGCACATTTAAGTATAATAAGCATATCTGGATAGAAATAGAAAATGTCAGAGTTTGAAAACAAAAGATCAACATAATATGATTTATTACAATCTGTATTTTACAACTAAATACTGGCAATAATTGAGATTAGGAAGCAAATTGCGTAGATGAAAATTCTTTCAGAAAAAAAATCTCTATATTTCTTAATTTGAGGTCAATTATGAAATCTAACTTCAAGCATTAACCTTATAATAGTTGAACCCAATAAAAATTTTAACAAGTCGATTCATAGTTTCAACTGAAGTTTTAACATTGTTTTCACACTAAAAGTAGCATTATGAATAAACAAACTCATAAAGCATTTTTATCATTATGCCAACTAGGAGTTACCTCATGGTTAACAATCAATGTGTTAAAATAAAAAATTAAAAAAGAGCTTTCAAATCTTTTTATAAAAAATTGAGGAAATAATTATTATTTAGCTCAAAGTTCTAAAAACATTTGAAATTTTGTTAGAAATCAGGTAAGACTTATTAGTATTATTATTAATAATAATTAGACATTGTTAAAAGAAATCAGTCAAGCAGAAATAGTTAGATTCAAAGAAAAGTAAACTAAATAAAACCAATTTTTTCTGTAACATCAGAAACACTTTCTTCTTTGCCATGGAGAAAAGAAACTCAGATAAAATTAGCAAATAAGGTTTATAATGATAACTAGCTGAATCTGTGGAAATTTTACAGCTGTTGACAATTGAGAGCATCCATTATCTCATGCCTCTGCTCTTCTCTCACCTTTTGTATAATTTTCTCTTATTCCTTTTAATGCCTGTTCATATTTATATCTAAATCTTATTTCTTATTACTATAAACATTATTTTTTAGCAGGTACATGTTTTTGAGTTGCTATCTGTTTTTTTTTATTTTTTTATTTATTTCATTAAACAGTGAAATTAATAACAACCAGTCTAGATTAAGAAGAGCTAAAGAAAAACTGTCCCTCTGCCAAGAATCCCTTTTTCCATCAGGGAAATGCAATTTCAATTCCTGACAGAGACACAATTTTACTTTAGGACTTCTCAATCTAAGCTAGATGTTATTAATTTCAATGTTTATTAAAATAAAAAACGGATAACGACTAAACCATGTGTATCCACTAATATTAATGTTTATTATGAAATATTGTCAGATAAAAAAAAATCTTACAAAACCTAAATTTTATATGAAAATGAATTAGCTCCATAGGGGGGGGGGGGAAATAACAATTTTACATATTGCTTAATGCATTCTCTCTTTTGTTCCTGCTTTCTATAAAGAAATTTAATGTTTTGCAATTTTTACTTCTTTCCAGCTGTGTTCTAATATGTTGCTTATTATCTATCTGTTTCATCTCTATCCCCTTCTATAGGTGTATGTGAGATGCTAAAAAATTCTCGACAACTACTTAAATTCTAAAATAAGGCCTCCAATGATCTAGGCTGGTAGATGTTATTTTCAGTTAAAAAATGTACCCACTAAAAGAAAACTTACAGTAATGAGAAATAAAGAAACTCAGGGAGGGAGAAGAGGTGAATTTATACCTTTCCTAAGGATATTTGTACATGAGTAAATATAACAAACCTAACTGGAATTTGAACTCAGCTCTCTAATTTTCAATTTCAAGCTATTACTCATTACAACACCTGCACATTCAAACTTACAGCACCAATATTCCTAAACTAAGTACTGACATCACACATACAAACCAACGGAATAAATATGACAATCACTAACTTCAGTTCTAGTTGGGCTAATTTTAATGCAATTAACTTTCTGAATGCATATTTACAAGTGGGCGATACTTTCAGTATCAGAGAATTCCAGTTTCCTTAAGATAAAAGAGATAACTTAAAATGTCCACATGAAGAATTTTAATACAAAATATCTTGGTTTGCTGCACATAAAATGTTTTTAGAATACTCTAAGAATATTTACTTGTGCATACAAACTTTCCTAAACTTCACTGTTGTTTGGAGGGGGATGATAACAAAAAAGAGGGTCAAGTGTAAAATTTAATGAAATTACATCTCTTTGCATCCTGAAGAAGTACTTGAAAAATAAAAAGTCAAACAAAAAAATCAAGTGAAGAAAGTTCCACCAAAACCACAAGAGCCATAGAAGAGAAATTATTTGAAAATCAAGAACTCAGTCACTGCTGCATTTTTATAGCCTGAATGTGCTGGCATGTTTGCGGAAAATAGGAAGTTGACATTTACTTAAAATAAATTAAAAATGCTGATTTCACATGAATCCTCTGCAATATAGACTATGCTATAAAAACCCTCCAACACATGATAAAAATACAGTTCAAAATAGATTGTATTGTATACTACTTTATGTCTACACTGGTATGGAAATAGCATTAGGTATTATTTAGTCTGGAACAATGCTAGAGACTGACATTCCATGATGTTTTGAATATATGTGTGTGTGTGTGTGTGTGTGTGTGTGGCCGAGTAGTTCGAATGTTTACTTTCTGACCATCAAGCCCAGGTCAAATCTCACTATGGTCGATTTGGCTGCAAGGTAACTTGTTGATGTTATCAGTCTGGAGGAAGCAATCCCAGTGTGTGGCACCTTTGGAAATTGCCTGAAAAACATACCATAGGTTGACCCAAGCCTTGTGAGTGAAATTGAGTAGATGAAACCCTTTTCTAGCACAAAGTCGCAAGCCATTGTGACTGAGGGTTTGAGTGTACTGGCCTTGTTCAGGCCAGATAACACACACTCTCCCAGAAAATGTAACTAGATCTGCTCAACATAGTTCCAGTACAAACCACAGGTAGACTCTGTAGGTGTTGAACAAACACAAAATGTGCCTGAGCAATCATCTGCAATAGGGATTAGCTAGCCCACCTGGTAGATAGGCATCCTTGGATACAAGTGCTCAGTCATTATTTTGTGTGTGTGAGTGTGTACAACAGGCAATATAATCTTCATGAAGAAAATGCATGTCAACACTAGGCAAAATGAAGATGTATAAGTACATCCACAGCAGCAGTAAAAGTGTTGAACAGAACGAAGAGAATTAGAAGTTAAGTTTTGTCCATTTTAGTGCATGACAAGAGGTGGATACAGACGAAGAATTTAGTGTGCTTTAGTTTAGAGAGAAAAATATGTCTATAGTAATAGAAAAAAATTGAAACGTCTGAAAAGGAATTAGAGAAGAGACCTTGTACCAGATTAAGTCCAGATACTTTTTTGAAATATACTGGCCAGATGTCTGTCCATTATCGTCTTTATCAGATGACCACTTGCTAAATGTGGATGCTGGCTCATCTTTCAGTACTGCCGTTAGCTGTTTTAGGGAAGCCAAAAATGAAACTGTTATTATCACTAGTAAATTGGCGAACAGAGATAAAACTTATAAAAATAATAGAAATATGTAGCCACCACTGAATTTTCAACAACAGATAAAATGGCTTTAAGTAGAACAACTGAAAAATTTCACTACAGATGCATCAATATATAAGGTCTCTTCTCTACAAGCAAGTTACAAATTCTTAGCCCATCAAATTTCAGATATTTTCAAATAAAATTAGTTTAATGACATAATTTACATTCAAATTGGCTCTAAAGTTTTGCTTTCTAATTTTTTACCTCTAAGTTCTGAAATATTGACTCCTGCCTAATTTTCAAATAAGCATGAATCAGTATTTTGTCTATATAAGAAAATCATAGATATTCATTAGTAATTACAGTTGAATTTGGGGGTGGGTAAGGATCTAATGAGGATTAATTGTTCAGATGAGTATCTTTATCCAAATATTACCAGATACAACATACACCTGAAGGTTGTGGGGGGAATGCTCCAACTAAAACATGTTCAAGATAAGGATTATCTTCTGATTTCTTAATGTTCTTTTATTTATCTCTCTTTTTTTCCCCTCATATTATCTCTCACTCAGGATCCCCCCTTGAATCTTAGTGGCTTTATTGTCTTACTTAGGATGAAATGATTTAAAAAATAAAAATAAACAAAACAATTCAGACACACCAACTCAGAACATCTGAGATATGACAAATTTAATTTCCAATTCTTGAAGGAGATGTGTGTGTGTGTGTGTGTGTGTGTGTGTGTGTGTGTGAGGGGGGGTTAATAATCAATAAACAATGTGTGTTAAATGAAATATTTCTATTGCTTTCTCTTTGCAGACTAAATACAGAGTATTAAAAAGAAAACTAAACTTTTGGACACACCTAATAAAACTAATTAGAACAAAAAGAAAAAAAAAAGGGAAATTTAAGATACATTTCACAAGTCTCTTAAGATTTAATAATGATTTAACAGAAAATCTAAGATGAGTCATTATTCTACAAGTTCCTTAATTAATTAACTCAATAATAATAATTGTAGCATAAGTAGTTGAGGTGAGCTATGATTTTACAAGATAAAAAAATCATTTAGACACTACTAGGTAAAATATTTAACTTAAAAAATGCTATAGCCACATAAAGCTGGATGTTTTGTTTTTTTTGTTTTGTCAGGTTTATTTTAATTATTTCACCCCAAGCAACTTGATAATGCCACTAAGATGGAAGGGATTACTAAGAGAGAAGGAAAATGAGAAAGTTTTATGAGAAGGGACCAGAAATGCAATCCTAAACAGGAAACAATAGACAAACCACTTCTGTTCAAAAAATGGGAAAGGAGAGTGAACTGGGCAATAGGCAAACTTTTGGGTAGGTGGGTAATAAATAAATTTTACATGTAGGTGAAGATGTTAGAAGTATAGATTTAAATTAAGAGCATATGCTATTCAAGCGCAAGTATTCAGGTAGAGACAGTTAATTATGTAACTTACCACTTCTTAATGAATTTTAACTACTTATTTAATTTTTTAAAAAAAGTAAAGAAACTATCACTCAGGCAGTTTATTTTATTATTAAAGACTGAAAGAGGGAAAAGTATATATATATATATATATATATATATATATCTATCAACATGCAGTGTGGGTATAGAAGAATCCAAAGGAGTATCCTGTACATACAGTGGTAGGATAACTCTCTTTGTACAATAAAGACGAAGCTGATGATGGTTCACCCGAAATAGGCCTATACCTCCAATTTACCATGAAATAACATGTTTGCCTTAATTTTTCTTTATATATATATATATATATATATATATATATACATACACACACAACTACATAAAAATTATATTAACCAGATGAATTATGAAGCAAAAGAGAAGAGAAAAATAAAAATTATACTTGGAAGTGGGGTACTCAAACACAGCGTAGGTGTGTGGATTTGACTGTTCACTGAGGCATATCAAAAAAACAAACTTAGAATGTTTCAAAGTGTCAAAAGTTTGAGATTAAGATTTACCTGATTACTATTTGGAAACAGTAAACAAAAGTCATTAGCCTTGGTTGGTAGTCTGTCTAGGAGAAGGATCAAAGATTTCAAAACAGGGGTAAATGGGACTCCTTAGTCACTTTAATGATAATCTTTCAAATAGCCAATTGTTTCATCTTTCTTTGATTTGGTTTATTTTGTTTTACAGCATATCAACCCCAATGAATTATTTAGTGCTGACAAGATTTTTAGGACAGGTTTGTATGAATTGAATATTTATTCTTTTTTAGAAACCAGTTTGTAGATCAGGTTTTATTGACGTACTAGTGTAAAAAGGGGTTTTGTTAAAAGCTAGATGTATTGCTGGTAATTTTTCAAAAATGTATTGCTGAGATTGTTACTATTAAAATTTATTTTTATGCTTCAGTAGTATATTGACCCTAGTTTAGAAGTTAACTATTTACGCATAGCTAGAACCAACAGGTGGTACCACCTCGGGACAAGGTGGACCTGGGAACCATACCCAGGACCAGCTTCATCTTTATGATGAAGGTAGAAGTGCTAAAGCTTAGTAGCCAGCTTCCAAGTAATTGTCAGAAGAGGATTCAGAGTCAACTCATGTCACTCCTCCCCACCAAAAATAAGAATCATGGACATAAAGTTGGAGTATGTTTAATTTGGTGATCTAATAATCTCAAGTTCAATTACTCAAGATTCAGTGTCAGTAGAAACAAGGCAAATAATAACTAAAATATAAAAATACTAAAAAATAACAAGATATCCCTAATCATGAAGAAAGAAACAAGAACAATCTACTCCCAGAGATTAAATAAAGGTTTCAGTTCAAAATGCCCTAAAGGTTACACAAATTAATAACAAAGATGAAGACATTAGTCTGAATGTAAATATAAATAATGAATTGTGTCTCCTTTGTGATCAGTTGTCTATAGATATGAGGAATTTTTATAACCCAGCTGTTATTAAGGAGAATGTATAACATTGTTCCCAGATGAAGAAGAAAAAAAATGTTAAGAGATAAAAGCAATAAGTTCAGCCATCAAGAAATTGCAATTCAAAATGGTGGGGTTATACCACCATGTTTCTTTGCTGTCTGATACACTAAACTAAGACTAGCTATTTTAAAAGGTTTATTAAACAACAAAGTCAGATTAACAAAGGATGGACAGAAATAGCAAAGACATTTCTGGTAATTTATATTAACAGACAAGCAAGAAGTGATTCAATCAGAACAAAATAGATCATGAGGTGTGTGTGTGTGGGGGGGGATTAAAATGCATTTTCAGACAGTGAATGTACACCACCCAAAATAAGTTTTATACAGATACTTTAGTCAGTTCAACAACTCATAACAAACAAACTTTGCTTTATTTAAATAGGGTAAGACATCAACATTGGCATGTAATTTCATAAAGAATTTGTAGCTTTTATACAAAATCAATGGTTTTGCAAAATATTGCCTTGTCATTTCTAAAACGAATAAAAAAAAAAACTTTACATAGCAACTTTCTGGAGATAACTTGTAAAGTCAATGCTCAAAGTATTTTAAAGACTCAAAGTTTAACACTAAGAAAGACACATCCATGCTACATTTGGTCTGATGCTTCTGCTATATATCTAAATATTCTTGACTGAATCCAAAAAATAATCTGCAATGCTATCAGTCCTACTCTGGCATCACTTTTCTATAAATATTTTCATAGTAATCATTCTGATGATCCTTGGTATCAGGACTCCACAAAATTAAGCACAGTACTAGACAAGCAGCTAGGTCTGATAATCTCACTGTTGAAATTGCTAGATGTAACAGTGAATGGATGGCTAGCCACTTGTATCTGAGAATGCCCATCTACTAAGGCAGATAGTCAATCCCTATTGCAGATGCCTGCTTTCTATTTGTCCAACACCAAGAGCCCACCTATGGGTTTTACTGCAACTATGCTGAGCAGACCTTAGTTACAGTTTCTGGGAGAGAGCCTGTTATCTAACATAATCAACAGTCTGAACAAAGCCAGCATGCACAAACTCTTGGTCAGAATGACTTGCAACTTCATGCAAGCATAACTATTGAGGGTTCCCAAAGGGTTCTGTCTACCCAATTTTACTCACAAGGCTTGGGTCAACTCATGGTATGATTTTCAGACACTTTCCAAATGGGTTGCATGCTGAGATTGCCTCCTTCAGATCAATACCATCAAGAAATCACCTTCCTGATAAATTTATCATAGTGAGATCCAAACACCCAGGTCTCATGGTCAGAAATCAAATATCCTAACCACTCGGCCAATTATGTAACAGTAAGCTCAATGCTTTTAATTTTTTTTCACTTGTGGAACCCTGTTCTGGCTTCTTGCTTTCCTGTCAACTAAGATTTTCAAAAGTTTAAATACAGCTTCAATCATTATCTGTCTCTTTGAACCCTGTTCTTTTAGTGTTCTCTCAATTTCTTTCACTCTCAGTAACCCCTTGGATCTTAGTAGCTTTTTATCACCTTGCTTGAAGCAAGGTGATTAAAAAAAAAAATGAAAGACATAAAATGAATAAAAAAAAAAAAAGTAATTTGTACATTAAAAAATTTCCCCACTTCGTTTCTTCTTTTTTAAAAAAAAGCTAATGAATTACCAAATTAAAAATCTGTAAATTTTTTTTTTTTTTAAAACCAAAAAAATTATTCTCTAGGAAACTGTCTTTGCTGCTTAATTTGTTCACATTTAACATAGTGCTTTAAAAAAAAAATAAATAAAAAATTTCAAAAATAGAAAAAAAATCATCTATAATTGAAGTGTAATTACTGAAATCATAGTTTCACTTATCTGCATTAAGTCAAATGTCTGTGTTCAAAATTTTTATTAAACTAAAACAACTACTTTGCAAGATGTATTTAAAAAAAAGTGTAATATTAATTGTTACAATGTAAGAAAAGATTGTATTGAGATTGAGGGAAGCACTTAACCAATTGCTCTCCTACCAACTACAGAGGGGGGGGGGAATGACCCAGCAACTTTAGGAACAATGTGCGCACAGAAGCAACTTCACAAGACATCATGTCTTGCCAACTGCTAGTTTTTCTATTGATTTTTTAGGATGAGGCATCTTACAAAGATTTGGATTTTGACCCGTTGCAGAGAGGCCTATATCCAGAGAGGCCAAGCTGTCATGTTGCTAATGAAGAGTCTGGATGTAACTGGTGTTGACAAAAACCTGTCCACATGCAATCTGGGGCCACCCTTGCATCCGCACCATTGCACATGTTCTACAAAGATAAATATTTCTTGTAGCATGGGAAAAAATTTTCAGTTTTTCAAGTCAATGGAAGAGGGATCAAAATCCCTTTCACTTATCACTGATATTTCTGTATTGTCTTATCAAGTACTGGTTGAAATAATATCAGTTACAAAATCGAAAGCCATCTCAGTTTGCAGTGGTCAACAAGCTATTATTATCTCTCTAGTGCTGTGTGAATAGATAACATTACAGTATTACCCAATTTTTTAATCTTATCTTTAAAGAATCAGTATTCATACATTATGAATCCATTTGGTTATTTAACATTAAAAAAAATGTTATAAAAAATGAGTGTGTGTGTGTGTATATATATATATATATATATATATAATGTAAACAAATGCCAGTAGCCAATATTTTTCAATTCATTGTTGAAGAACGATGTGTAAATAGCAGTGAGTAGTTTAGTTTTTATGCCAACAATAATGCAAATTGGACTGTACTTAATGTTAACTTGGACCATCAGCAGCATACATCTAATGTTAATTTCTTCTGTATATTATGTTACATGTATGAAAGAATTACTGATGAAGACAAATGAAATTGTCAAGAAACCCAAACAAAATGGAAAGAACCAATCTTTAAACCAAGCTCGATTTTGAAAGGAGGGAAATACAAGCAAAATCTGAAAGAAAGAGACAAATGGACAAATACAGAGAAAATGTAACTCACAGGAGCTGATGTAGAAGAGCAAGATATATATACAGCTAATCAGGTAACCAATCATAACCTTTTTCTTTCTCCTACTCCACCCACCAAACCACTTTTTATAAGGGTTATAAATCCTAACTTATTGAAAGCACTTCAGAAATACAAAAGAGAAAAACAGATGATATAATAAAATAATGTATTAAAATAAATAAATCATGATTTTTTAAAATGCCTTCAAGGGTAGAAATTTACAATTTTTTTTCAGTACATAAATTTCAAGAGCTTCCTTCAACACAATCACATTTATACATATTGTAATAAAATGAACAAAGTAACTTAAGGTTGCAATCCAAGATTTATTCAACTTAAAGCTAGCTACAATATGATATAGATTCACCAGCATTTTATTGGTGTTAGTAACAAATAATGTGATTCTAGTTGTTAGTGTTAGTATGGATGCCCAAATTTGATTTAATAGTACATTCACCCTTCCTAGAAAAGTATAACATCAGAATTGAGAGCTATATCCATATCAATTAAGAGGTTTTTAAACTATTCAATCACCTTAGCTCTTGCTAAACCCTGTCTTTCATCATGATATGTCATCTTTTGTTGTGGTTATCATCAAATCTTGGTTCCAAGTAGAGGATAATGGGGTCATTTGGACTTTGGGATAGGCTGCCAAATTGCAAACTGTTAGTGCACATTTGTCTGTATATCTAATGTTAGTATAAGTTGGATTACTATCAAGGAGTATAACTTGATCCATAAATGAATCATATTTGTTATTTTTCATGAATCTGCTTTGTAATATGGTTCTAGATGCCATTAACTAAGAGGGTAAATGAGTTTTCATGGGATGAACAATGTCAGAATGCAAAAAAAATGGTTGTGGAATGTAGCATTCGTTACTATACATAACAACAACCTTTGGGAGTGCAACAACTCAGGAGTTCCCAATGCTTTTTGAATGGGTTACATGACCTAAAGGTCAAAAGCATAGCTTGCCATATAGTAGTGTTCAATCTTTCTACCTGGTCATTGCCTGTAGAGTGATATGGTATAATCTTACTAGTGGCAAACCCCTTTCTAGGAAAGATACTTGAGTGTGTGAAAATTTAGATCAGCAAAAATAGCTAGATACAAAACAGCTGTCATTTCACGTAAAGGCTTTACTTCACTTGTGAGTCAGCAAATGCATTTTAAATTATATCCACTTGTTTCATACCAATTTTTTTTACATAAATATTTAATAAAGTTTTACCTGAATGATAAAAACCATCTTAAACTAGTTCTTTATTCATTTCAAACATGTCAAGCTATATATTTTTTGTCAGTATGCATTTGACACCTAATCTAAGATGTTACTTGAGATCTAAAAATTAACCAAAAACATTAATAAAATTAAAAATATAATAGTGGACACTTAGGTCAACACCAAGGACAACAGTCTGTTTCATGCTTGAATCCAATCTTCAGGCCATGTATTTTGTGTTTTCATTTGTGGCAAATTCAAAATTTAATGTTTGAATTAAATAAAAAAAAATTGCGAACAAGATACAGTACTGTGACCAACAATCAAGAAATTAGATGAGGCACAACGCAAATAGTCATTTTGTTTGAAATGTAAATCTCTTCAATTTTTATCTTAAAAATACTATATCATACATATGATATAAAAATTTAAATGTTAATGCTTATTCTAATCAGTTTGTGATAGGGTATTTTACATAACAATCAGCTGGTAACATTGGAGAACAGATACAAAAACTGAAATTATTTGTCATAACAAATTTTACATTATAAGGAAAAAATACATACACAGAACTTATTATAATAAGCAGAGGATTCAAAATGAATTAAAAATTAAATGTTTCAAACAAGTTTTGATGAGTGGTATTATCTGTGGTTGTAATAAACAGTTTCCAGTTGACTATTCTATAAATTGTGTGCATTGGTGTAATGCTTGTAGGTCAATTTGTCCTGATCATTTAAACCTTATGTGTGCAAGAACTCAAATATAATCATGGAGATATTTAAAGAATATGGATAATTGAAAACAGTTGTTCTCACACCCCAAACAACTTATCTTACTTGCTACAAAACAATAAAAAGGTTTTGTTAACAATGACTCGACAAATGCGCAGTCATCACAAGACAAGCACACAAATACTACATGCTTAGCATTTTCATAGCAGCAAAATAAAAAAGAACTTTACTTTTACTGTACTTCCAATTATTCTAATCAAAAAGCATCCTTATAAAAATGAGTTGCTTGACATTTTCACTGTTGCATTATTATAACATTTTTGGCCTGGTTATGCTGTCTCATTTTGGGAAAAATAGGAAATTTTATTTTACTGGAAATAAACGACTATGAAGACACCAATGAAGATTTCATAGGCACCATAATTTTTGTTTTAATCAGAGACTTTGCAGTACTGACTAAATATAACCCTTAATACTAGATATAAAAATACATAAAAAACAGGTTATATTGTAAGCTACTATATTTAGACTGGTTTGAAAATATATAGCATTATATCACTACACATTCCTGTTCTTCTCCAGGTGATATGTTAAAATAAACAGTGAAAATAATATATTTTGAAAATATAAGATGGATTCATAGTTATTTAGAAAATTAGGGAGTGGTAGTTTGAGAAAATGCTTTTAGGTGTGTCAATATTGTTCAATCAAAAATGAAAATTAGGTAACTATGGAGTTGAAGATTTGGGTCACGGAAGGAAGCTGGATGGTCTGGTGTCTAGACATGTCACTTTTTAATTTTGTCTGGATACAATACATAGTAGGACCATAGATTATTTAAATGGGTACACAATTTTTAACAGCAGGTTGGATTTTAGGGTTTGTTTTTTTTAAAATTAGATTTTGCACTACCTCATGAGTAAAGGAATGTTTAGGTTAGAATTAGGATTAAATAGTTAGGGTATATCATAGTAAAAAAAACAATTAAGTATTGTGTGGGTCATTTATTTTAGTAAAATAATTTTTAAGTTATATTGGAGCAAAAGTTATAACTGAAACATTGTAAATATTATATTTTAAAGAGAATTATTTTATCTAGATAAGATACATTGTGGAACCATACATTATTTAAATGGGTAGACAATGATTTTTAACAGCAACTTGGATTTTAGGTTTTTTTAAATTAAATTTAGTTCTACCTCATGATTAAAGGGGCTGGAATGTTTAGGTTAGAATTAGAATTAAATAATTATGATATACTAAGGTATATTGTAGTTAAGAAAACCAATTAAGTATTGTTTGGGTAATTTATTTTGGTAAAATAATCTTTAAGTTATTATTGGAGCATAAATTTTAAATGAAACATTGCAATTAATTAAATTATAAAGAACATTTTTTTAATTAGATTTTGTACTATTTCATGAGTAAAGGGGCTGGAATGTTTAGGTTAGAATTATAATCAAATAATTATAGTACACTGAGGTATATTGCAGTTAAGAAAAACAAACAAGTATTTTGTGAGTCATTTATTCTAATAAAATAAATTTTAATTATATTGGAGTATAAGTTATAAATGAAACATTATAATTAATTAAATTTTAACAAAAAATATTTTTGGTGTTTACATAAAACAGTTAATTCATCTCTACAGTTCAGTAGTTCTTTATTTTTAGGGAACCTTAAAATCTGCAGCTTTTCCCTCAGGCATAGAGGGCAGATATCATAAAACGACTTGTTTTTTTCCAAGAGATTTCCATTTTACTTTGATGGTTGGAAATTGACGGGTCAACAATGTCAAATTGGAGTAAAGAACAGTTGTTTCTATTCTTTATATTGCAAAACCAATTTATGACATCAATTGTATTAATCCGCTATGATAATCCAATGTTCTGTTTAATTTGGTTATTAATCTGTTCTAAAATAATTTTACTGATTTTACTAATTTCTGGCTTAGTTGGATTAATGATTTTAGTGGGCAGATTTGTCTCAAAATTAGGTTTGTGATCTTTTAAAGTTATGCAAGCTTCTTTAGTACAAAGTTTACAGGTGCACGCGCACACACACACACACAGAGCAGTGGAAGTTTTCAGCAACCTATGCTACAGCTAAGATTTATTAAATAAATATATCAAGATTTTAACTTTAAATGATTACACATATACAGTGGTACAGCAAATTCTGATAGGGCAATAAAAAGAAAAGAAATGAGAAACACTATTGTAATTTATCTGCCTGTATTTAAACCCACAACCACCTAAACTGAACTCTTATATTTAGCATTGCTCATTTTTTTTAAACTAACAAACTAAACGTTCCTGGTGGTATAAGTGTACAGAGAGGAAAGAGATAATTAAGCAAAAAATATTATAGCTTTTGATTTGAAATTTGTATGAAAAAATATCAGCACTTGATCAATACATTGTGCTTCCAAAGGGAGAAAATAATGGATTTTCATTGGTCAGAAATTAACGTATTACTGACAATAAATTTATAATATACATAATCTGGTACAGTACTTGTGGAAAATGACAGGATTACTTATATGCATGGTGACTGAAAAGTAACTATTTTATATATGAGTGGACAACCAGGAGTCTTAACTTAACACCCTGTAACTTTTTTCTTTGGAGTTGGTTAAACGAGCAAGTCTACTATACCAAACCAAAACTTTGGAAGAACTTGAAGGGCAGATACAAGAAGTTATGTCTTCCATACCGCAATAGTTCCTGGCAAAATCAGTTGATACAATTCTGAAGTGGCTCAAGAATCTGATAGTGAACTCCTGTAACCTTATCAATTTTAAGTAAAACCTCATGCTAAGTACTTTTCTCTCATATCCATTTCTTGTAAAAGTTCTAGTTACTAAATACATTTTAAGTATTTTAAATTGGAGAGTTACTTTTCAATCCCCCTAATATATATATATATATATATATATATATATATATATATAGAGAGAGAGAGAGAGAGAGAGAGAGAGATAAGTTATTGAGAGTGAAAGAGAAGACTTTAAAAAGAACCAGAACCCAACCCTAAACAAGAAACAATGGATAAACTTCTACTCCTATTCAAGAGACTATGTAGGAGTTTAAACCAGGCAATAGACAAACCTATCTACTCCTATAGAAGGGGAAGAATAAATAAATAAATAGCAATAAAATTTCAGAGTTTAAGTGGAGACATTAGAAGGAACTGGAAACCCAATCCTAAACAGGAAACAAAGAATAAATACGTGGTACTGTTCAAAAGATCAAGGAGGGTGTGAACTAGACAAATAGACAAGACTATCTACTCCTAAAGACAATCGCTCCTACCCTGCCACCAGCATAGATCAGGTTAGTCTTTCTGAAAGCAAAACATTACACCTCCTCGGCCCAAATCTCTCAGCTGACCTCAAGTGGAATGACTACATTGAATACATAGTGAACCAGCCTTCCTAGCAGCAGATTTAGCTGTGTAGAGCCAGATAGTTTTTCTCGTCTTAATTCATCTTGCACATATATAAATCTCTCATCCACTGGTGCATTGAATACTGCTGTCACATCTGGCCAGGTGCCCCTACTATTCATCTCAAGGTTCTTGACAAAATCCAACGGAGAATCTGCAATGTAATCGATCCCAACTTGGTTGCTCAATTCCAGTCACTTTCTCACTGACATAATGTGGCTTCCTTCTGTCTCTTCTACAAATACTTTCACGGCTTCTGCTTTAATGAGCTTAGCTCCCTGGTGCCCCCTCTGCATGAATTTTCTCAAGCTACTCAACTAACAACTAGATCCCATCCTTTTACAGTGAAACCAATCAAATGTAACTGCAACTTCTGATCTACCAGCTTCTTTTCTTGCACTTCCTGCCTGTGGAATTCCTTTCTGTATACTTGCTTACCTGACAGCTACAATCTCTAAGAATTTAAATGCAATGTCAATTGCCATCTCTTATCTCCTTGACACACATTCTTTAACAACACCAGTAACTTATTCCTCTTTCTCATCACATGTAACCCCCTGCACATCAGTGGCAGTACTGCCTTGCTTGGAGTGAAATGATTATTTTAAAAAAAAACCCACAGAGATGAAGAAATGACAAAAAACACTTCTACTTCTGAGGAGAAATATTGGTTATCTTTAGGAAGGACAATGAATCTTTCTCAACATCCATCAATTCAGGCAAATCTTGCATTTACAGGTATAATATGAAGTAATTTACTTTAACTTTTTCTTAATGTTTTCAGACAATCAGAGTAAAATCCAGTCAATACTAATATTATCTTTTTTGAGAAAAAAAATTAAAAGTCCAAATACTCAGATTCTCAAAATACCCTGATAACCTAGGCAAGAGAAGTGGGTTAAAAATAAATATATTAATATCAAATAAAAAAAAAATAATTACTCCTCATGAAATAACTTATATACAAGTATACATTTATGTTCAGAAAGAAAACAATACACTAATAACTTAGAAAATTTCATATAAAGCCAAATGTGCTGTCAGTAAAAGAAAGAAAATTTAAGGCAAGCAGTCTTTGTACTAAAGTGCTCAATATCTGAGATAGAGCATTAATAGGATATAATAATGAGTTAAGTGGCAAATTTTAATTTTATATTGTGCTAATTATATATATATATATATATATATATACACACACACACACTCTCTTGTGCAAATTAATTGAAACAAAACAAATGTCTTCCTAGGATCTTTTGCACTTTCCCTGATCACATATACCTCATCTCTTGGTATTTTTCTCTTTCGACCTCATTTTTGTTTGTTTTGGGCTGATGCATCCCGTTTATTTCTTCACATTTATACACCACTGATAGTTGAAAAGGTGACACCAACAATATATGCAATCTCTCTGTAAGGCTTGCCAGTGCTTATGCAGCATTACAATTTTCATATACTTCCTTGGAGTACCATACATTGCAGAAAATAGCCATAGGACAACTAATTGACAGACAAGACAATAGTGTCTGGGCATGATAAAAATCTGATGCAATCAAGAATGATGCAGTATTTTTAAGGCCAAACAAATTTTATCATATATACCGAAAATAGATTCATACTATTGTGCACCACTATAAATGACCTAAAATGAAAATTGATTACACCCTGTCACTCCAGTGGGTCTAAAACTGACTGTAAGGTGAAAGAAAGGAAACTAAAGCATTTGTTTCAATTAGTTTGCACAAGTGTGTGTGTGTGTGTGTGTGTGTGTGTGTATATATATATATAAAAACGGACTCTCCAATCATCTTTGACATGAAAGAATCCAACAATTAACATCTAGAACTGAATAGTCAGACTACCCAGTACATATTTGATTATAGTGGCAAAGGCTTGTGCAGAATCATTATCACAAGTGAATTCAGAGAACGGGTTTGCATAGTGTGCAACAAGCCCTCCTCTGTTTTGAATTCATACTTGTCCACCTGGATGGATTGCCAACCAACTCTAGAGAGCTAAGACGGTCTTGCTATTTATTTACCCCACAACTGGATGGGGCTTGAAGAAATAGATTCATACCTTTCCCAAAAGTATTTGTGCATAAATGAAAGTAAGATACTTGACTGGAATCTAAACTCAGATCTTAGATTCTTCATTTCCAGCTGTTATCCATTTACACCACCCACACATCCTATAGGCACATGATTAAATTGTCCATTTTCTGACCAGGAAACCCGAGTTTGAATATCACCAGAAATAAGTTGTCAGGGATGTAACTTCTTGATGTTACTAACATGGAGAAGCAATTACAGCATGTGGCACATCTGAAAAGTGCCTGAAAATGATACCAAAGAGTGACCCCAGCCTTGGGAGTGAAATTGAGTAGATGCAATTATTCAGAAGCCATCGATGATTAGGTCAGCACAAGGCAACAAGTCATGATGACCGAGGATTTGAGCATACTGCTCTTGTTCCAACTATTAACCAAAGCAGATTCTAAGCTCTCTCACACAAACTGTAACTAAGGTTTATACAGCATAGTTGCATTATAAACATGTGATTTTTCAGCACCCACATGTGCGCCCTGTGGGTGCTGAAAAATCACATGCTGTGACTGAGCAGGCATCTACAACAGAAATTAGCTAGTGGCACTAACAGATACATGAGCTTGGAAATAAGTATGCATTATTTTATATGCAAGGAAAGTTGTGGCAAAAGATTTTTTATGTCAGAGTCCATCTTGCACATTTACAAATCTAACATTTATCCCCACATTGAATATGCTGTCATATCTGGTTCAATGCACCTGCTATTCATGTTGAAGTTCTTGACAAAATCCAGAGAAGAATCTAAAATGTAATCAATCCTGACCTGACATCTGGACTTCAGTCAATTTTCACCATGACTTCCCCGTGCTTTTTCTACAAATATTTCAGAGATACTACTCTGACGAGCTTTTGTCCTTAGTGACTTGACTACATGAATTTAAATGCGCTACTACATTGGCATATAGGTCTCACCCATCTACAATGCAACCACCATTTCTACTCCAACAGTAGCTTTTCTTACACTTTCCACCTGTGGAACCCCCTTCTGTTTATTGAAATTTCAACCCTGGCTTCACAGTCAGTGAACATTCTAACCAATCTGCCATCTGCCTATAAATACACAATATAAATAAATATATATATATATATATATATATATATATATATATATATATAAATACACTTTTAAACTTACAACTTTTTAGTAGTTTTTCCTATATATATATGTGTGTGTGTGTGTGTGTGTGTGTGAGTGAGGCAGGCATACAGACAATTATTCTTCAAAATATATGGTGAGTACTGAAAAGTTCTCAAGCCAACCTACTTCCAAGTTTTTTTTAACCCAAGACAAGCCAAGAACATTTTATATCTTATGAATTTCTAGTTATTTTTTTTTTAGAATATATTGAACAAAAGCAGTGTCATTGCAAAGCAGTTAAAAACTGTACATTACTACAAGGAAATAAATAGACAAGATAAAGAAATAGGTGTGGCTCATTTTCAGCAATGTTTTTTTTATTGACCATTACAATTCATTGTTAAAGTATTGAATTGCATACTGAAACAGTCCAGAGGGATATTTTTATTTATGCACATGCTAAGGGCTTGATTTGAATATTTTGAGTGGAGTGGCGATTTTCTGAGTCATATAACATTGATATCAATCTCACCTACTGTACAAGCCTATGAAGCAGTGTTTAGAGAGAAACATGCAGCATGAAACTTCTGAAACTGCTTTTCATATGTTCAATCATTTACAGTACTTTCTATGTAAAGTGCACAAATGCTTTTTGAATTAATATTGTAATTGTGTATTGTAGTACTAGACTGGTAGCTAGGTCACATAGATTTAAATGTAATGTCAATTGTTATCTTGTCTCCTTAATGGTTCTTTTTCTCTTCTTTCACGAACAATAACCTTTTGTATCTTAGTAGCTTTATTGCCTTGCTTTGGGTGAAATTTTTTTTTTAATATTTAAATCATATCTTTCTTAAAATAAGTCTATAAAAAGGAATTAATAAATAAAAATTGCTTAATTTCTTTCATCTCCAATAGCACTTTGTAAGTGACTTTATTTGCTGTACAAAATGTTTATCCTGCCACTGAAGATGACTGATCCCTTAACAATAATGTTTGAATTTCATAGTTGGCTTGTCATATCCTGTTATGGCAACAGAAAACAACTGAGTTAAATTAACAATAACGATACAATAATTGAGAGGCTTTGAAAAAGAATGTAGTGGAAAGGGAAATAATAATAATAATAATGTAGAGTGCTAAAAGTTAAAACCAGTAAATAAAACTATGCCAGTTTTATTTTTAAATACAAACTTATTAACAGTTGCCAAAACACAATCAAAACTGATCTTTTTAAAAGAAGTTAAGACTAAAGGCTAATTACACAATCTAACGAGAAATATGAAATACAATCTGTTGGGCCAATCCAATAACATTGCAGACAACTGTACAAGTCATGACAACCATCAATATAGGAATAATATAAATGCAATGCGAAATGCATCATTTGCAGAATAATAATAAAATACTATTCTTAGAAAATAAAATATATAAAACACACAATCTTTCCTACTTCAAGATACTTTTTTGTTTCTCCAATTTTGATATTGGATAAAATATCAAGGTAGCATGATACTTAAGACTATCAGGGTTTCATCAAAATTTCTCATGTACAAAGACTTTAACTGATCACCTATCAAGTTTTCTAGTCACAAAAAGAAATCCATATATGCTTGCAAAATTTCCACCAACTAGTACATGATAATACCAAGAGCACACACATGCACACAAACAACTTTACTATCATGCGTAAGGAGAAAACCTTTCTTAGAAAGAGGAAAAAATATGTTTAAAATATAACTCAATTAGAAATATTTATCTCCATGTTATCATCACTGTTGCCTGGCTAAGAAAACAGATGGCCTTGTCATGATAAGGCATGTGTGTATATATATATATATATATATATATATATATATAACACCAAGATTGTAGTTTTATGACTGCATGTTTGCTGCAAAGTTTGCAAGTCAGGCGATGGGCTAAAAAGGCATACAGTCAGAAGAAAAGACCCAATGACAAGAGAAAACATATTTCTCATGTCTGCCAACTTTGCACCATACATTTTAAAAGTTTATCTGGTTTAAAGAGCTACATCTGTTCAAAGTACAACTAAGTCTTACAATGATATCTAATAATTGTCATACTCAACAATGTGGTGACAGCCACTGTATATAAACACACTGACCATAATTTTGATTTAAAAAAAATAAAAATTTAAAAAATGCCACTAATTAAGAGGAAGCAATTTTCTAAAATGTATAGAAAGTGCTTTAATCACTAGATTCTTATAACATGTCATCTTTCTTGGCAGAACTATTATCAATCAGTTTAACTACATAACTAAAATATGTATTAAAACAATAAATGTTAATTTAAAATTACCCCTTCTTTGAGCGCATATGTAATACCATCAATGTAAACATCACTAGTCCAATGAAATCCTCAAGGATGAAATATGTTGCATAGAAACTTTTCCCTCTTAGTCCTAGTTTTCCCTAAAGTTATTTTTCATTATATTATCAATTTAAGTAACAAAATTGTATTAATCCTCTAATATATATATATATATATATATACATACACACACACACACTAGCAGTATAGCCCAGTGTTGCTCAGGTGTAATGAAAGCTTTAAAACTAATCCATGGTCATGGAGCTCAGACTCTTTGGACGTTGGCATGAAAGACTAAAAAGCAATAGTTGTTTCCAGTTAAAGCAAAACCATAGACTGAAAGAAAAATGAATGGATGTAAGTCAAATTTTCATTTCCTGGTATCGATATCAAATAAGTTTTTTCGTTGTAAACTGAATTTTGAAGGCTAAATAAGTCCTCTGAGTAAATGGTACCATGGCTGAGACTAAGAACTACTATTATACCTACTTAGGGCCAAACCCAAAGCAAAAACTAAAATAAAAGGGCTGAAAAAAATATAGACATACAGGCAGATAAACAGACACACACACAAACATCTTGCCTTATATATATATATATATATATATAAATAACCGATTTTCTGCACTATTGTAAGAACTGCAACCTTGAAACTTCTGAATATCGTTTCTTATGTCTTTGTCTATCAGTCTATCAAATTTGATTAAAATTGGACCACATCTTCAATAACCCGATTTTTTCGATTATCCATTTTCGATATTTATTGGGGGTACCTTGACACAAAACCTAGTAAGAACACTCACAGACGCTTATAGTACAACTATGTAAATTTTCAAGAAAATCGGTTCAGCTGTTTTGGAGTCTATAGGTAACAGACACACACACACACACACACACACACACACAATTCCATTTATAAATAAGTTTAGATATATCTCAGTAAAAAAGTCCAGGTTAAGATTGGTAAATAATCTGGGAGGGTCCTAGTAATATCGTTTAAATATTAAAACTGATCCAACAGAAAGCTCAATGTAAATTTAATTTACAGAGCAGATGTCGATTTATTTAGCAAACTTTACTAACCCTAATTCAAGGTATCAGACAGTCCTCTCCGGAAAATACAGGGAAATGAAAGAAGAAGGCCTAAACCCACAGATAAAGTGGGAGCTGATAGACTATTAGGAGTACATGCCATGCCTAAGTGATAGATGTAATCTATATTTAACAGAAAAAAATTAGAATTTTGAAATTTCAATACCAGAATGTGCTTCTGAATAAACCTAATGAATTTAGTAATGTGTTGTCACCATAGTAAATTTAAATTTCACTAATTATCTCCTCCTTCCATTTATTCATAATAGGTTTTGCCTCCGACAGATTAGATTTAAATTTGGTGAATACATAGCTTTTTCCCGCCAACCTACAACCACTAACCCAATGGACAAACCACCTGCCTTCCACTACGAAAAGAAATTACTACTACAATTCTCCTCAGCTTAAGCCTATCATAACCAACATTGCTCACCCCTTCCTTTACTAACCCTTGGTCACCTGGACAAGAATTTTTTCTCCATTCCTTAGTTGATTTGGGTTAACAATGCATGTCTTGAACCAGCATGCTAAATTAGCTATTTCCCCCTAAATGTGATCTAAATTTTTATATATATATATATATATATATATATATATATATATATATAAACTAAAGAAGACTGCGCATACATGCATGAAACTTATAGTTGTGGTCGGTCACGTTCTAGAATAAACCAAATTAAAAATTTCAAGTTCTGCCTCTATGCATGCATTGAACACTTTCCTTTTCTTTTTTACTTTGAGCCACTGGTTTCCTTCAAAATATATATAATAGGAAAAAATGACAAAACCATGAAAATGGAGAGGACAATCCCAAAAATTTTACCTAATTATGCAATGTGCCCTTTTCATATAATCAAAGGTATATATACTGTTTTGAGAATTTTTCATTTCTTAGTATGAACACATACATTCTAGTATATATTTTACAAGAAAAAAAAAACTGCATTGTTCCCAGCATCTTATGATTATTAGCCAAAATAACTCCTTAATTTAAAAATCACCTGTTTTTATATTTCAAAATTTAAACTGAAATAATAATAATACTTCACTTAGGCAAACTGTCCTAAATTACATTTTAAAAACAAATGTGAAAAAGTCTTACAAAACAGGCAAGTTGAGAATTAAATTAAAACTTCCTTATCATCACTGATAATATTAAAGCTCATGATAATGACTCGTGATGTTTGAAAGTACTTAAAACATTATGAACTTTGGACAATTTCTCTCTCAATTTCATCTCAATGTGAGATTATTTATAGTGACAGCAAAAGTGTAATTAAAAAAATTTACAAAACTTGTTAGTAAAATTCAATAAACATGTCTGAATGGATTTTTACTTCTTAAAAATAGATTTTGAAATATTATGTATATAATGTCTTACAAGGGTCTGCTTTGTGACTGAATTACTTCTGTATTCTTCATCCCTTCACAAATTAAGAGCTTCATCCAAGGTAAAAAAAAAAAAAAAAAAATGTTTATTTTCATGGGAGACACTCATACCATTTAACTTCCTAAATTAATGTTGGTAAATATTAAGCAGTTCTGAAGCAGTTTATTAAAATAAAGTGTAGTCTTTTTAAAAAACACTTTGTAGATAAGCTTCATAGAACAATTGGCCAAGTCCTGTTGGTTCAAAACTTAATTAACAAAATTCACTCGTTATTTTTCTATTGTAATCTTTACTTAAGCTATTCATTTGTGAAAATTTTTTTGAAGAGATGTTATAAAATATTAAGTGTGCCAAAAATAAACTAACAAAATAATAAATAAATAAAATAAAAATAAAATTGATTAAAAAAAAATTAAGTGCTTTTGTAAAGAAAAACAAAACTTATCAAACTAAATCAAATGTTTAACTTTTGATAAAATTCCTAACACATCTTTACTTTATATAGAATTAATCTATTTTTACAACATTTTTGAGCAAACATGTTGATGTGATCACCTTAATATATGGATGGCACAAATAAAAAAAAAAAATCTGAATACATACTAATACAGAACGTGTATGCATGTATATGTGACAAGTTTTACAATTAAAGAAAGGGAGATGAAATTTGAAAGAAAAAATACAAAAACAAAAAATGCAATAAACCTTGTATTGACAGTTTCTCTCTCTGGTGTTATTACAAGTAGCACCAGACAGATAGCCAGATCAAAGGTTAGTCCAATGCAACCCTAAACTTAAGTTCTGGTCTTCAAGTCACATTCAATTAATATTATAATTAGCTAAAATTATACTGACCATGCATGAAAATAAAATATACTATCATTAGTAAATAGTTGTAACAGCAGTCAAAAGAAAGTATGTCATTAGTAACCAATTATATGCTTGGTAAAACTAGCTCAGTAGACGATCTCTCACCTAGGGAGAGGTGTAAGCCACAATGTTAAATGCAAATTCTTTCAAGGGCAGGATGGGAAAGAAAATGCAGCCTCTACAAGAACTTATAGAACTAGGAAAAAAAAAATATTCCAAAGTCATATTAAAATATATTCAAATTAGATTTACACATCCAAAAATAGTTGTTTTATTTGCATACAAATTTCATACATTAAATGTAACAACTATCATGGGACAGAGGTGGTAGTAGTAGTAGTAGTAGTAGTAGTAGTATGACACGTGTCTATAAAGATGAACAAATAAATAAAAGTCAATTTCATATAAACATACACATTTCACTTTTGCTGGGTATAAACTGAATAAATTATTCAATATATGGGTTTACTTATTTGTATTTTTCTCATATGACATAAAAAGTTTTATTGTAATTTAAAATACTAAGATAACAATAATTTGTATCTTTCTAATATATTTACAACAGTACAGAAAACAATGATATTATATGGTTCTATACAAAAAAAACAAAAAAAACAACTAGACTATCTGTCAATGCTCTATATTTATGTTATATGCCAATATTAAATAGGTTTGTATACTTATATATATTAATCTTTATCACACTATATGTGACTTCATTTGTTGTGCGAAAAATTTATCCTGCCACTGAAGGTGACTGATCTCTGAAGCTGTTTGAATTTCATAGATGTGCTGTCATATCTTGCAATGGCAACAAAAAACACTTTTGAATGAAATGAAGAATAAGGTTACTAAAATTGAGAGACCTTGAAAAAGAATGCAGTGAAAAGGAAAATAGTATAAATAATGCAGACTGCTAAAGAAAAAATAATAATACTAAAGCCACTGATTGATTGATTTTTTTTTTTTTTTTTACAAATAATGTTCATTCTATACACGGCCCGGGAGCCACTCAAGGTAGAGGTTACAAAGTAAAAAGCACAGTTTATACAGATATGTGGGGAAGATAAAAGTTAACTCTAGACTTGGACAGGTTAAGATTGTAGTGATCGGGGAAGCATCCTCTTGAGAGTCAGTTCCATAAAAAAAATTATATAATTTAATGTCTAATGAGGCAAACAGAGTTTCTACTTGATAGCAATCTAAAGCAATAATTATTGAATCAGAAGTGATACAAATTTACAATACCTCTTGGAGTTTCAGGATTTCTCACTTGTTTTTATATAAGTTCTAACAAAGGAGAAATCACAAAACTGAGTTATCTCCAGCAAGTATTGTTAACTTATATTACTTATGATTCACTAATATATAAATATGTATATTAAAGAAAAAAAAACTGTATCTGCACAACTTGTTATGCTATGCTTGAACATGCATACATATGTGGACACTAAGCATGCACGTACTTATAATAGATGCATTAATTTGAAAATGTGACAATAAAATATAAAGACTTGGAATTCCAGGCACTGACCTTTGTATGAACAGTAAACTTCACTTTGTCTCTCTCACTAAGGGCATCAGAGATGTCAACCACAAGTGAAGAGTCTGTAGACAGGTCCACTGTTTCAGAACGACTCTGGATAGAAGAAGAAAACAAAAAACAATAAGGCAATCATAATACATTTAAAAATATCTATCTTTTAAGAAACATTTCAAATGAAAATACAACCCAATGTTTTGTATATTTCTGTTTTTATAAAACTTCATTTTTTTTTTTTTTTAACAAGCAGATGAATACTGTATTCAGTTGTTGAAGCTTACATGGCAACACTGAAAAGTTATCAATCAAGAAGAAATTAAAATAGTTTAGACAAATTTTTGGAAGTGGATTGAGCTAGTAACATTTCAATACCATTTTGTAAAACCTACTTAAAACTATTAGAATTAAATCTTATAAATATTGCAAACAGTTGGTTAACAATGTCAAGAAAATGAAAAACTGAAAGCTAAAAGAAATTAAGAATAAAAAATTAATAAATCAGAACCCAAAATAAATTTTCCAAAACTACAATCATAAATTAGAAACCAAAAAACGTTTTCAATAAAATGACACACACAGACACAAAATTATTTCAATGATTTGACTTACCATTCTTCATGAAGGTGTGATATTTTGTAATTTTCAATAATTGTGTGATGATAATTTGTCATTAACAAATATGCAGATCAAAAAAAAAATTAAAAATTAAGAAACCAAATCAGTCAAGATGACAGATGAAGGTAGGCAACCAAATGAAGTTAAAGTCAGGACAGGGAATAATTGTGTAGGCAGAATAACTGTGTCACAATTTGTATGTTTAATTACAACTGATGACACAAATTATCACAAAACAATCTTAGTTTAACTGTACATATTCAATAATAATCAACACCCAGTAGATCCCAGTCTTTTATTGGCTCTCGAATACCATGTACCACCTGTTGAGACTGTGAAAGATATGGATAAGTAGGGGGGATAGAAGAAGATAAGTGTTGACTAAATAACCAGTGAACTCCGCTCTTTGCTTTCCACTTTAGACATGTGTGTGAGAGAGAAACAGAGAGAGAAAAAGAATTCAGCAGATAACTGTACTACACCTCCACTCCTGCCCCCCCCCCTAGGAGTAAAAAAAAAAAAACAGTCTGGTGGGTATGATGACTTTCTCTTTTTTTTTTTTTCTCTCCGTAAAGACAGAGATGATAGCTACAGGATGTCAATTTAATGCTATTTGATAAGCTTAGCTTACAGTCTGGTACAAGGAAAAAAATCTCTTATGTTTATGAATAATGTTTAAAATATTCTGACTTTTTCACTAGGCAAGGGAATTTTGGGAACAAATTTTCTCTGAAAATTACCATTAAAATAAACATGCTAAAGAAAGAAGAGGAAAAAATAACATTTAAAAAGATATTTTTAAAATACTATTTATATTGTTCAGACTGTTGTCCCCATCTTATCATATTCACATCATTTTGCCCACTGAGTCATTCATTGTGTCAAATCAACAAGGGTCTGACCATCACTGACAGATGTTTTTTTTCGAATTTGGTACACTTATAGAGTTTCATGATATGAACTGAATTGTACCTATTTTACATCTCTAGGTCAAAGGATTCACTAGATATGACCCTTTGAACTTTGCCAAAAAGGTGAATTTTGAAAAATAGTCAGAAAGTTTAAATATCAATATCCAAGTTGTTTTTTCACCTCAAGTGCTAAGTTACATACCTTTTTAAAGTGCTTGAATAGATCCAGAAAGTTATTTTTTTTTTGTTTGTTTAAAGGTCAAATAAGATAATCTGACCATGACTGTAACATTTGACCTTTAATTTCTCAAAAAGTGTATCTTATTTCTTAAAATTTAACAACAAAATTATCTGCTTCATGGAAAGATATATACAAAATTTTGTGGTGGACTTTTGATTGTGGCCTGAGTTACAAGGGTTTTATTGAGTTGGATCAACATTCAAAAGGGTAAACTTTTCTATTTACCACTATATGCTAACATTTTCATATCTTCAAGTTGTATATCTTCAGAAAGCTCTCTGAATGCTGATTAATATTCAAATAAGAACTATAATCATAAACTCAACAGAATTTATATTATTTGTGGTTAAATATTGACCAATTCAGTGGAAAATAACCTTACTTTTTGGTTTTGCTTACATTTTTATTATACAGAAATAGATCTGTACATGAAAAACTGAAAAAAAAAGAAAAAAAAAGAAAAAAAAAAAAACTTTTCTGCATTTCATGTATCATGTCAAAAAAAAAATTTGACAACCATTAACAGCATTTGTTGCAGAATTTTCATATTTTATGTTATCTTAACATTAATTCATGACACTTTAAATAATTATTTTCATTAAGTTACTTTTTGAAAAAAAAGTATCACTTTTTCATAAAAATCTACTTTATTTCATAATGCATCAGTAGCAAGGCAACATGCCCAACTGGTTATAGTTGGCAACTGATGAGCAAATCTTTGGCTCTGAACAGGATACTTATTGTAACCAATCACAAAATATAACATTGTAATGAAGATCAGAAGCCATGAGATGATTGGCTGATTTGTCTCTTATGTTCTATCAAATCTTTGCAGATTATTTAAAGTCAGAAAATAGTTTCAGATTCTCAGACTGTTTTGGGAGATAATGATTTATTGTTAAAAGTCCTACTAATTAACTCATAATAGGGAGGGAGAGAACAGGTGGATTCTTCTGTTCCCCAAAGATATTTGCATGTAAGTGAATACAACAAATTTTATTTGAATTGGAACTGCTCTCTGATTTCCAATTCTGACCTGTTATCTATTGTACCACCTGCATATCTAAGCTTACAGCACCTTGTATTCCCAAGCGATCACTCATCTAGTTACTGACCAGTTTTGATGTTGCTTAACATTGACGATTATACACGAATCAGTGCTTCAACATGATATTACTGGAAGCCCGATGAGATGATGTTCATCATTATATTACCGAAATGATGTTGCGAAGTTAAAACAGTACATTTGCAATACCTTTGCTTAAATATCTACATCTACAAATTAAAAAATATCCCATGAATGGCCAATTTGTGTAGAGATATACCTTATCTTTTTGCTTGCTCAGTAGGCCAATAAATGATTTGAAGCACACAAATACAACAGATGTCTTTTTATATATTGAACTAAAGGATGTTTATTTTATGAACATCCTCTTACCTTTAGCCTAATATACAACACAAAGAGAAAGACTCAGCAAGTAAAATATTAAAATAATGTTAAAAAGAAAATTGCTATTCTATGTGCAGCGGGTGAGCAAGACTCCACAACTTTCTATCCTTTCTAGCTCTGATTAGGGTTGGTTTTGCAGTATCCTTACCTATTTCTGTTCTGTCATCCACTAGCAAAGGAGTAAGGTTGCTAATTGCTTTCCTTTGTCCCTTCTGCCTTACATGTCCTGTGAGTGTCAAATTTTCCAAGCCTTCTTTCCTCATTATGTGCTGTAGAAATTTAAATTGTCTCTTTCTGATTCTAAGTACGAATGTCCTTTTTTTTTCCCATTGTTCTTAAAACTTCCTCATTACTCACATGTTCAGTTCAAGGTATTCTCAGCATCATTTTGTAAAACCACATTTCTGTTACCTCAAGTCTTTCTTTCATTTGTGAGGAAATTGTCTAGCACTATCTTATCAAGAATGATTGAGATTACATAGCAGTTCAAACACTCTTTTCTTAGTTTCTAAAAAAAATTTGTTTTGTAATAATTTGCTTAGTTTTTGGAAGGCATTTTTCACTATTCAAATGAACTTTTGGATTGCAGTGTCACATTTCCCAGCTTCTGTTAAAACATTTCCCAGATGTTTAATTTTTCGTACTTCATTTTAGCATCTTCATTTCAAAATTTACATCTTGGGCTGTTCTTGTTGACAATCATACATTCCATCTTCTTACAATTAATGGTTAGTAAAGGAAAGCAAGAAGAAAATACTATCTTACAAGTTTGAAACCTGAGATTATTCTCCCTGTTTAAGTAACCTGTCAAATGTCTTATGATTTTGTGTGTGTGTATTTTCTGTAAATATTTTTCATCATAAGTGTTCTGATAAAATTTCCTTTTTGATAGGTAGATTTTAGAATTTAAGCTCAGTACTAGATTGGCAACTAGGTTTCATCATTTTACAGTTGAAGTGGCTATATGTAACTGTAAGTTTTATATTAAGAGCTTCCCTCGCACTTCTCGTGGAACTCTCTTCCAGCTTAGGAAAGGTATTAATCCATCTCTTCTTCCTCCAACTATGTTTTGAATAGCAGGACAAATTGGGTTCTGTAGCCTTGGTTGACAATTGGTCTACCACATAAAGTAATGGCAACCTACTGTGGAAAATCTTCTGCCTGGTCAGTCATGTCTCAAAAGATATCTTTGCATTTTGTGAAACAAATTTACATTTTTTCAATTAATTCTCTGATCCAGGCTATCTTCTTCGTTGCTGAAAAGATTCCAGCATTCACATGCATGGCCTTGGTATTTACATCCAGGATAATCTTCCAGCAGTAAGAGAATTGTCACTCCAGTCTCCTGACAACACTTTCAAGTGCTTTTAACTTTCATTATTACACTGTTAGGAATCTCTTTTTCTTTTATTATTTCCCCTATTCTCAGGGATGCAGTATATTAGACAAAATTTCTGACAGTATAGAAATGGCAGTCTCTCTCTCTCTCTCTATATATATATATATATATATATATTTTTTTTTTTTTTTCATTTTTAAATGAGTTATTTTGCTACCCAGGTTTCTACCATGAGTGGTGTCTTCAGGCGATTTTTAATAAAAAATATTTTTTATTAAAAATCGCCTAAAGACAGCTCATGGTAGAAACATAGGTAGCAAAATAACTTGTTTCTAAATGAAAAATATTCAAAAGTTCTACAATATAATTGTATAGAACACTTTAATAAAAATGTGTACTGGTCTAATCCTATTAGGACCAAAAACTAAGTATATATATATATATATATATATATATATTCCTTTAACTTGTAAACTGGGTAAGGGGATTAGTCTTCAGCATTTTAATAAACTATTTTACAAAACATATGAGCAAAACTCGACAGAAATAGTTTAACTGTATATTTTAAACAAGAATCTTGATATTTCTAGCCTATATATTGCATATATAAAAATATTAACCTGTACACAGACAAATTAAAAGGCAACCTATTACATCTCAAATATTTAAGCACAGATAAATTTCCACAAAAAGACCTACACATTTTAAGGAAGATATATTTTTAAAAAATTGATTTTTCTTTCTAATGATAGATTATAATAGCAAAAAATAAATTATTTTCTAACAATTTGTTGTGAAGAATCTGTAAGGAAATGGAAATTATTTCCTAAAATGCTTATTATTATACCAACTACATATACAAAGACCCTGCTTTCATTTGGATTTTTTAAATTAAGATTTTAGATATTTGTGTTGAATGAAGCTCAGTTTATACATGTGTTTTGTTTTTCTTTTAAGTACTTATTTATTAATAATCAGTTTTAATTCATTTTTTAAACCTCTGACATAGAGCAGCATTGTTAGTTTTCAACTAAATTCCTACAGGATTGGAATCCAATTCAATTTAATTTTGATTAGAAAATCTTTAAAGTTAAAGGGAAGTAACCACTAATTCCATTTTCTTTTTAATCATACTTAAGGTCAATTTGATAATCATTAGGAGACTCAGGTTAGCAGTCGTATGAAAGTATATTTATGCTGAGAAGATGCTTTTATCATTGTGAGCAAATATAAGAGGTTGTCATTTTTGGTTATCCATAATTCAGATGCTACTCAGGAGACACAAATCTGAGCAAGCATTTATCGCATAGAAGATATAAATCCTAGTTTTAACTGAAAGAATAGAACATTTCTCTTTACAAAGATAAATTTTTATTTGCTTCTTCAAAGACTGCTAACATGTAAACACCTACATTAAAATTAAAAGCTATCTCCATAATTTTTTTTTTATTAACAAATACACCACTTTTTATAGAAGATATAGAGATTTTGATGATCATGCATCCTGAAATAGAAATCAAGATCTAAGGATTTTTTATGCAAAAATTTTCATTCAGTCATCACTTGAATGACTCAACAAAAAGAAATCCAAATTAGGCAAAATTTGTCTAAGTTGCCATAATCTTCTCTTTTGGCAATTTCATATTAAATATTTTTTTCCATAATAAAAACTGACTCATTCTTTTAATTTCTTATTTATTGCTTTTCATCATATTATTCAACTGTTAAATTAACTACAGAATTTCAGAAGATTACAAGTTAGTCAAGAATACATGTAATAGAAATGAAATAGGAAAAAAAAAAAAAAAAAAAAACTTAAGAGCCCAGCTTAATGATGGCAAATTTTGTAGCCTAATAAGTATGACAAGGCCCATGATAGAAAGTTTCATGAACTTGTTTGGGTGGAGGGTATCAGACAATTTGGATGTATCAAGGTATGTCATTTCATTTTAATATATTAAGTATAGAACAGAAAAAATACTGACAATATTTTCAAAGTCTTTTTAGATTAGAGAAAACAATACTTCTCTCTCATAACAGTTTTCAGATTGATATCTCCATGTTAAATGCAACTTTGTGGAACCAACATATTTTTTTTTTTTAAATTGGCTAAAAAATGAACTTAAATTGATTAAAAATTACAAATTTCGATAGGGGGAAAAAAATTACATTTAACTAATGACTCCACTTTCATTCCAAAGTTAAGTGGAGGGTTAAAACATGATAGTCAATTTAATGTAAATTTAGAAATTTCTTAAAAAAAATAAATTACCACTTCAATGGTAGCCTATTTGTTGAAGAGTGTAGACTTAAATTCAGTTTAAACAGGGTCAACTGAACAGGACTAAAAGCAAGATATCTCTAGATATGGTCAGCAGAAAAACAATCTATCCTAATCTATTCAAATTAAGGGTTCAGTTTGAAAAGAAGGTTATTTGAATTGGCAAGCAGCTGATGAAGGTTGGATGGCACAATAGCCAAAAAACTGCACATGATAACAAAAATGAGGACAATAGAGTTAAATATTGTAAATGTGTGCAAGAATATCAGTTTCAATTTAGGAAAGAAAAAGTAAAAAGCAAATCTGAAATTCTAAATATTAAACCTGTAAATACAGCATAAAAACCAAATTATAAACTATAGCAAAATCTTTGTTCTAATAAACTAGTTTTAACAACAAATTTTGCCTAATAGCCAAAATCAAATTTTAATTTTAACAAAAAAAACACCAGTGCCATTCCATTATTAATTCATCAGTATTGATCATCAACAGATTTTCTAAGAGTCAATTTTATCTTCAAATGAAGATTTTTGGATTTATTCTTATGACTTTTTATATCAACAATTAAAGAAACGCTCTAGAAACTCAAGTCTAATTCTTTCCTTGCCACAATCCACAGATCTGGACTTTCTCTTAGACAGCTAGAGATTGGTTCTCAATGCTTAACCCTATTATTGATAGTTCCCTTTCTTTCAAAAAACACTGTAGAGATTGAACATATGAAAAATAAACTGAGCATCCTATTAAAAGCAATATCCCTGTCAAATATGTAACTTTACACGGTAATTTAAAGTTATCTTGTAACTTTTTAGAACTAAATGGATTTCAAAATGGTTACCACAATATCAGATGGACCATTAAGTTACAAAAACCATGGTAACGATATATGAACTGAAAAAAGTAATTTTCATCACGTACTTTATTTCAGTGTAATTAAATGAAACCTCATAATGTTAAGAAAAAAAAAACAACATTCTGACATCCTCTTACGAATCCAGCAGTGCCTGACAGAGTGACAAACAGCAGTAAGTGTCCTCTGCTAATGAGTGTGAGAAAAAGTGAAATATATCAGAGAGTAACAAACACAACACTGTTGACAGGGGAAGTAACTGAGAAAAATGTGGAAAAAGACAAGTAGAAAGATAGCTTCCAATAACAGCAGGTCAGGAAGTCCCAAGACCTAAATGTCAAGAATTAGTGACCATCATTGTTAACTGGCTGAGAGAGACTAAGTGATGAGTCAATGAAAGTGGGTGGAAAATGTTGAGAAAGATGACAAACTGAGAATATTTTGTTTAATAAAAATCTGAAAGTGCAGATTATTTAATAACAGTAAAGCATTTACAAATGTGTTATTTAGAAAATATATTACACTAAAAATAATGGCTTGCAAGTAATTATAAATAACCAAAGAAATATATCAAAAATTTAATTAACAAAAATCCATAAGTAGTGGCTGGATACAAACAGCTTGAAAAATAGTGAGTCAAGTTTGGAAAATTAACTTTACATATTAAGTAATTTAAAAACAAATAAGTCCCTAAGCACAAATTCATTCCTTTTAACCTATATATAAGTAAATAAAGCACATATTATAAACAGATTCTTCAGAATCACGAGTTCAGGACAGAATGATTTTCAAAGACAAGTATTTAAGTCACAGTTGGTTAAAAAATGAATTAAGAAGCTATATAAGCAATATTTTGATATGTTACTCTTAAATCCTTTCAGCAAAAAAGAATCAGTTTTGTACACCAATTTCACTGTCTGCTCAATTCTTCAGTATTTTAAGACACAAATACATGATTCAAATTTCTAAATGAAAACAAAAAACTAATTCTAATTTATCAAATACCAACAGCACACAATCTTAGGCAATATGGCTGCCAAAACTTCTAATTTCCTGTCAGCATCTTTTTCCCTTTTTTTAATTTATTTTTTTTAACTAATACACCTAAGCATGATGTAATAGTTAGCAAGATGGTCTTGTAGACCATTATCACTAGTGAGTTCAATTCTCACTGAGCGCCCTATACCTGTGGCTATGTGCCAAAACTGAACTATTTTTAGATATTTATATCAGAAACAGAATTTAATACGATCAAAAATTCTAAAGAGTAACATTCCTTAGAAATCTGCAAAGATCATTGAAATAAAATTCACAAGAAATGGCAAAGAGAATTTGTTTTTTAGAAATTTATATGCTATAAGAATAGAGTTATAGATAAAAGTTTCAGATCCTTCCAGAGTATTTGAGAAATAAAGAATTAACAAGATGTAAAAACAAGACAGAGAAAAAAAAATGGGGAGATAGATTAGTAACTATAGACAGACTGGTTCTATATTAACATCAAAATATTAACGCTTTAAGTCAAAGAGAGAAGGAAAGAAGTACAGAATGATGTACATTTTCAAATCTTCACAATGTTATATAACAGATAAAAAAGAAACATTTATACAAATAAATACATCTATTTGCAAACTGTAGATAAAGGATGCATGAATGGTGTAATACATATCAGCTCTGAATAAGAAATCATTAAGCCAAGTTCCAATCCCAGTCGAGCTTGTTACATTCACTTATGTACAAATACCTTTGAGAAAGGGTATAAATTGTCTCTTCTCCCCACCCCCAGTTATGGGTTGAATCACAGGACAGACTGGGTCTTATAATAGCCTTGGTTGGTAACCAGTCTACCACAAAAAGAAATGGCAAACTACAGAGGGAAAATTTTCTTAGACCTAGTCAGTCATGAGTCAAATATCTTCCAACCATTTTATGTAAACATATGGATGTAAGAAATCATTTCATGTATAAGGACTGACAGAAAAAAAGAACAAGAATTAGGGTTTTTCTTTCTTAGACTGATTGTCACCCATGATTAGAGAAGCCAGTATATCTTAGTTATGATTCAAAAGAGACATCACTCAAACGTGTATCACATAGTAGTTAACTGAACAAGATAAAAAAAACAATATTGAATATTCGTATTGACAAGTAATCTTAAAATAAACATTATATATTACATAGATACTTTTCATTTGGATAACTAATCAAGCAAAATTACTGGATTTTAGTGAATACTTATATTTGTTGCATGCTCTTCTCATCATATTGCCATCTGTGTCATTCATTCTCCTTGGTCTTGTCTGTCTGCAATACACACACATCCTCTCTCTTCGTTTCTCTCTCTTTCAATCTCTCTCTCTATATATATGTGTGTGTGTGTGTGTGTGTGTGTGTGTGTAAATAGATCTGTATGTATTGGTATGAATCGTAAGTTAGTTCCTTTTTGAACATGTTCCGTGTGTTTATTTTGCTCCAAAATCTCACCTTACACTACAAAGCAACTCTTTTTATAAGACACACACATTTTATATAATCAATAGGATAGACAGGATCCTCTATTACCTGGTTTACTCTCCCTTCGAGTCTTTTGAACAAGAGTAGAGATTTATCCCTTGATTCATGTTTCCCAGTAGCCTGGTGTCATAGTTACATTATCACCTCAGTGAAATGATTCATGAATATATACATATAGGTTATTAAGTGATGATTATGTAATAGAAATAGTTTACTATTATGAGATAAACAAAATGAAAAAGAAAACAAAAAAGGAAATATGGCAGAATGATTATAAGGTGAGAAACCAAATTGGCCATTGAAATTACAATAGACTATCATTCACTATTTTTTATTACTAATTTTTTCAGTCTTATTATTCTAAATGTTAATTTTGTTTGAAAGGATGCCATTTTTTAAAATTATTTATTTTAAACAGTATGAATTAACCCTCAGATACATATTCAAGAGACAAAGAATCATTCGAAAAAAAAAAACAAACTCAAAAGTTAGTATACATTGTACATGTTCAAATTTTCTTGGAAGCTGATAATTTCACATTTTACAATGTTTATATTGACAAGTGAATAAGAAGCAACAATAAAAAAAAAAAAACATGTAAAAATCACTTGTCAAAACTGTATAAAACCTTACTATAATTTTTCTTGTTCTTTGGTTAGCAAGTAAATTATACCCTGCCAAAACCTTATAATAATAATGGGATATTCATTTTGATTGCAGGAAAGATGGAAAAATATATCAGATACACTGTTTGGTCTCAGTGATAGGAAAAGAAGCTAGAGAAACACTCAGTAGTTTAACAGCTATTTCAGTGAAATGGAAAAGTGGTCAATTTCAAATCATTTAATTTGTACACTCTTACATCCAACACCCAGTATTCATATTTATGATTGTTATTGTAATTTTGTTAAAGTTGGTAAGTGCAAGTATTTCAAGATGTAATGGGGGAAATTTTCAATTATAATAGCCAAATTTGCAAGGCGTTTATTCAATCATTAACTTAACAATTATGATTCATCAGAAAATTGAAACTGCAAAACCATGAAATTTTCATGACTAATAACAGTAGTAATAATTATGCAATATTCTTGTGCACACACACACCCACTTTACAGATACAGATCTAATTCCAGGATCATTTGTGCACATGTGTATGGTATGTACATAAAATAGGTCAAATCAATTTATGTCTAAGTAGAGTTCTCTAAAAACTCAAACAGATCTTGAAATATTTAAAAGTCAACAATGTCCCAGGCCTGGTTTTTATTTCACTGAATGATTAAACATGAAATATACAAACAAATGTCAAGTGGAAATAACAGACACGATTTGGTACTTTTTATAAGAGTTAAATTTTTCAACACCAAAACCTAGACACTTATCTCTGAAGACATATGTTCTTTTTAATAATCCTCATTAATGCAACTGTCTGATCTCTCTTTCTCTTTCAACATTGAGAGAAACTTGGGCTTAAATACCTTTATATCTGCTCAAATTCCTGCCCAGAAAAAATGGCCTTTCATGTTTTTAACTAGAGACAGCACAAGAGGCAGATAATCCACAACATTAACAAAAATGGACATTAGATATTATTAGCCAAGATTTTGAAGAAATTTGAATAGAACATATAAACCAAATACATTTACCAGTAGACTTTGCTAAATTGCAATATAGATACCTTCTTTGGTAAAATTCGCTCAATACAAGGCCCAAGAGCCACTCAAAATAAAAAAATTACTGTTAAAAGATATGATGATGGAGGTGCACAATATGAATGAAGAAGTGGTAAAGTGAAGGTCATGAGGATAAGGAGGTTAGATAAGCATTGAACCTTGGTTTGAAAAGGTTAAGATCATTGTGCTTCAAAAGCATATATACAGAAGCCAGTTCCACAAAATAGCAGTTCTTGAGGTTGGGGGTGAAGGGGACTGAGTGGTACTTTCTCCTTACACAGAGGAAATGAGGACAATTCAACTCTGCAGTCAGTTGTAGCATGGCATGTCCCAACTGATGAAACAAAATAATAAAGCTAATCTAAATATTTGCCATGGAAATAGCAAGAGAGTAGTGATAAGTTTGTGATATTGTGGGAAAGATTGCTGCAGAGTGTCTTCTTACATAGGACCATGTAGTGATTTACTAAACATAGCTTAGATGTGACAAGGTCAAAAATAGGAAGCATCAAGTGAGACTAGCTTATTAACAATTACACCACATTGAAGTGTCTCAATTTACTAAGTGTAGCAATACAAGCCTGAAAATGTAGAGCTCCCAGTGATGATCGAACTCACTACTCAGTCGTAATTGATCTAGTGTTCACAAGAGGAAGTAAATGTTTCTGAATTCTACCAAAGCTGGAAAGTGAGGTTTATGCAGTTCCATCCCTAATATGGCAGTAATGCACTATTTTGGGTCTAATCTGACTCTTGTAAAGATAAAGCATAGCAGAAATAGTTCAGTACTTCCTGGAATTATTGAATGAACCAATCAGTTTTTCAACATTTGGTTTGTTGAAGAGGATTATTTAACATTGAAATCAGTTAAAAGCTGGAAATTGTCAATTTTTTTCAGATAACAAAAATCAAATATAAATATTACAATAAATAAATTTTTACTAAAAGTAACACAAATACAGATTTTTTAAAATATATAATTTATTTATGCATGTATTTTAAATAGGACAAATATTAAGATGGTTTCTTTTTCATCTTTTTTACTCATTTTTAAATATTCTTAGAATAAACCCAAAATATTAAGTAACATTATTGCATGAATAAAACTCCAGCAATAAATATATAGAAAAAAATATATCCATTATCATAAATGACAAAATTTTAAAATGATAATTTAAAAAAGCCTTCTTCAGATATAAAAGTTAACTCCCTTTAATTTTTCTAACTTCCAATTTTCAAATAAAATTAACAAAATTCAATTTAGCAGTTACACTGAAGCTAGTTTTTAATTAAATGACATTCACTGCTATGATTATCTCTCCTTTTATGGTGTTGCTGAAGTGTAATTTTTACATATTTAAACTAATCATCTGTTTTTAATTCATTGTATCAACATCTTAACCAGGCACCATGAACTAGCATGTTATGGTTTATAAAATGGCGAGTGTTCTCAAAATAGAAAAAGATAAGACACACTGACACCAAGAATTCAAAATTGGGTGGTAAAATAAGGAACAGTTTCTTTTGGTATAATTAGAAGATAACACAAACTTGAATTAATGATGTTTATTTTTGGTATAAAACTTTAGGTTTTTACATCAAGTTACAACCTTTTAAATTTTGTGTAGATACAGGAGCAGACTAGCTAAATTCTCTTCACTGTGGGATGCTAGTAGTAAACGAGCCTATCCCTTCTGGACTCTAGTAGTCAACTGACTAGCGTCTTCCTCTTTTCAAATCTCCTACACAAAACTACTGTCCTTAACTCCTACTCCTACCAAAAGAAACGGTTCCTTATTTTGCCACCCAATTTTGAATTCTTGGCGTCAGTGTGTATCTTTTTCTATTTTTAGAACACTCGCCATTTTATAAACTATAACAAGCATTTCATACTGGTAAAAGATACCATTATATATACTTGATGTTTCACTTAATTTCAAAATAAAAGATGACCAAGATAAAAAAAAAAAAAAATAAAAAAAAAAAATCAAGATACAGATGTGTGTCATAAGTTACTTTATTAACAACTAATTTATTATTATCAATGTGCAGGTACTATAATAGATAGTGGTACAGCAAGTTCAAATCTTAGACTAGTCTGTAGTTTATTTTCACATAATACACTTGGGAAAAGCATGAATCTGTCTTTTCTCTCCAGCTATAGGTTAAATAACAGAGCAGACTGAGTAAAGACAACTCTGAATTCAAAACCAGTTTGAAGAGGAATGGGTTTCATTAGGCTATCATGCTTTAGACACACCCAAAGCTGAATTATATGTAGCGCACTTACAACTCTAATGACTTACAGGAATCATGATCATAATGATTAACATATTTACACAATAAAACGTGATTGGTAGATTTTATTATGATGCCAACTACAAATTATTTCATACCTGGCATTTTCTGATACATTTTCATCTGCAAGTAGCAACAAGTTTATTCCCAGTGATACTTTTAGTGTGAAAACAATGTTAAAACTTCAATTGAAGATATAAATCACCTCAAAAACTTTTCATTGCCAAAGTTGATGTTTTTAAGTCAGATTTCATAATTGACTTCTGGCAGTCAACATGTTAATAGTTCAAAAAGAATAAGAAAATTTTTTTAAATTTCAATTCCAAACAACACTCAAAGTCAAACATGCAAAATTTACTATAACCAGTATTTACCTAGGCACAATTTTTTTACACAACACAGCTAAGACAATATAAAAGTCTAAGACAAATAGGCAGTAAAGAGAAAATTTAATAAAGAATATTACAATTTTAAGTTATTACAAAATTAATTTCCCATCAGACATAAAATTTTGTATAAAGCTAAGCCAGTATTGAAAACAATGTTTTTCTTTTTTTTAAATTTCTGGAATGTCGAGCTTACATTATTTACATTCAGACTAATGTTGTCATTTTTGTTATCACCTGATTACCTTCTGCCTGCATTTCTGGGATGAGGAGTTATTATTTACAATAGTTATATGTTCTAATATCCTTGTCTTTGTTGTTTTTATGACCTGCCTTCAGTCTGAATTTCTGGGAGGAGGAGCTTACATTATTTACATGTTGACTATTGTCCATATTTCGAAAAGTTATCTCCAGATATAGTCAGCAGACTAAGAACAATTTACCCTCAAGGTTAACCATATCAACAAGCATTTAATGAAGGCCAGAGAGCACAATGGTCAGCCCAAACATTGTGATAATAACCAGTCAGGTGCTATACATGTTCCATGCTTGGATGATCAGTTCTCAAGAGACATGACTGTCTGGGCAGAAGATAGCATTTACTTTCTGCAGTAGACTGGTTGCCAACCAAGGCTACAGAACCCATTCTGTACTATTTAACCCATAGCTAGTGGGAGAAAGATTAATACCTTTTCCAAGGGTATTTGTGCATAAGTGAATGCAATGAATTCAACTAGAGTTCAAACTCAGCTCTCAGATTTCTCATTTCGAGCCAATATCCATAGCACCACAATAGACATTAAGATGAAAACAATAATCTGTATGGAATTTTTCTTTTCTGTATGATTAAAATATTAATTTCTATAGTGTCTGCTGGTAAATATTAAGATTGTTATCTTTACCATTTGATTATGATAATCATGTTTGCAATAGAGAAGAAAACCCTTACCTTTACTAAAATCAACTTTTTTTTTGTTGCTAATATTTTCAATATACGTAAAAAGCATTAATTACTATCCAACAGAGTTAGGCTTTAATAGACTCAGAAAGATTCTCCAAAATTTGAACACACAACATTACAAGCAAGAAGTTTGAAATGGCTCAACTGAAAGATGTTCACATAACCCCCTCTCTGTTATCCAAGATAAATTTCAAAACTTAACCCCCATAAGATGAGCAGAGGTGGCAGAATCCCGGTCATAGTCCTGAAGAAATGTGTCCCTGAACTCTCCTCTGTCCTCTCTAAACTCTATAATTACTGCCTCTCTGCTTCCTGTTTTCCTGCCTACTGGAAGTTCTCTTCTGTGGTTCCTGTATTTAAGAACTCAGGGGAACCCTTGGACCCATCCAATTATCACCCTATCAGCCTCCTACCAGCTCAGAGTGAAACGATTAAAAAAAAAAAAAAAAACTTTCTGCATAATTTTTTTTTGTAGCTGTGTGTGTGTGTGTGTGTGTGTGTGTGTGTGTATATATATAAGCATATGTCATTCATTGAGAATGTTCATGACAAAAATAAAAAAAAAACCTCAGGGTAGGCTAAAGATGACCAAGCATGAAAACCAATTAACTAAGGTGTGGAGAGAACAGTCCATTAATCAACAAATGGCACACATAGCCAATTACCAATAATAATAATCACTGAAAACCTAGTGCAGAACAGAGATTAAGGTATGAAATTGTATTTTAAGCCCATTTTTATTGTGCCAAGTAATGTTTTGTATGAGACCCAAGCAAAAGCCACACAATATTCCATCTATTTTACAAAAGGTAAAATATTTTTATCAGCAGATAATTTCAATATTCAAACATTGTCAGCAAAAATTTCCATGTCATCTACCTTAAAACAAAAATGCGTTTTGTTTTTAATTCTCTTTAGGGTACCATCAGTGTGAAAAATCTCTTAAAGATGATACATAATTAAATTGCTACCCTTTATCAAGTTCAAAATCTTTTAGAACATAAAGTGGCAACACATTAATGCAAGACAAACAACAGCATTAATAACAATTACAGAACTGTATTGCAATACAAAGTGCAATGGGTAAATTGTTTTCCAGCAAAAAAGCAGTGGTACCTAGTTTATATAACACAGCAAAAAAAGTATATTAAATTATAAGAGCTTTCATGATCATCCTCTTGACATCAGTTGAAACTGATGCAGACTCAACAACCATGTATTGTGATCCATTTTGTTTAAAGTTCATATTTTATTGATTTCAGACAAAAATTTACAATTGTGTGTGTATATATATATATATATATATATATATATATATATATATTTATTAGTCATCCACATACAAGCCTGTTTCACTGTATCACAGCTTATCAGTGTGGCTAGACATATCCACTTGCTTCTGGTTGGGATCGAAAACTCGACCGATTTGGTGTCAGTCGGAGTCTCTACTCCCTAAGCCATCAGCGCATGGGGTCAGAGAAGGGAAATTTTAACGCCTTGTATGTATGGAGTGTATACAGATGCCAGTCACTGAGAGAACTCAATTCATTTCTGAAGAGTCACGCATTATAGCTGAAGTGGAAACTGTTTTTAAAATTTTCTTCTCCAGAGAGCTCAATCGTAATGAGAGCATCAGGAGGCAGCTTAAACTGACACCAAGATGATATGGATGAAATATTCTGAATTGAAGAATAAAGTAATTTTGAATCTCAGTAGGACAGGTAATTTTTTTTAGAATTAAGTATAATTTGACACTACCACAAAAAAATTATCCAAAGAAAATAATTCTAAATACATGAACTGCTAATTACACAGTTGCTTCCCCTAACTTCTCATATATTCTTAAGAGGAATAAGCAAGAAAAAAAAAATCACTAACTTGAAAATACTTTAATAATAAACTTAGTAATTGTAATCATTCACAAATGCTTATATAAACTGTACAAATAAATGACTTGACACAAAAATGCACACTGTTATGTCACTTATTAAGCAAGTAATAATAAAGATTTATTCCTTGTAGTTGTAGAATTCTCAACTGGACAAAATGGATAGGTCCTCTTTTAATAATGTACTGTTTTTGTTTTTGTAACATTCAAAATTTTTAATGGTGACCATTTTTTTTTTATCTAAACATTCTTACAACTAAAGCTGTTACTAGGCCACCCATAAACCCTTCAGGTTTCTTCTAAAAACAATTCACAGGGTTCCAACAGAGCTCTGTTAAAAAAAAAAAATCCAAAAATATGTTAAGTTTCCAGGACTGAAACACACAAACACAGTGAATGGTCATCAATTTCAAAAATACAAACTTTGTGATTTATCTTTTAATAAATTGACAGATGAAATGTTTAAAGAAAGATTACAGCTAATTCTAATAATTCATGTCACATAGATTACTTGAAATCAATGAAAAAAAATCAGTGTTGAAGGCTAAAGAACAAATGAATGCAAATTTGATTATGTTACACATTTTGTGTTGCATTTTACACAGTATGGAATTCTCTTACATCTGAAAATTTTGAATTACACACTTTAATTTTTACAGTTACACATATCAGCTATTCAGTTTGTGAATGACAAAAATTTCTTAACTGCTGCACATTTCCTGTGAAGTATAATGGTTTTAATGAACAGAATTACAAGTAGAAATTTTCACAAAAAGACCATATTTTAGCTACCTCTACTACTCAAGACACAAAATGTTAACATTTATTCAATTCATCTAGTTTAACATTCAAATTCTTTTCTAATTTTGATATCTCTAATTTCAGATCTTCGCATGACATTGAACTTTTTACTAAGTGTGAAGTTCAGAGTCTTTTCAGCTTTCTCTACATAGCTGTCAGCTGACTTGAGCAAATCAATTTTCAAGCTTGTTTTTTGGTCTTCAGTTCTTCATTTTCTATAAGCATAGATCTCCATTTTTTGTCCAGCTTCTTCCTGCCTTTTTTCATCTCAGCTTCAAGGTTTTTGTATTCAGTTCTGTCATTGGAAGCATTGCAGAGGAGAGCCTTAATCCTGGGAACATTCCCAGCACCTCTAACTGTGGCCAAATAGTCTGTGATAACTCACTGTGCAACAAGAGTCCTATATTGTCAGTGGAAAATTCCTTATTGACTGAAAAACCTCTTTCTACCATGGCCTGTCTAATGAGTAATGGCAATCTGAAAAAATTTCTAGTTTTTTATATTCTTTGTTGTTAGATAAAGAGTAGAATAAAGTGTCCAGTTGGTATTCATGCTTGTTGAAATTCTTGAAACATTAGCCTCTTCTTTGAACTGACTGATGATGTCATCACAATCATACTGACTTGCTTTCTGTCCATAATGTGGGAAAAACATCTTTTTAGAGACTGTCTTCTGTGGCAGACTTTTTTTTTCACAAATGGATCCAGGGTTTAGCCAGGTGACCTTACAAGAGGGTATCTAAGAGGTGTCTTTGCCAGAATTTTTTCAATGATGGTGAGGAAAATTGTCATTGTTGCAATCTTGACATATTCCCTCTTTTGGATAAATTTTGCATAGCTCTATCTGACAGAAATACACTCTCTTTGCAGCAATTTTGAGTTTGATAAAATTTTTACAACTTTGTTCATTTTGAAAAATATAATTATTTTTTTAGCATACTTTACAAATCTTAACAGTTTCATGATCATGCTTAAAAGATTATTGGTAAGGAAAGGAAGTAACTGTTTATCACTGATATTTTAATGTCTTTCAAAACAAACACAAAAATCAGCAGTTTGGCTGGATATAAAACATCATTCCCATTTGACATCACTGCACAGGAGGACTTGCTCTGAGGATATTTTTTTTATTTTTAATTAAGTTCACAAATTTGATGGCATCTGGTCAAATGTCTAGTTGTTCACATGTTTCTACATTTTCTAGCTATCTATGGCAGAAATGCAAAAGGGACAGGATTGCCAGATTAAAATTTTAATATAAAGCCAAGCAGTAAAAGTAGGTCAGTCAGTTAAGTGCCATACGTGAAACACGCTTGGGCGATCATGTCTCAAAAGAGACATGACTGACTGGGCAGAAGATTATCCCGCAGTAGGTTGCCATTGCTTTCTGCGGTAGACTGGTTGCCAGCCAAGGCTATAGAACCCACTCTGTCCTGTTATTTAACCCATAACTGGAAGGAAGAGACGGATTAATACCTTTCCAAAGGGTATTTGCATATAAGTGAATGCAATGAATTCAACTGGAATTCGAACTCAGCTCCCCGAGTTCTCGTTTCGAGCTGATAGCCACTGGACCACACCGCACATCCCAAAAGTTTCACTAATTTGCTGAAAAACATCATAGCATAAAGAAAAAAGGCCCCAAACTTAATAAAAAGCAAAGCTTTTCCGTTAAAATGTTTATTATTAATAGTAAAGAGCAGAGTATTTTGTAAATTTCTTTAACCCTTTCTAACACATTCAAAATTTTGGTTAAAAATGGTTTGTTTGGTTTTTTTTTGGTTTTTTTTGCATTAGCGTGGGACCAGATTTTACTACTGATTACATTAGCGATTTTTTTCCCCGTAAAAAACACTTGAACTTGGAAATTCTTGCAAAACTCAAATAATTGTCAGATTTTAATGAAATTTCAGGACTTATTCACAAATGAATTAAATTATATTTTTAAGTTATTATTTTTAGAAAATCTTGGTAATTTTTTTTTACACCTTATCTCCACTAAATTTTATGCAATTTCTAGAAATTAAATTCTGATCTCAAACTTTTTTTTATTAGTTAAACACATAACTCTTAAGGACTGTAAATTATCTATATATTTTTTTTTTCAAATTGTTACCACTTTCCTGAAAATCTGCCCCAAATAGTAAAATAAAAAAAGCAATAAAAACTATGACATTATTCAGTTAGATAAGTTTTTAATTGCTTTTATAAATAATGTATATTGTAATGTATACAAAGATTTTTCTATGAACAATGAATTTTTACAAGAATTGTTTTCATTTTTTCCGTTTTTAATTATAATAGTTTATAAACTTTCAAAAATCTCTAAAAATTCTTCACAGCAGTGTTCCTGTTAAATGAAGAATACATTTACTAATCAAAAATTGAAAACTTTACACACCCAAGATTTTGGAAAATATTTTTTGTAAAAATGTTTTGTTTTTGTTTTTTTAAGTATGGTATTTAATGTGACCTTATCATTAAAAGGTATTAAAAAAAACAAAACAGACTTTTTTGTCTGTTTTCAATTTTGCTATTTTGCTCCTGTGTTTCATTTATACATTTCAAAATTCAACAGCCTTTGCAAATCATCCCTTCAAAATTTAAAGTAAGTTTTATTTTAAGTTCTAGTTTCCTCATTTTTTAAATTAATTGTGAATGTAGGTACCTCCATTAATTTGTGATACCTAAAGTTTAAAAAGGACAAAGTTTAAAAATAAATTGAAAAAGCTTTTCACTTTAGGTTTAACTGAACTTAAAGATTTTAAGTTATATGGTCATTTTTTATCTAATGTTTGGTAAGTAACTAATATAAATGACTATTAGAAAAAGTTCTTCAATTTTTTTTTTAGGGGAGGTGGGGGAGACAAAAATTTCTTCCAATCACCATCTGTATTAGGTTATTAAGTGAAGATTATATTTGCTAATCAAAAATTGAAAAGCTTAATACAAATCTTCATGTACCAAGATTTTTTAAAATAATTTTTTTTGTTGTGATGCATTGGATATCGGCTTGGAACGAGAAATCGGGGAGCCGAGTTTGAATTCCAGCTGAATTCATTGCATTCACTTACGCGCAAATACCCTTGGGAAAGGTATTAATCCGTCTCTTCCTTCCAGTTATGGGTTAAATAACAGGACAGATTGGGTTTTATAGCCTTAGTCGGCAACCAGTCTACCACAGAAAGCAATGGCAACCTACTGTGGGATAATCTTCTGCCCAGTCAGTCATGTCTTTCGAGACATGATCGCCCAAGCGTTTATCACATATGGCACTTAACTGACTGAAGTATAGAATGTCATAAGTGAAATATCCTTAAAAGGTCACATGTTTCAAGGGTTGTCCCCCTTACAAAATATTCATTTAAGTTTTATAAATTTGTCAATTCTGGTCAACCATACTTAGCTTGTCAACAAATCTGGTCATCATCAATCACTTAATGCATCAGAAAAATATGCCCTCTATGTTTAAGAAATACTTGTATTCTAAATTTCAGGCTATAAACAAGTAATACTTGTTTAAATAAGATTAACTTAAAATTTGCTAATTTTCCAAAAAATAACATGTCACAAATATTTTTGCAAAATTTTAAAAATGAGAATCAACTTTTCTTTTTGCTTGTTGAAGTCTTCCTTTGTAGTTTCTTTCTATTAAAAAACACTGGACAGCCCTGACTCCTCTAATTATCACCCTATTAACCTCTTACTGCTTTTTGGAAAAGTTTTCAAGGCTATTATCAATGTTGAAATGGTTCATCATCTCACGTCCCATTCTCTGACAAGCAGTATGGCTTCTGCTTCACCAGGTCTGCCACTGATGTGCTAACAGGCATCACTGAATATATATATATATATATATATATATATATATATACACACCAGGCTCTTGATAAGAACAGCAAAGCTTGAGTTGTTGCACTGGATATCTCAACAGGGTTTGCCATGCTGGCCTTCTGCAAAGCTGCAGGACTACGGTATTTCTGGACAATTGTTCAATTTAATCCAATCCTTCCTATTAAATTGTGAAATTAAGGTAATTTTGAATGGGCATTCTTCTAGATCCTTTCATATGAATACTAATTTTCCTCAAGGATCTATTCTAAGTTCTACGCTTTCCCTAATCATCATCAATGACCTTGATGTAATCATTTCTCAGATAGGCATCTATGCAGATGACACCACCAATTATTCCTATCTCAATAAGAAATCTGCCAAGGTTGACAAAGTAAACCTCTCTGCTTCTCTTGGAAAGGACCTCCAATCCTTGATGGATTAGAGTCACAAATGGCTTGTTAATTTTAATGCTTCCAAAATGAAGCTGCTTTCCTTTAACCACCATAGAGGAACTTTCCTACTTTCCATTAGTATGGATGACACTAGTTTCCCAGAAACCAACACACTATGCTGCCTTGGCTTCACTCTCTCAATTGAACTTAAGTGAAATGACTACATCGAATAAATAGCTACATCTACCACAAATAAGGTTGGGTCACTGTGTTAGGCCAACAAGTTTTTTGCGTCAGAATTAATTTTGCACATTTATACATCTACCATTTGTCCATGCATTGAATACTGTTGCTATATCTGGTCAGATGATCCTGCTATTCATTCTTGGGTTCTCAACAAAATCCAAAAAGAGGATCTACAATTTTTTTTCGATACTAATCTAGCAAGTAAACTTCAGTCACTTTTTCACCAACAAGATGTAGTTTTCCTGCCTTTTCTACAAATATTTTCACAGCTTCTGCTCTGACAAACTTCTTTCCCTGATACCTCGACCACATGAATTTACTCATGCTACTAGATTAGCAACTAGGTCCCCACCTTTTTACTGTCAAAATAGCCAAATGTAACTGCCACTTTTACTCTAGCAATTTCTTTTCTCACACTTTCTGCCTATGGAACTCCCTTCCATATATTTGCTTCCCTGATAGCTACAATCTTCAAAAGTTTAAATGTAACATCTTCTATCTCCTTGACTCCCATTTTTCTTATTCTTTCCTAGACACCTCCTTTACCTTGTTTCTTTTCTTTTTCTCTCACTGTAATCTCCTGTACACAAATGGTGGTCCTGCCTTGCATGGGGTGAAATGATTATATAAAAAAAATAAATAAAATTGCCAATCTGTCAAAAGATTTGTAAACAAAAGTTAATTCTTGGTTTTAAAAATCTTGCAAACATAAAATATACATCTGTGACACATTATTTTTGAAAAATTAGCAAATCCAAACATAAATTATTATGATTTGAAACAATCATTATTTGTTTATAGCATGAAATTTAGAATAAATATTTATTAATCACAGAGGTCATATTTTTCTGACATTATTGATGATAACCAGATGTGGTGACAAGCTTAGTATGGTTGACCAGAATTAAGAAATTTATGAAACTTAAGTATGACTTTTTAATGATGTCCCTTATGATATCTCATAGTTATAAAAAAAAAATAAATAAAATAAAATTTTTTTTTAATATTTTAAAAAATCTTTGCAAAATGATAAGTATAAATTTTTTTAATTTTCCATTAATAAATATTAGTCTTTACTTAATAACTTACTAACTGGATACAAACAGTGATTGAAAGAAATTTAAAACTATATAAATCATCATAATTAACAAAGAAATAATGAAAAAAATTCTTATAAAAATTTGTTATTTATTGAAAAAAAAATGTTTTCTTTAGAAAATATCTTTAATATATATTATTTATAAAAGCAATTAAAAGCTTATCTAAATAAAAAATGGTATATTTTTTAAATCATTTTACTATATGGAGCAGATTTTCGAAAAAACAGCTACTGTTTGGGGAAAAACAAAAAAAAAGAGATTACATTCCCCAAGAAGTCCTGCATTTAATAAAACAATGTTTGTGGACAGTATTGAATTTCTAGAAATTTCATTAAATTAATTGTAGGGGCAGGGTAACAGATGTATAAAAAAAAATAAATAAGAAAAAACAAAAAATATATTTATTAAAGATAATTCTAAAAATAACTTCATTCATTTGTGAATAGGTTCTGAAAGTTTCATTAAAATCAGACAATTATTTGATTTCTGCAAAGAATTTCCAAATTAATTTGTTTTTCATTGGAAAAAACAGTGCTAAAACCCCATTGTAATCTGGTGAACCACTGCTGACACAAGACTTAACCAAAATTTCGAATGTGTTAAAAAGGATTAAAACATTTCAAAAAATAATTAAACTACTTTGGTCTTTCCTCTTAATAATAAACATTTTAACAATAAAATTGTTTAAGTTTTTTTTTTTACAACATGCTATGCTGTTTTTCAGTGAATTAGTGGAGGTACCTAGAACATATACAAAATATTATTTACTGGGTAAAAAATCTTTATAAACAACATGACACACTTCACTCGTCAACTATTTGTTTATTCATTTTATCTTAAAAATGACTTTAATAAAGTTACAATAAAATGCAATGAATATCAAAGTAAATCCCAGTCAAAATTAAGAATAAAAACAGAGTACCCTATTTATAATGTGGGCAATTTATTATGGAGAAAAGATAAATATGTACACATTATCTTTTTAAAAATTCCAACAGTATTTCTACAGAACTTGAAGATAGGCTGATAAAACTTGTTTTTTAATCCTTAAACTATAATTTTACATCGAACTAAAAGAGAAGTGATACAATTTAAATAAGATGGGGGGGGGGATGTAATTTGAAATACTGTTAAGTTTTGAGAATTTAAAACAAATTCTATTTTCATTTATATTATTATTGTCAATCTTGCATGAGATTTTCATAACTATTCACAATATACAAAAAACTGATACTCATTCACAATTATATGAATCAGCTGACAAGATTACAGTGTAAGTTGATCTCTCTTAGTTATAAAGTACCAGGTACTATCAACCTAATAAACTGTGAACAACAAACACTTGAGGTCAGCATATCAACACAAGGAACCCAGTTTACATCAAAACAGATTATTAAAGATTATGAAAAAGAAAACGTAGTCTTAACCTCAATCAAAAATAGCAATAATCACTATTGACTATCAATTCTTTAACACAGTTTAAAAGAAGAAAAAGACATGCCCTATTTTTTTAGCTTCAATTAACTAAAGATTAGTTAAATTGTAAATTGATTTTCACTGACTAAAAGCCAACTAAGGCATTGGTCTTTCCTCTACTTTTTTTTATATACAATAGACAAATTTGAGTGGACATTCAAAACAATGCCCTCACTCCCTCCCCACACACAACCTCTTCCATTACAATTATTGCTGCAAAAAGAGTTCTTTCTAATATTGTATATAATTGCCTTCATGAATTAACTGCGTAGGCTTTTAAGCTTTTTAAACTTATTGAAGTGTACAGGGATGGAAGAAGATATGTAGTATAGATAACTGTTGTCTCTAGACTTGAAGATGCTAGGATTGTAATGATTGGGGAAGCATTCCCCTGGGAGTCCATTCCACAATGCAATAGTTCTGGGTATGATGCTATGTGGATCTTTTTCCTCATTAATAAATATGAAAGGAATGAAGATTTTATTCAATATATGTGACATGGTAGGTCCAAGCTGTGAAGGTCTGGACGAGTGGAACCAAGGTATGTAGCTTGCCCATGAAAATATCAATAAAGTAGTGAAAGGCTAGTAACACTTTTTGTCTGCGACGAAGGGGTTCTAGAGGGGAAAACAGTTTGTCAGCCACAAGGCAGTACAAATGCTTTTGAACTCTGTCAAGGCTGAAAAGAACTAGGCAGCTCCAGCCCAGATGTGACAACTTCTATGTGCTATGTCCCTTCAGGATGTAAGCGATCATGGCCTTCCACATCTCCTCATCCCTGGTGGCTCTTTTTCTCCTGTTACCCCACCCAAGCCCCGCACTGCCAGCCACCTGCTCAAGCCTGTCAAATATTTTATCCGCTATGTTACCCTCTATCTGACCAGTGAGTATCAGATTTTCCAAGCCTTCCTTTCTCATCACATGTCCCAGGAACTTCAGTTGTCTTTTTATGATGCTCAATATTAATTTCCTTTTTGTTTCCATCCTTTCCAAAGCCTCATCATTGCTCACATGATTAATCCATGATATCCTTCTGCAGAACCACATTTCAGTTGCTTCAAGTTTTTCTTACATCTTTGATGATATTGTCCAGCATTCACTGCCATATTGAAGAACAGACATCACATACCAATCCAGTACTCTCTTTGTTTCTAGTGAAATTTTCCTGTCTCTTTGATCTGATCTGGCTCTTGTAAAGATAGACCATGGCAAAAGAAGTCAGGTACTTTGTGGAGTGGTACAAGGAATCAACCATTTTTCTAGATCTTTAGCAATGGATCCTATACATAAGTTTCACTTCAGATCCTGAGTCCCAAAAGACATTCCAGGCAAGTAGTTTCATTGAGAAGTACAACTATCCCATCATGACTGGAGAAAAAGCGAGAGTCTACTTTGTGAGGATGAAACATTACTGGCTTGACGTAATGTTAATGTTACGAGTCAACTCCCCCCACCCCCAAGCTCTGTAAGAAATATCAAAGGAGAAAACAAATGCCAAGCTCTAGTCATCTAGATTTTTGATGGTGTTCACATAAACTGTGGTATCACCTGCATATATATAACACCTAATGAGCCAGACAAACCTAGGTAGGTTTGTCTGGCTTAGGTGTTATCTATTTATTTCACTCTACCTCTGTAGTGAGCGCTTTCTGTTAGATGATTACTTGTATTGGGTTGGTTTGTTTTTTTTTGGGGCTTCGTGCTGATCTCGGTCTGAACACTTTTGACTGACATTCATGTACTAAGCTATTTCTTTTTTAAAACCATTTTTTCCTTCCATTGAAAGTTTTCAAGGAAGGTTTTCAACATGAGTATAATTATAATCTCGTTTATATATATTTTATATTTACTAATGATCTGAGAACATTCTAAAGTAAATCGTTATAGAACCAAGGAGAGAGTCTTGACGATGCCTGCATTGATCTCAGGGGGCATTAATGACATTCATGGACCTACTTGATAGGTAGGACTTGATAATTAAGACAAACCATAGCTGGAAAATTTGTGTAGTAATCCCTTATGCAATACCTTGTCAAAGGCCTTCAAGATATCTAAGATGGTTGCTCTCATGATGGATTTATTATCAAGCACTTCAGTGATTTTAAGCATAATGATAGTTAAGACATCAGTTATGGACTTAGAGAAGTGAAATTCATACTGTTTGTCACTCAGGATGAGGTTTCTGTTAAGATGATTGACAGTCTTCCTGTTGATAATAGACTCAAAGTTTGCTGATGAGGGTCAGGAGGGTGATGAGACAATATTTTGGCAGATATAAGCACTCACATTCTTGCAAACTGAGCATATAGACTGGTATTTCTTCTTCAGGCAGCAAGTAAACAATTTTGGTAAGATTGAGGATAGCTCTTGGTTAAGGTTTGTAAGGACAGCTACAGAAATTTTACACACTTGGAAAGAGTTGTTGTTACAGCCTACATGTATAAATGGATGTGAACAATGAATCTGACCAATTTCCTAAGTGTTTGATTATCAGATTATCACCATAAAACTAATTTATGTGTGATTAGCACATTTTCTGTTTAAATAAAACAGTAATATCTAAAAACATTTAAAATTGTATGTGATTCCATCTAAAAGATACTGTAAACTATATTAAAAGTAAAAATCAATTTTAGCCTGTGTAGCTGAATTATATATCATTTGAATGATTAATAATTTAGTGTGTGTGACAGCAACTAATTTTCAATACCTAAGTTTTAAAGTGAATTTTGATAAATGAAAAAGCTTTCTTGAAACATTTTAACCAAAAGCTAAATGATTAAATTTACCATTTCCAGTGAGTAAAATTCTTTTGTCTATTTCAAATAGAAATTATATTGATTGGAATCTCAACATTGAGCATTTTCAGTTAATTGGTCATTTTGGACCAACTGACACGTTTTTAAGACAAATGTTAATTCTCAATTTCTTGAAAAAATAAATCTGTGATATGTTATTTTAAGAAAATTAGCAAAATAAAATTAAGTGAATTCTAGTCAACCATACTTATGAAACTTAAGAGAATATTTTATTTTTGGTATTTTTTTTTTTTTTTTTTACTTCCTAGTAATTTTTAAAAATTAAGATTTTCAGCAAATACCTAATATTTTATTGAATTTTAGTTACTTTATCTTTTATAGCCTTACGTTTGAACATGCTTTCTGAAAAAAAATTTTCTTAAATTTAAAAACTTTAATAACTGAGATAGTAATGAAATACCATGATAGGGGTAACTCAATTTATGAGCATTTTATTTATTATTAATTTATATTTTTAATACCTTATTTTTCATTTTATTCTTTATTAATAACTGTTATGGTGGTTATAACATGGTAAAATTATCTCATTAAATTTTTATAGCATTTTACATTCTATTATTAGTTACATAATTGCTTGCTGTCAACTACATAATTGAAATAGGAAATCCTACAAAATGTGTTTACAAAACTTATGATATAGCCAATAATCAAGGTTTACACCTAAATTTTTTTCCTGTAAGGGTAAGAACCCTTGAAACACATGACCTTTTAAAGATATTGCCACATATGAGATACCATACTTGATATAAAAAAAAAAATTCTATATATATATATATATATATATATATATATATATAAACATACATACACACAAATTATTTTTAAAATCTTAGTGATGAATTGTATTAAGCCTTTCAATTTTTGATTAGTAAATATAGTCTTCACTTAATAACCCAATAACCTAATGGGATCATGGCTTGAAATTTTATAAGATTTTTTAAAACTTTATAAATTATTATAATTAAAAAAGAAAAAAATGAAAACAATTCTTGTAAAAATTCCTTATTCATAAAAAGTTTCTTCAGGGTGCAATGTCCTTAATAAATATTTATAAAAGCAATTAAAAGCTTATCTAATTAAATAATGTCAGTTTTATTGCTTTTTTTATTTTTACTATTCAAAGCAGATTTTTGAAAAGTGGCCACTGCTTGAAAAAAAAAAAAAAAATGTAATAGTTAAACACAGAATGTAAATCATCTAATAAAAAGTTTGACATCAGAATTTAATTTCTAGAAATTTCATGAAATTAAGTTGGGGAGGGGGTAACAAAGTTTTACCAAGATTTTCTTGATAGTTTTATTACAATTAAACAATTATTTGATTTCTTTTTAAACTAGAATTTCCAAATCAATGTGTTTCACTGGAAAAAAAGGGGAAATAGTAATCTTTGGTACATTGCTCTCACATACCAAAAGGGTTTATTTACAAAAATTTCAAACAGGTTAGAAAAAATTAAAAAACTTTTGTGTTTAAAGTATATGATGGCTAGAATCTGCCATGCAATCAAATCATCCTCATTCTCGTCATATCCTTTTGGAAAAGAAGGAGTTCCACTTAGCTTCTTCCTCAACCACTACAATAGTAACCAAGTTGTGAGTCAACCAATGTCTATCCTACATATCCTCATAATATGCTCCTTTTCCTCCTCCCTTACAACAATGTCAATCAGTAACCTCCTGCCTTGAGTGACTCTTGAGTCTTGTATTGGGTGAACATTACAAATTAATCTGATTATAAAGTTTAAATGTTGGGTTTAATCCAAATTCCTGTATCAATATAAATAAGAATTTTTAAGATCATTTTAGGAACTGCAACTGAAATGAAAAGTTGAGCCTGAAATCATTCTGCCATCTTAATTTTCAAATTCCTAAGTTATCCAGTCTTTCTGATTCTGTCCTCTCCATACTGATATCTTTTTTCATTTAAAAGAAGATTTCAATGAGTGTCAGTACCAGTGTATAATTTATATGGTCAGTAACAAAAATGTAGCATCAGAAATAGACAGCTGAAATTTCTAAGGCACATGACAAGAGGGCTTGAAAAATTTGACACTCACAAGAAGGCAAGATGAAAGCAGTGCATAACCTACCTTGTGTAAATGGCTAGCAGAACAGGGATTAGCAAAGATAGCAAAAATATAATTTACTAAGGGTTATAAAGAATAGGAAGTTGTGAAGAGCCATTAGCACCCACGTCCTAAAGGAACATTTTTTTTTTTTAATCATATCACCCTAAGCAAGGTGATAACGCCACTGATGTGCAGGGGGCTATGTAAGGGTAAAAAGAATAGAAAAGAGAAAGCCGGAAACCACATCCTAAACTGGGAACAAGGGATGAGCCTCTTCACCTGTTCAATAGACATGGGTGGAGTGTGAACCGGGCGATAGACTAGCCCATAGAAGAACTTCAGTTTTAAATAGGAAACTGTCACTGTATGCAAAGAGAGTAAAAATTATCAAAATTATGTAATTGAGATTGAACAATATGAGAAAAGAAAATAGCTTCCCCCCACCACCCTTTTTTAATATTTTAATGTATATAAATATTATATTGTGTGTACTGAAGACAATAAAAAAAAAAGCAGGAAGTAGAGAAATAACAAAAATAATTCATTTAGGTGATTAATCTTTTATCACAAACCAGATAAGGTTTTACTAAAAATGATCTGAAAATCTCAACTCAAACATCTTCATAAGAAGCTTTAAATTTAACTGATTTATGTTGGTAACTTTTTTCCTTTTATTTGAATTACAGATAATATAGTTGATAAGTTTTTTTTATTGATGTTTTTTGTTGTTTTTTTTTACAATTCTTACAAAAGGCACAGAAGTGATTCATCTTCTGAAATAAATGACAAAATTAGTTATTAGTGAAAAATATGTTATGGCATTTTTTTTTTTTAATTCACAAATGTTTATATGGAAGTTCAGTGGATCGAAATATCCTTTACACAATCTAATATTTAAGTGAGTGCAGAAAAGTTTTCAGTCAAACCCACTTCCCAAAATCTGACCAAATACTAGATATTTTTATTTTCTGGAATCTCTCCTTGACCAAGCCAAGAACTTTTCAGCACAATGCACATTACTTTAAAGTACAAAATACAATTTATAGTTTTTCTTTTAGGTATAATGAAAGTCATTTACTAAATGAGAAACAATTTGTACTAATTCTTGAGGAGTTTGCAAAAATAACCAAACAAATAAGAATTAAAAACAGCAATTCAAGCAAATTAATCAAAGATTTTGAAATTTTGCAATTCTAATGAAATCTTTAAATTAAAAAAAAAAATGATGTGTTTGAAAAACCTGAAAACATCAAGTGTACTGCTATTTCAGAAAATTTTAAAGAATTTTTTCTTTTTTGCAAATGTTAAATTATTTTTTTTGTACAGAAGATCAAATAGGAAATTATTCAACATTTCTTAATTATCTCTCTACTGGTTATAAGGTTAAAATAATTATGCATGATGCTTGGAAATGTTTAGAATTTTTTGACATTGATAAAAGAATTTTTATCAATTAAACAGGAAAATTTAAAAAAAAATTTAATAGCACTTTTTGTTTAATAAATTTATTTTAAACAATTAAAGACCTGATTCAGTGCAATGAAAACTTTCACATCAAATAATACAGAATAAATGTCGCATTTAAAAATGACAAGTAAATTTTTCAAAAATAAATATTCCTTGAAGATTTCCCCCCTGCTAAATCTGAAAAATTAAAAATGTGATAATGATATAGAGAAGAGAAAAAAAAAAAAAAAAGGTTTGTTTTTCTTCGTTTTGACTAAAATTTAAAATAGATCTTGGACTTGGGTGGGACCTACCAATTACCCAAAAAACTGACTAGCTAATATACAAGGAACAATCTTTGTGTTTAGTTAAATTTTAGAACAGCACACCATCTGTTTAAGTCAAGTGATAAGGTGATCTTATTTTTAATAGGTTTCAAGAGTGGTCAATTTTTATATTTGTGAGGAGTGTACTGACATTTTACTAAAATGATTCAACAAATCCAAAAAATCGTGTGCACGATCATATGCTTTCAGTTCTAGGGGGGGGGGGGGGGGGGCTTAACAACCGGTACTTTGCTTGCTTGCAATTGGGAAACGAGGTTCAACTTTTCTTGGATTTAAAAGAAAAATAGAGACTATAATATTTACGAAAAATATTTTTTAAACTTTAAAAAAATATTTTTCGTGGATTGGAATAGAATTGTTACGAAATTATTGTTTGACTTGTAGAAATTGAAGAAGAAGATTGTGTTCGTGGAGAACCGTAAAAAGGAAAGTTTCAAACTTTAAATTCAGACACTTAAGTTAACAAAAACAGATGCGATCCTTCTCTTTGCATGTAGAGAAAAGTTTATAAAATTCTATTTTTAATCTTAATCTAGAAAACTTAAATTTGCGACAATTTTTGGGAAAATTTTAGGTACCTCTAAGTACTCATTTTCGATAACTAACTTTTAAAACATTTAAAAATATTCCTTTTCTTCTTCCAACAGTCAAAATAAATGACCAGTTACTTTTTACACAGTTCAACTACCCATATCCGAATTTAAGAAAATAAAAAGCGTGTGATTTAAGTCAGTGTCAGTCAACAGTTCGGACAAACCTCATGTCTGGGGGAGGTAAGACTCCAGGGCGGATTTCAAGTTAACGGTAAAAAAATTGTTTCATTTTAGAGGCATTTTAAAATTATAGCTTAAAAAAAATAAATGATACAACTTTCTCGTGACTAAATTAGTTGTAAAAGAAAAAAAATGTTAGTTATTGACAAAGCTACAACTAAAAAAAAAGAAAAGAAAAGGTCAACATCACTTCTTTGACTTCGTTTTTTTTTTTTTTTTTTATCTGAGGTGGGTAACGCCCACTTTTGACAAAGAAATGAAATTTTTTTCGAATATACATTTTCAAAAAATTTTTTTTTCTCTTTCTAAGGTCAGGCAGAAAAATGTAAAATTAAAAATTTAAAAAAAGTAAAACATTATTTTTCATTTTTACATACCACAAGAAAAAAAGATTTAAATTAAAAATGTTAATGACATACTTTTTTTTAATCATCGATTAACTTCTTTTAAAGACATATTTTGTTTTGTTATTTCCGTAAAAATATTTCGTTACAAAATAAGCCGGAAAGCTTAAAAAACAACCTATGAATTTAAGTTTCCTCCACCAGTGTAAGGATCACTGAGAATATCTCCTGCTCCTTTTCACACTAAATGTGACAGTCATGATGACTTCAATTACACCTGTAATTATGGAGTAAATTATTCATTATTGCTACTACGATTAAGATCTAAAGTTTCTAAACCTAAACTGTCTGTATTTTTTTTTTTTTTAATTAGACTTTTCTTCAAACAAGCCGAGAGATGGAACGGTTTTTTATTTTTTTACCATCATTATTGGCATTTTTGAGTCAGACCTTTCGATGACGATACCCGCTCGGAGAAGATATAGGCTAGGAAACTTTCGAAGTAAATAATAAGCGCCAAGAAGATCGTTGATAATTCATTTTTATTGCAAATAGTGAAACTTTTTAAAAAAATAACAAAAGTCTTGTTTTATTCATTTTTTTTTTATCCAACACTACAGTGTATGTGAACTGTGACGAGTGAATCGTTAAACTTTTTTATTATTTTATTTTACAAACTGAGCTTTTTCTCCAATGTATCGATTTCTCATTTATCAACACAGTAAAAACGAAATAAATTTCCAAGTGTTCCTATTTTGAAGAAAAAAAAGATAACTGAAAACTAAGTTGTCATTTTTTAATGTAAAAAAAAAAAATAAAATACGACAAATAAAAAAAAAAATCAAGTTAATTTTATATTTAATAATGTTATATTTTAATTAATTTTCAATAATGCTGTTAGTGTGGTGCATTATGTAAATCTCGACAAGCATCCAAATTCCCTGAAAATATTGAAAATGAAATTTCATCCGGGACAAAAAAAAGTTAAGTTTTAGCTTGATTTGGTAAAGAAAAGACCATCTATGAGTCAGACTTTTTTATGATTATGACAGATTTGTTTCTTACCGGCCCACAAAAACTTTACCGATAGTCATAAATAAATAAAGCGATCTAACCAATCAAAAGAAATAGGTTCCCACCTTCAATTACAGAGCACAGATTAGGATTCATGTTCATACAAAGGAAAATAATTTTAAAATGACCCATCGATTAAAGTAACATACAATTAAATTATATTATGTGAGAAAAACTTAAATCCCAAATGATTTTTACGAGATTTAAGAAAAAATAAATAAATTTTAAATCACTGAACTGAAGCAACAGTTCTTTGATGGCGGTCTCACTCTCGTCAAAGTAGTGAAAAAAATTCTACATGTACCTATCAGGTAATAATACTTTTCTCCATAAGTTATCATAGCCAAGTTTTACCACCCACCATCCGCCAATTTCTTTTACAAGTCAAGAAAAAAAAATAAGCATGCAATAAAGCGCAAAAAAAAAAAAATCAATGAATTATTATTCATTGTAGCAGAGTCAATCATTTGAATTGCAGAGAAAAGTGTTAACAAATCAATGTTTTTTTTTTAGTTTTTTTTTATTAGAATAAGAGAAAATGTAATTTTCAAGTGTGTTGAAGAAAAAAGTGTTAATAAAAAAATTAAAAAAAAATAACAGTCTGGTCTACTAAGGACCAAAGAAATTTGAAGTCCAAGCGATACATTTACAATTTTAATTTTTGAAAAATCATTTAAGAAAATGAAAATAAAAATGCAATCAGTATGTTTTTTTAGTTCCTTTTTTTTTCACCCTCACGAAATGGAAGAGATTAATTAAATTAATTATTGAAATTAGTAAAAAAATATCAAGGAATAAATTTAAAAACAAAAAAAAACTAAAAAATGGATATTATTTTTATTTTCCGTTGTATTTTTTTTAAGGTTAAAATTAAAAACAATACCCATGTATTGACTACTGAGCAGACCGTTGAATTACAAACATGAATTTAATTAAAAAAATATTGAGTCATATTTCTGATGTAACAAACACTAAAAAACATGTTATTTTTAAAATCGCATCTAGAACATTTTAAAATTGAAAAAATCATATCGTATTCTGTTAAACAAACAATCAATTACGGGGAACTGAACAACAAACTGTTGATATACTCTACACAAATGTACAATGTTTTACATTGTTACGTTGATGATTCTTTAAAAAATTAGTATATCATTAATTGACTTAAAAAAGAAACAAAACAGTTTTTGAATTATTATAAAATGTCTAGAACTAAATAATTTGTTTTCATTTTCAATCAAGCCAACGAAATAATTTTTCAATCTAAAAAAATAAAATAAAATAAAATAAACTTAGGTATGAGTCTTGCAAGTTGCCTGAATTAGTTTCTTTTCATAAATAAGCTAATTGTACATAAGAATTTAGTCGTACATAAAATTTTAAAAAGAATCGCCTAAATTATGATCAAGATATGGGGGATCAGTTTACATAGGACACAAGTAAAAAAGTGATCCCCCACTTTTATAGATATATGTATATTTACAAAATCGAGGACTGTTTTCAAATCGGACAGACACTTTCGGGTTTGTATTTTTATATATGCATGATCATACAAGTTAACAAACAACAATATATAGCGGAAACGAAAACAAAATAAAAATGAATGATCAGTAGATAAGTAACAGATGCAAACAGAGGTAAAGTTTATTTAGTAAAATGTCAACAAAATACAAATGTAAACGACAAGCCAAAAAATTTAAAAAACAAAAAAAAAAGGCTCTCGTTCTGGTTATAGTTTTTAATGCTCTTACCTTGTTCTGCTCCCCGCCTAAAAGGTCGGGGCTATCATCCAATCCGTCCTGCAAAGACAAGAATAGAACGACATTGGTGAGATAGTGTCCAGCAATCGAGACGTCGGTCCGGAAGTTGACCGAAGCAAAAAGAGATGAGAAAATCGGAGTAGAAATAAAAGTAAATTCGCCGACACACATCGACGTCCACCCACCATCATGGCTGCCCAACAGCTGTGACACGTGACCTGCTATCAAGTAAAGACAGCAGCGACCAACGACGACGCCTCCGAACACGACAAGGCCACACTTTCGTATCAGCACCAAAAGTCCTAAGCTCTTGCTTCGTCAGACAAAACTTTGAAATTTGTATTCTTTTAAACTGCAATCAGAAAGGAAAAAATGACTATTATTAACCCTTTAGACACGTCGTTAGCATTAATTCATATCAAAGAAAGCTTAAAATATTATTTTCTATGGAGATTTTCGCAAAATTAAACCATCATAAAATTCTTTTTTTGGTGTCCGCCTTGTGTGACTTCCGCGGCTCATCTGGTAGTGTTGTGAGAGCTTGTGAATATCTAGTATTAAATGTTTCTTGTTAATTCCAAAAAATTGCATTCGACATCATTAGGCTTAGAATTTACAAATGAAAATAAACACTATATGTAGTTAGATTAAAAATATTTAAACCCTTCAACTAGTGATTGTTGTTTATGTTTTTGTTACTTTAAAATTTAAAGTTTAAATATCGAATTCAATTAAAAGAGACAATACACGTTCGAATCTATGTGAGTAATGAATGTAAGGCCGAGGAAACATTTCGTTCTCGTTACATTACGATGACAGTTGGTATGTTACTTAAAATAAATTATTTTATCAACTAATGCAAATATCCTACAATTCTTTTTCTAATGGTAGTTCATATTTTAAAATCTTAAATAAAGTAAATATTTTAATCTTAAATTAATTTTCATAAATTATCAATTATTTTGAAATTAATTATTTTGATTATTTACATAGGCTTTTATTTTTCATTTTGATGAGATTCTTCAGGATATCACAATCATTATAGGGGTTATGGGAAATGCTTAATTTCCCCAACACTATATTTTTTAGGCACACAAATGAATGACGAAACTTGCTTTTAGAATAACAACAAAGAATGGTTTATTACATAGTAAACGTACAAGATTGGTAGTATGTAAGTGTCCATGGTGAAGCTAGCAGCAGATAGTATGTAAGTGTCCATGGTGAAGCTAACAGCAGATAGTGTGTAAGTGTCCATGGTGAAGCTAGCAGCAGCGTCTTCCGCGAAAGCATTCCATGGGGAATCAGTGGCAGCGATGTGAGAGAGGCGTCCGTTACTGCCGCGGGCTCATGGCTCTCTTTTCCTCCGTTCTACAAACAGGACTAGGAAAAATAGTTCTAGAGAGGAATCAATGCGCTCCGCCCGTTGATTGGTCAGTGAGTGACCGAATCTCCCGTCGGGGGCATTGATTCGCTAAAGGAAATAGATCTGTGGCTGCTACATCACCCCCTGCTTAGGCGGAAAGCCGACAGAGAAAAAGATAGCGGCAATAAAACAAAGAAGGGTACAATTTATATATAAACAGTTTTACAGAGCTTTTGGGGCCAATGTACTCGTCGACCACTGCGTGTGGTGGTGACATAGTTGTCTGTTGGCATCGTATTTTTTCAACGGGTGTAAAGATATGTTCATGTATGTAAGTAGGGGGAATATGTGGCTCTTGTGTGTTTGTGTTAAGAAAAGCTCTTTTCACCCTGTCGATAGATACAGTTTCTTTTTTGCCACTAATGTCAAGAGTGAGAAGTTTGTCAGTGCGTGAAAGCACGCGGTAAGGGCCAGTGTAAGGTGGAGTGAGAGGGGCTTTGACAGCGTCCCTTCTTAGAAAAACGTGAGTCCATGAAGAAATATCTTTTGGGACTGATGATTTGATGGTCTGTTCCCTAGGGTGCATTGGTGGGAGATTACCAAAATAAGATCGCAGTCTGTTTATATACAAGGCAGGATCTGTTCCTGTTAAATCTATAGGGTTCAACATCTGACCTGGTAATGATAGAGGTAGTCCAGAGACAAGTTCTGCTGGAGAGTATCTTAGGTCCTCTTTGATAGCTGCACGACAGCCAAGAAGGACAACAGGTACATATTCGCTCCATCGCTGTTGGTCAGAATAGGCACGTAATGCGGCCTTTAATTGGCGATGAAAGCGTTCTATCATCCCGTTAGAAGCAGGGTGATAGCTCGTAGTTCGAATTCGATTGATCCCTAAAATTCTGGAAAGTTCCTGGAATAGGTGGGATTCAAATTGTCTGCCACGGTCAGTGGTAATTGTTGTAAGAACTCCGTAACGCGTTATCCAGCCTGATATAAGGGCTTGCGCTACGGATTCAGCTGAAATGTCCTTTAGGGGAATAGCTTCGGGCCACCGTGTAAAGCGATCTATACAGGTCAGGAGGTAAGTAAATCCCTGACTGACCGGCCATGGTCCAACCAGATCAATATGGACATGGCTGAACCGAGCGTCTGGGGTGCTGAATGTTCCGAGGGGTGCACGGATATGTTTGTGCACCTTTGATTTTTGGCAGGATACGCAAGAACGTGTCCAGGCAGTGATATCACGCCTCATGTTTGGCCAGAAAAATCTAGCTGCAATCAGCTTCACTGTGGCTTTGGGTCCGGGGTGTGCCAATTGGTGTAGTGTGTCAAAAACAACCCTACGATGTGTCATCGGAACAAAAGGTCGAGGTGCGTCTGTTGAGGTGTCACAGATGATCTGCGTGTCTGCAGTAGGCACTGGTAGGTATGCGAACTTGCAAGTTGCAAATTCAGGTGACGATAGATCAAAGGTGTCCAGGCGTGGTTGGTCAAAGGCCATCTGTCGTAAGTCGATATCTGAAGGTGAGAACAGTGAATTAATGGGAAGACGAGACAAGGCGTCTGCCGCAGCATTCTGTTCACCAGAGATATGTCGGATATCGTTTGTAAATTGCGAAACAAAATCCAAGTGGCGAGTTTCGCGAGGAGAATATCTGTCCGGCTTTGAGCGCAGAGCGAAAGTAAGCGGACGGTGATCGGTGTAGATCACAAATTGTCGACCCTCTAGTGAATGCTGAAAGTGTTTCACTGCGAGGTACATTGCCAGGAGTTCACGGCCAAACGTGCTGTAACGTTGTTCTGCCGGTTTCAGCTGTCTCGAAAAATAAGCGAGAGGTTGTAGCTGTTGTTGCTGTTGCTGTTGCAAAACTGCACCTACAGCTGTGCCCGATGCATCAACGACCAATGAAAACTGGGAGTCGGGTACAGGATGTGCAAGTAGCGATGTTGTCGCTAATTTCTTCTTCACTTCGTTAAAGGCTTTTAGCTGTATGTCATTCAACGAAATCTGCTCATTTTTCTTTTTCCTGTTACGTAACATGTCAGACAGAGGAGACAGGAGATCCGCACAGTGTGGGATGAAACGTCTGTAATAGTTAAGCAGACCGAGAAAGTGTCTCAGTTGGCGAAGTGAAGTGGGTGGTTGAAGGTCTTGTAGAGCCTTCACTTTTTCAGGTAAGGGAGATATCCCTTCGGGGCTTATAATGTGTTCCAAGAAAGTTAGCGACGAAGCACCGAAAACACATTTACCAGGGTTAATCCTCACCTGGTACTTTTGAAACCGTTCGAACAGTAGGCGGAGGTGAGTAACATGTTCCTCAGGTGAGGCACTTGCTACGAGGATGTCATCTATATAATTATAGACGAAGTCCAAATCACGCACTACTTCGTCCATGAAGCGTTGGAAGGTACTAGCCGCGTTTCGCAAACCAAAAGGCATAGTTAAAAATTCAAACGCTCCAAATAGAGTAGTTACTGCAGTTTTGGGTATGTCGTCTGGGTTCACTGGTATCTGATGGTAAGCCTTAACGAGGTCTAGTTTGGAGAAGGTCTTACAACCATGCAGGGATGAAGCGAAGTCTTGTATATGTGGGATTGGGTAACGATCAGGTACCGTAATGGCATTTAGTCGTCGATAGTCCCCAGTCGGACGCCAATCTCTAGAACGCTTTGGAACCATATGCAAAGGGGAAGCCCATGGACTGGACGAGGGGCGTATAATTCCCAGCTGCAGCATATGGTTAAATTCTGCCTTCGCCGCCTTTAGTTTATCAGCAGGGAGGCGGCGAGGGCGTGAGAACACCGGAGCGCCTGTGGTCTCGATGTGGTGTTTTGTAGAGTGAGTTGATTTGCTCACAACGAAATTTAAGTTAGTTAGCTCTGGGTAAGAGCGTAGTAATGTTTGGTATGGGTCGTCAGTGGCGGCAATTAAAAATACCGGGCTGATAGGTGAGATATTTGCCTTAAAACCCATGACAGAAAGCTCCGTATTGCCGTCAATAAGTCGTCGCTTGCGCATATTCACTAAAAGGTTGAAGTGGTGCAGAAAGTCCGAGCCTAGAATGGGGTATGGTAAATCAGCTACTGTAAAAATCCATGTAAAGTCTCTCCGTAATTCCAAGTCCAGAGAACGAGAAATTTGACCGTACGTGGGAATAGGGGAGTGATTTACCGCTTGCAGTGTGATGGGCGACAATGGCGGCTTCTCAGTGAGGAGTTTCAGTGGCCAGATACTGCAAGCTGCTCCTGTGTCAACCAAACAACGTGCTTGGGACCTGGAGTCAGTGATAAAATAGGCACGGTTGTTACATAGATCTTGTGGAGAGTGTGCCGTGCTCAGCTCTCCAGATTTAAGTTTCCCTGGTTTGAAAAGGAGCAGGGCATTTTGCACCTCTGAGCCTTAGCGCCAAAACAACTGTGATAATAGCATAGTCCTGGCTTGCTTGAATGGCGGCGGTGGTGTGGGGATGGCGAACGACTTTTATGTCGATGTCTAGGCGGTTGTGAATTGATTACAGTTAATTTACCTACTTCATTGGTAAGCTGCTTTGAGTATCGCCACTTGTGTGACACCTTCGCCTGTGTTCCCAGCAGCAGAGAGGGTAGAGACTTCAGCCTTTGGCTGAGGAATGGACGCGGTAATAGGCCCCTGGGTGAATTCCATCACCTTATCTGCAGAGGACGCTATTACGTCTACTGAGCTCTCCTCTACCATGGGTGCCAGAATTGCCTTTACTTGAGGGGGCAATCTTAAGAAGAAAAGTTGCTTTATAAAGGCACTATCAGCAGGGACATCTTCTGCCAGCTCTCTCATTCTGCGGAGCAATTCGCTTGGCATGCGGTCTCCCAACAGCTCGTCATTGACTAAAGTTTGGAACCGCTTTTCCGCTGATAGCGACGTCCGGAGCAGAACTTCCCGCTTAATACTGTCATAAGTAGCATTAAGGGGGGTGTCAGTTATCAACTCTTTGACAACTGGTGTCAATAACGCGGGAAATGCACTAAATAAAATAGGCAATTGCCGCTGCTCCACGACGTTGTTCGCTATAAAATATGACTCGAGTTGGGCAAACCAAACTCGAACGTCGCCAGCGAAAGCAGGTAAAGTAGTCGCCATCTTCTTTTTAATATATAGCGTGACAACAGACCACCAAAAAAAAAAAAAATATCAAAGAAACACGTCTCAATGAGAAAGAAACGAGAGGGAAAACATTTCAAAAGACACAAGAAAATAGTGATATTCGTGTTAAACGAGAGAAAGGTGCTGCTTTAAGGTTCCTTAGTAAGGGAGATAACTGTCAGTTTCAAGGCCTGTCTTAAAAACAAAAGTTGGAATTAAAGATGGCGTCGCCCAATCACCATTTAGGCGGGAAAGTTAAATGTTAAGGAAGGAGGCGCTCTTTTAGCTTTAACTTTCGAAAAAATAAAATGTAAAAGTGTATTACTCACTTTTTTTTTTTTTTTTTTTTAAACTTTCTTTGAACAAAATGTAATGTTCGTTATGCTTGCTTGAGTTGGTGTTTTTCTTGTGTACGGGCTGAAAAGAAGATACTTCCTCGTCGGAAAGTTTTTGGGGGGTTTTTTGTGAAGGCACGTGTTCAAAAAAATGTTATTTGAGTAAAGGGAGCTTTTTCTCTCTCTCCTTTTAACTTTGCTTGTACTGTTGTCCGAAAGTGGAGGCCGAGTTTCGTGTTGTTATTTTTTTTTAAATTTGTTTCGCCATCCTAAGGAATCACGTCGGGGTCACCAATTTATAAGGAGTTATGGGAAATGCTTAATTTCCCCAACACTATATTTTTTAGGCACACAAATGAATGACGAAACTTGCTTTTAGAATAACAACAAAGAATGGTTTATTACATAGTAAACATACAAGATTGGTAGTATGTAAGTGTCCATGGTGAAGCTAGCAGCAGATAGTATGTAAGTGTCCATGGTGAAGCTAGCAACAGATAGTATGTAAGTGTCCATGGTGAAGCTAACAGCAGATAGTGTGTAAGTGTCCATGGTGAAGCTAGCAACAGATAGTATGTAAGTGTCCATGGTGAAGCTAACAGCAGATAGTGTGTAAGTGTCCATGGTGAAGCTAGCAGCAGATAGTATGTAAGTGTCCATGGTGAAGCTAACAGCAGATAGTGTGTAAGTGTCCATGGTGAAGCTAGCAGCAACATCTTCCACGAAAGCATTCTATGGGGAATCAGTGGCAGCGATGTGAGAGAGGCATCCGTTACTGCCGCGGGCTCATGGCTCTCTTTTCCTCCGTTCTACAAACAGGACTAGGAAAAATAGTTCTAGAGAGGAATCAATGCGCTCCGCCCGTTGATTGGTCAGTGAGTGACCGAATCTCCCGTCGGGGGCATTGATTCGCTAAAGGAAATAGATCTGTGGCTGCTACATAATAAATTATCAATTTGTATTTATTTATATATTTCCTGTCTCATCTGTAGTGGGAAGGGAGATAGATCAACTTAGTAAATTTATGAATGATAACTTTCCTTAGTTATTTTAATACTCTATGAAAATAAAATAGTTATCGGCATTTAGATAAAATTAGTTTCCAAGCAAAATGAATATTTTATTAATCATTACCTTTATTCCTATATTTCTTAGATTGCAGTCTTATTATTTTTTTTATAATCATTTCACCCCAAGCAAGGCAATACTGCCACTGGTGTGCAGGGGCTACATAAGAGAAGAGTGAATGGTTACATAAGAGAAGAGCAAAGAGAAAGAGGAACCAGTTACAGGGGGTGTTAGAATGGGTAAGAGAAAGATAGGAATACTGGTGTGAAGAGAGTTACGTGAGAGTATAGTGAAAAAGAGAGAAGAGCAAGATACAGGGAGTGTTGAGGAAAGAATAAGAGCAGGATAGGAGTCAAGGAGATAAGATATGGCAATTGACTTTGTATTTAAACTCTTGAAGATTGTAGCTGTCAGGGAAACAAGTATACAGAAGGGAATTCCACAGGTGAGAAGTATAAGAAAAGAAGTTGATAGTGTAGAAGTGATGGATGCATTTGGTTGTTTGACTATAAAAGGGTGGGACCTTGTTGCCAGTCAAGTTCCTCGAGTAAATTTGTGTAGAGGGAGCACTAAGGAGCTAAGCTCGTCAGAGCAGAAGCTGTGAAAATATTTGTACAAGAGACAGGGAAGCCACTTTCCGTCTGTGAAAAAGCGACTAGAATCAAGCTGCCAGGTCTGGATCAATTACATTGCAGATTCTCCTCTGGATCCTGTCAAGAACCCCAAGATGAATAGCAGGGGAGCCTGGCCAGATATGAGAACAGTATTCAATGCATGGGAAGATGGCTGATTTGTATATATATAAGATAGATTCAGGTGAGAAAAATTTCTTGGCCTAACACAGTGACCCAACCTTTCTAGTAGTAGATTTAGCTATTGGTTCAATGTAGTTGTTCCACTTGAGATTGGCTTGATTCATGCTGATGGAAGGTAAGAGAGACTGTCTATGGTGGTTATAAGATAGCAGCTTTAATTCAGAAGAATTAAAACTCACAAGCCATTCTTACCCAAATCCACCACAGATTGGAGGTCCAATTCAAGATTAACAGCAAGGTTATCTTTGTCAGCCTTGGCAAATTTTTTACTGAGGCATGAGTAAATAGTGGTGTCATCAGCGTAAATGCCTACTTGGGATTTAATTACATCAGGGAGATTGTTGATGAAGATCAGAAAGAGTGTTGGACCTAGGATAGAATCCTGGTGAACATCCACATTCATGTGATAGTGTGGTGATACTGAGCAAAGCAAGGGACCAGATGTTTGCACTCTCAGGACCAGAAAGCAAATGACCAAAACTGGTTGGTGCACAGCCGGCTCTACACAGGGGTTCTGGCAGAAAGCCAAAAATTAATTAAATATCAAATTCCAGTTCGCGAGCCTATGCGAATTTTATTTATCGGCCAATGGGAAGCCCAGAATCAAATACGAGTGTAAATTCCCAAATGATCTGCTGGGATCCACAAAGACGATATAAAAAGCCAATACAGAAAGCATTGCCATGAGATGAACGAGACAGACAGAGACACCGACAGAGACAGAGAGAGATGCAAAAAAGCACTAGCACTTCCCTTGACCATGTCAAGTGACTTACTATGCTCACCGCCCTTTCCTCTCCTTTTCTTCTTTGCTGTCTCTAAACTACTTACTGACCAAAGGAGCGGATACATCAAAGACATTCCTAATTTATAACGCTCACACATTCATATGCACAACTTCTCTTTTCAGTATTTTATTGCCATGAACTTTTAACGTCTGTTGGACCCATCCTGAAAGGATTACTTTAATTGTAAAAACCTTAATTAATGTGTATATATAAAATGTTGTTTCTATACTCAATTTGCTTTTCGTGTTTTATAATCCCTTTTATAACTTATAGTGGGCTATCTGCTAACAAGGCCAAATTCAATTAATCTGATTCAACATCCAACTACCCTTCACTAGAACGGATAACCTACTATAATAGGATCTGAAGGTATGCCTGTTCAAAATGAACTTTATTATGCGGTTTGATAGGAATGATTGGATCAAATCAAACAAACATCCAGTTATACCATATCCTTGTAGCTTGTGCAGAAGACCAGCATGCCAGACTCTGTCAAATGCTTTGGTGATATCCAGGGCAACAGTTCTAGCTTCACCATTCTTATCAAGAGCCAGGTATTTGTAATTGGTGATGGTCATTAGTATATCAACAGTAAACTTGGCGAAGCGGAAACCCTACTGTTTGTCAGAAAATAGGTTATGAGTTGTGAGATGCTGAACCACTTCAGCATTGATGACAGCCTCGGACACTTTGCCAAAAATCAGTAGGAGGCTGATAGGGCAATAATTAGATGGGTGTGAGAATTTTTCAGAGTTCTTAAATACATGAACCACAGAGGACTTCCAGCAGATGGGAAAGCAGGAAGCAGAGAGGCAGTAGTTATAGAGTTTGAAGAGGACAGAGTCAAGCCTTTCACGTGAGACACTCAGACATCTTTGTCTATTAAATCATCATCTTGGTCTTGAGGTAGGCTATGTCATCATCATTGTAGGGACCTTGATTATGTTTTTGATCGTCCAGTAATTTCTTTACCCTGGCCATTGCTTTGACACACTTCAGCCAAATTATAACCTCGTCAGGGTTTACAAAGTCCAACATAGTTTCATTTGGCGGCACCATTTTGTTACGATGTTGATAGTTGCTCATTCAAACTTAATCTTATGAGTTACTATTCTGTCCTTTATTTCAGAAATGTCATATATATATAGGGGTATGGCTATGCTAATAAAGTTAAAAAGGATATACTTGAATACTCATATTGTTAAGCAACGTTGAGCCTGGTCAGTACTTACGTGGGTGACCACTTGGGAATACCAGGTGCTGTTAGCGTTCACGGATGTGCGTTGTGGTGCGGTGGATGTCGGCTTGGAGGGGGAAATCGGTGAGCCGAGTTCCAATTTCAGTCGAGCACACTGCACTCACTTGCGCACTAGTACCCTTGGGAAAGGTATTAATCCGTCCGTTCCCTCCAGTTATGGGTTAAATAACGGGGTAGGACTTGGGACCCTGCCCTTAAACAAATCCCAATGAGACTTGCTCCGTCAGGGAGGAAGCCCGCTCAACCCGACTAGGGTGAATGCGGCATACATACATACATACATACATACTCATATTGGTCGGGGAGGTGTAGGTACACAACAGAAAAAGAGAATTTTTTTTAATAATGAGTGGAAGAATAGATCTGATCTCATATTAGGGTTGAAGACAACAAACGCAAAAAAATCATGTTAGAAAGAGTATTTTTTTTAATTAATCATTTCAAGGCATTAAAGCTACTAAGACATAAGGAGGTACTGTGAGATAATAAAAAATAAAACATTATTAAGGAGAGAACAGGAATTAAGAAAACAAGATAATAATTGCCATTACACTTAAGTTTTTGAAGATCAAATGTTTGAGAAAAAATTGTAAAATAAACTAAAATTTTAAAGAATAAAGACATGTTTTTGGTTAATTACATTATTAAAATAGAACAAAAAAATTTAAAAAATGTCAATAAAATATCACCTCTTAATTGCTAATGTTCCCAGGTCCATTCTGACTCAGGTAGCTTCTGATAGGGTCCCAGCTATAGGCAAATAGTTAACCCCCAAACTGTGGTCATTTAAGAGAAAAAGAAAAAGTTAGGTTAGGTAAGAGTCTTTAGCTTTGGATAGCAACTTGTCTAAGAGAAGGAAATCTTTGAAATAAAAACTACTACATTTACTCTGTGTAGAATAGGGTAGGCTGAACTCTTTAATGTTGGTAGGTAATCTTTCGAGAGATGTTATCTTGATAAAAACACTGAGTTTCCAGTTTCCTAAACTGGTTGGTGTTACTAAGAGCATACAGCTCCAAAATTTCATGATGGTTCAATAACAGAACCACCAAGAAAACGCCATCCAACACATACTAACATGGAAATGGATGTTAAACAATGGGCATGATGATGATGATGATGATGATGAACCATGTCAAAGAAATGGAAAATAGTTATGGAGAACTGAACTTTTCAGGAAAAGTGAGAGTATTCGTATTTAATAACAAAGAAAAATAGTTGCTGTTTTGCTGGTTAAACAAATACTGTAAGGTGCTTAGCCCTGGGGAACAGCTGCCCAAAGTTACACCCTCTCATTGTATTAGAGAGAAGTACCAGTGGTTTCCACCGAGGATAGTGCAACTGATATTTGCAGTTGCTTGGGGATTTTTTTTACCTGTCCCAAGTGTACATGCTCAGGTTCCCTATGTTAAGCATTAAGCCCAATGTGACAGAGAGAGAGACAGAGAGAGTCAGACACATACACACGTTTAAAGAGTTCAAAATTCCTGCACCTGAAGAAGGCCAAAATGTACAATGACCGAAATGTCATGTCATTCGTGTTCTTTTCAATTTTTATTAAGAATTTTTAAACAGACTTTCTACTTTCAGTAAAAGTGGCAATATTAACTTTTTTTTAATTAAAATTGGACTAAATTGAACAGTGAAATTAAGCCAGCACATGTGGTGAAATCTGATCTAGGCATAAGAGGTGCCCATTGAACTTGAGTCATCAAAAGACAATGGAAATGATTTTTTTGGTAAAAAAAAAAAATTGGAGTAAATTGGAATAGTGAAATAAAATGCGCATATTTTGTTTACTGGTGGTGAAATTTGATCTAGGCATAAGATGTGCCATTGAATTTAGGTCATCAGAAGACAATGGAAATGAATGAAATAAGTTTTTATCAACTAAAAAAATTGAAATAGAGCTGAGTAAACCAGAACTCTGTGATAACCGCATGATGGCCTGGCTTATAACTCTCCAGGTTTCCTATATAAGCGCGTAGTATTGCTGAAGAAAAGAGTTGGATGACAACCATGCAAGCATACAGTTGTGAGAGATTGGGTTTCCTCGAGGGGGGGCTGAAGAGTCAGAGATGACAACCGTGCAAGCGTACAGTTGTATGAGGTCAGCCCCTCCCCTCTGCTGGAGTAAGGTTGCTGACAATTTGGACTAATCAATCTCCTAACCGAAGACGTCTTTGTATGAAAATGGAGAGTAAAATATATTTTATATTTTACTTGCATTTGGTCCTATTGTTTCAGATGGAGGGTTTGTTGCAGATTGTATTTGTTGCTGCTGACAGTGACAATGAAAGGACAAGGAAGAAGATTATGAAATGATAAAACTGATCTTTTGTGAAGAAGTTGGATTGAGTGGTTCCCGACAAAGTGATTTGTGATTTGAAAAGTTTAATCGTCGCCCCAGATTTGTTGCAGATTTTTTAAATTTGATAGGTGCTCAAGGACTTTGAGAAGTATTGTCGTCATAGCGCATGCATTGAAAAATTGCTGAGTATATGAAACTTAGCATTCGTCACCAGCTCGACAACAATTGGAATTGCATCATCCATCCAGCACCTTTGAAAGGCACCATGGTCCCAGTGTTTTATCTGAGAAGAACTGTCTCCATCAAAAGGGTCTGGAGAACATTTTTTAAAAAGAGTTATATATCTTCTGAGGTGATTTAACAACAAGTTAATGATACACACCTGCTCTGTCAAGAATCCCGTGTGTGAGTTGTTATGCTAAAAAATTTTACTTTCTGTAACTTTTTCTTTTTCTATTCTTTTCTTATATACAAAAGACATTAACAGTGCAATCATTGAACAGTTGTTTGTCTGGCATTCTGCAGATATTATTTCTTTTCTTTTTATTTCTTTTTGCTACATTTTAAAATGGTTAAACACAGGCTCCCCAACTGTGTCTACATTTTCAGTCGACTGTGAAAGAACAACACTTTTGCTTTCTAGGTCAAATGATCACAACATGAGCAGAAAGCAGGAGTAAACTAGTGGACCGGTCGAATAATCTCAGATGCTTAGGAGACCTACAGCCAACCTCTTAAGATCTGGTGCCAGAATAGGCCCATGGAGAGATAGAAGTGTTAAATATATGGTTCCTTGACTAGGATAACCCCTGGGGGATGAGAGTGTTAAACCAATCTTGTGTTGTATCCCATCTCAGTAGGGAGGCATACATAAATACAAGGATTCTGTGTCCCTGCCATTGGATGCATATCATCTTTCAGTTGTGTCTTTGTCTTCAGGTAGAGTGCAAATTAGTTGTGGCCTTTGTCTGTGGACAGAGGTACAACAGGGGAAAACAAATACTGGAACAGCTGTCCAAGGCTGCACCCTCTCATTGTACTAAAGTGGTCACCACCGAGGCCAGTACCACTGACAGTTGTAAGGGCTTTGGGAATTTTTGTTCCTGGTTCGAGTGTACACACTTGGGTTCTCCATGTTAAGCCTGACAGCAGCAGACAGTCAGCCAGCCCATGGCTACAGCCATCAGCTGCAGTTCCAGTCAACAAGCCAGCCAACCAGCCATTATCATGTACAGCTTGCCATCAGTCATTGCCCCAATAAGCCTCCAGTTCCTGCCATTCCAGCCATCTCCAACAGGCTTCCTTCTCCAGCCATCCTCATCAGCAACAATGATATACAATAAACAGTCCTTTTCAGGACAATGCTCTTCAGTGACTACAAAAACTGTCCTTCTCAGGACAACCGTATTCTTTTTTTTTTTTTTTTTTTTTTTTTTTTAATCGTATCACCCCGAGCAAGGCGGTAACGCCACTGATGTGCAGGGGGCTACGTAATAGTGAAAAGATTGGAAAAGAGAAAGCCGGAAACCACATCCTAAACAGGGAACAAGGGATGAGCCTCTTAACCTGTTCAATAGACGTGGGTGGAGTGTGAACCAGGCGAAAGATCTATCTACTCCAATTGAAAAAAAAAAAAGAAACCAAAGTGAGAAGATTAGAAAAGAGAAAGCCGGAAGCCACATCCTAAACAGGGAACAAGGGATGAGCCTCTTAACCTGTTCAATAGACGTGGGTGGAGTGTGAACCGGGCGATAGATAGATTTATCTACTCCAATTGAAAGAAAAAAAAAACATGGTAGTAAAAGTCCAGTCAAGAGATTTCTGCTAAAATAAAAAAAAAAAAAGAATTAAAGAAAACCAATTAAACATGAAAAGCTTAGAATTTAAAATTAGGCAAAATGAAAAAAAAAAAAAAAAGACTTACTTTAACAATATTTCAAATAAAAGATTCTCAACTCGACACAAGGGTCTTTTTTTGTTTCTACATTGAAGGTGCGATGTTTCATCAGGCAGTTAACGCTATTTAAAAAATAGTATTTGCTGACTGATTTATCATAAATACTCAGATCTATTTCTATATTGAGCATTGTTTTAAATTAATGTTTTGAACATTGTTAATATTTTCTTCATTCCTTATACATTTGGATATATAAAATTATTAAGTTTTAACTTAGTATAAGTCGAAAATGGCTGAATTCAAAGATTAACAGTCTTAGGAATTCTTTCCTTGGAAGAGGTCACTAGCAGAATAACAAAAATTGCAAACTATCTGTATCGAACGACCTTTAAACAACTGAGCAATTTAGTATAATTTAATAACAAAGAAATGAATAACAATTATAAGTGAATAAAATACAAATTCAGTAGAATAAATTAAACAGAAACTCAAACTTACCACATGCTGCTAACTGAAAAAGTTGATAAAATTTCTATTAGACATGCCTTTTTGTCGGCGAGTCGCAGCTCATACCTTTTAAATGAGCTTACAGAGTTATCTTTTCCCTAGTACACTGTACAATTATATTTATTTATTATTCTTTAACAAAAATAAAGTTAGTAATATGTTTTTTTACTCAAGTCTTTGTTTTGCTTGTTGTTGTTTTCTGTCATTCAATATCTGTTTGTGGGCCAATATAACATCTGCAACACATGAATGAGAATATATATGAAATTTTGTTTGCCTTCACCCTCTCATCTTCACAATTCTCATCTAACAAAATTACTAACTGATTTAATTCAGTTTTATGGATTTGTGGAGCCCTGGTTGGGAACCCAACCAGATGTTCCAAGGTCCCTTGCTTCTGGCCTTCTGCATTGCTTCCTCAGCATGAAACAGCAGTTTTGTGGCCTTGAATCTGAACCCCCTGAATTAGATGAACTAGTATTTCTTTCGTCTCATTTTTTTGCTGTTATACTGTCTAGCAATAGTCATAAGTTGTTTGAATCCCTTAGATGAAGTATTGTCAAATATTATTTTTTTATAGTATTTCTTTCATTTCATTTCTTTTGCTTTTACACCCAGTAGTAATAGTCTCAATTTCTTTAGATTTCTTAACTTTAGTAATGTAAATTTTAATTAATTTTTTACTCGTATTTCTTTTCTCTGATTTCTCTTGCTTTTATACGTCATATCTTGAGGTAACTAAATTTTTTGAATGAAACATTGTTATATATTATACATATTATTAATTTTTGACTAATATTTCTTTCATCTTATTCTTCTTGCTTTTAAATCTTATAGTAATAATCTTGTTATTTATAGATCTCTTAGATGAAGCCTTGTCAATTATCATTAGATTTTTTTACTAATATTTCTTTCATCTAATTTCTTTTGTTTTGACACCTAGTATCTTAAGTTGTCTAAATCTTAGATGAAGCCTTGTCAATTATTATTAATTTTGACTAATATTTCTTTCACAATATTTGCAAATTGTCTGAATATCTAAGATGAAGTGCTCTCAAGTATTATTAATTTTTATCTAGTATTTATTTACTTCTCTTACTTTCACATCTAGTACTAACAGTTTTAAGTTCTCTTATCTTAAACATAGTTGGTCATTATTAATTTTTTTTACTATCTTTTCCTCTCATTTTTTTTCTTTTAAGTAGCAATTGTCTTATGTTGTCTAAATCTCTTAGATGAAGCAGTGACAACTATTATTAATTTTTTGCTAATATTTTTTCTTATGTCATTTTTCTTACTTCTACACTTCATCACTTTTATCGTTTTTCTATGATATAAAATCTCCCTAAGAACATTCTCAGATCATTGGTTTATATATATATACAAATAATATCTAGGTTCATAGAGTACCACTAAAAATATAAATAACCAGAGCCTGGCAGTTGGACTGTACTTTGACATTTCTCACACTCTTGATTGAATGCTTATAAGAACTGAAGCTTACTCCTAGCTTTAAGTGAGACTCATATATATTGATTCATAAAGATGCTGAAAAAAATGGTGCGTTCCTTTTACTGATCCAGAAAGCAGTTGACTCCTGATTGCTCTATCTTTACAAGTGGCCAGATGAAAAAGAAAGTAGTGCTGCTACATCTGGACTGGAGTTCAATCATCACTTTCCATCTTCAACAAAGTCTAAATGCATTTTCATGGTCTTGTGGGTGATGAATTTTTTTTCAATCTACAATCACTTTCCCACAGATGAAACATTGCTGAACTTTTGCTGCTCTTTTGCTATTTTCAGTGTTTGGGTGAACTACATTCCTTGGTTCCACCAGTTCGAGACCTTCATAGCTAGGACCTTCCATAGGATATACACTGAGTTGACTCATCCTCATTCCCTTCATATTCCATTAGAGAGGAGGAAGTTGCATTCAAACAGCTTCTTACCCAGAACTGTTGTATTGCAGAACAGAGTTACAAGGGGATTAGTCCTGAGTATGACTAAACTATGTCTGGCAGCAAGGCTTCTGATCAGGAGATTGGAAGGTTTCTGGAACCACCCCTTAATTGCTGTTCTTCCCAGGTCCACTCTCACCCAAGCTGGTAGCACCTGTTAGGGTTCCAGCTATGGAAAAATAATAAACCCCCAAAGAAAAACAAAACACTATGAAAGTATAAAAATACATTTTTATAGTAAAAACACCAGCAATACAGATTTATTTTAAAATGACCAGGAAGACAGTTTTATATTAAAATTATCAACAATACATTTTATCTCTAGTACAATTGCATTCAAAATATTTAGATTTCAGCATTAAAAAATCCATAGAGGTTGATATACCAGAAAATACTATCAACCAAACAACCAACATGAAAGAACTCTTTTATGATATTTATAATAGCATTTATTTAATCATTTCATCCTAAGCAAGGTGGGGCCATTACTAGTACACAGTGTGTTACAGTGAAAGAAAAAAAAAGGGTGTTGAAGCAAGAATAAAAGGTGACTAGAATTTAAGGAGATTAAAGGTGGCAATTGATGCTGCATTTGAACTTTTGGAGGTTGTAGCTATCAGGAAAGCAATTAAATTGAAGAGGGTTCCACAGGTGGGAAGTGTGAGCAAAGAAACGTTGGAGTTGAAGAGGCATTTGCATTTAACTATTTCAATGATAAAAAGAGTGAGATTTAGATGTTAATCTAGTAGTACACTTAAATTCACATGGACAGGGCACCAGGGGAAAAAAACTTGTCAGAGCAGTTGCCATGAGAATATTTGAAGAAAAGACAGAGAGAAGCCACATCATGTCAGTGAGAGAGTGACTGAAGTCAAGATGCCAAGTCAGGATCGATTACATTGCAGATCCTTGTTTGGGTGAGAAAAACTTTCTGGCCTGATACAGAAACTCAATCTTCCTAGCAGTAGATGCAGCTATAGACCCGATATATTCATTACATTTCCGGTCAGTCGAAAAAGTGAGCCAATGAAGGTGCAGTGTGTTGCTCTCAAGGAGACTAGTATCAGCCCTGCTGATGGCAGACAGGAAAGTTTTTCTATGGTGGTTAAAGGAGAGTAGTTTTGTTTTTGAGGAAATAAAATTTACAAGCCATTTCCTGCCCCAGTTAACCACTGACTGGAGGTTCGTTTCAAAAGCAGCAGCCAGGTTTACTTTGTCAGCCTTGGCAGATTTGCTATTGAGATGAGAGTAAATGGTGATGTTATCTGCATAGATGCCTACTTAGAAACTAATTATATTGACTTGCACAAAAATTTTCTTTTGTGTGCCTTATTTAAAAAAGAAAGCAGGATATATCAAGAAATATACACATCATTTTAAAAGGTTTCAAACAATCTTCGAAAAAGGAAAAAAAATTGAAATGGTAATAAAATTTTGGGTAAGGCAGAAAATACTTTTTAAAAAAGAGGTGCACCCACACATAGAAAGACAAAGAAAAATACAGAAGAAAGGGAGCTTAGGCAATTTCAAACTACTGATGGGTTTTTATCATTTTTTTCTTTATAGATCACAGTTCTAATAACAAGTTTAGTTCTTTTTTGAGTATGCTTCTCAGGATGCAGCCAAAATTATTTTGCATTTTGAACAAAATTGTTGTGTCAGTTCATCTTGGTTGAAATATGTGGTTCTTTTTTGAAGATTTGATTTCCTTTAAAATTTGAAACCTTCTTCCTCCTGTGACCTGCAAGAACTGTCCCTTTGTGAGACATCATGCTGTCTAAACACCTTCTGTAAATTTGATTACATTCCCCCTTGAATTTTGAATATCTTCTAGGTATTTACCAGAAACCTCCCTACTGAGGCAGGATGTGACACAAGGTCGATTTTTAACATGGGAATTTTGAGTCCTAAAGCTTGGGCAAAAATTTCTCATATGCTTTGCATAAGGCAGGGTCCAGCTCTTGCCTATTTTTCACCCAGATGAGACTCTACCCTATGGCATAGACTTGTCTGGATTCCTCTCTGCCCAAAGGCAGAGAATCTGACAAAGTTGATTTCAGGTAGAATACTTTCTGAATCTTATCTGCTGGTACTTCTCTTTTTATAACAATCAAAGAGGCTTCAGACAGATCTTTGCTTCAAATTTACATGGCTGTAAGCCTATGTTTCGAACGGATAATAAATAGAAATTGTATATATATTTTAATTTAAAAAATGAAATTGATACAATCTACCTTGATCAAAATAGTTTTGTTAGTTCTTTAACAGACAATTCTAAAATTCAAAAGTTTTACAAACAAATGTACTAATTTTTTCATAAACTGCCTGGCTTTTTTAAAAATACACTTTAAAAAGTACAAATAGAAGACAAGCCTAGATGGTTATAATATTTATTTGTTTACTTACACTTTTTAATTAATTACTATTTTAATTATATTATATTATTAACTAATAAAAATGTTTATACTAAACATGTACTACTGGTTCAAGGTGTTATAGTGAGACCCTATAAAAAATAAAATAAAATATATGAACAAAAATAGAAAGAATTCAAATTAAAATAAGGCATTCGCACTTTCATTTAAAACCTTTATCTCTTTCCTTCTCTCTCTCTCTCTCTCTCTCTCTCCATAACCTTCTCTTTCAACTAATGAGAATACCAGAGTCATAAAACATCTTTTCTAATCAATCAGAAAAAAAAACACATGCTTTTTGCAACAATTATTTCTGAGCCACTGACTCACTATAAAGCTAATGCTGATTTCATCTATGGTGAAAGATCCGAACAGGCTGGCATTTGTGATAGACCCCCATGTCAAGCAAGCTTAACCAAGCCATCAACAGTGACACCAAAGTACTTCCATAAACAGCAATTTCTTTGACCAGCAATGAAACTAGTGGCAACAGTGGAGGCTAATTCTCAACTACAAAAATGCAATAAGTCGTGGAATATTTCACCTATAAGTTTATCTCACTCAACGACATTTGCATACTGATTTTCTCCACATGTCTATCTTGATAGTATGACAATAAACTACATCCAACAACAAGAGCTCTGATCAAGAAATTCGAGGTTTTGAGGAGTGTGGAATTACTTATTAATTGCTGCTATTTCCAAGTCCACTCTGATCCAGAATGGTAGCACATGTTAGTGTCCCAGCAACAAAACTAAAGTCTTTTTTTCTCATATGGGCTGTGGATGCTGAAGTGAATACTTTTGTTTTGGTTAAAGATTTGAAGTTCTAATAGAATACACATTCATCGCCATCTTTTTTTTTCTACTAATCTTCACCCAATAAAAGGCCGAAGAACCACTCAAGGTAAAGTTACTGTAAGGTTTTGTATGAGTATAAGAAAGGGAAAGAAATGAAGTTCTTGGGATTATGGGAGAAAGATAAAGGCTAACTCTAGACTTTAAGAGGCCAAGATTTAATTAGTGAATAACATCTCACAGTTCAGTCAGAGATGTTAGAAGTATAGTGTGGAAGTAAACTTTAGAAGAAACCAGAAACCCAATCCTAAACAGGAAACAAGGGGTAAACTTCTATTAATGTTCAAAAGACTGAGAAGTGTGAATCAGACAATATGCGAACTTTTCTACTTCTATTGGATCAGAAGAAAAGAAAAAATAATTAGTAAAATTTTAGAGCTGATTCAGAAGTATAGAGTTTAAGTAGATGTTAGAAGGAACTAGAAACCCAATCCTAAACAGGAAACAAGGGATAAATTTCTACTCTTGTTCAAAAGAACAGGGAGGAGTGTGAACCGGATGATAGGCAAACCTATCTACTCCAATTTGTAAGTTATAACTTCATAACTTATTTGGTAGTGTGACATTTTATTATTCAACTTGAATGTTGTTCCTGTTGTAATAATATATTTGTTGATAAGTTTAGGAATATAAGAGGTGGCATGTGTCATAAGAATGATAATATCTTTAAAAGAGAAACAAATTATTGTAAAGTGAGTGATGGGAACAAAGTATTGAAAACTGCAAATACAGAACAATCAAAAGAAAATTGAAACTTTTTTTTTAATAATCATATCGCCCCAAGCAAGGCATTTTACTGCCACTGTTTACGTAGGAGAAAAGAAAGAAAACTGGGTAAACTTGGACCTTTGCACCCACAAAAAAAAAGACATGTCAAAAAGTTGGTTGCTTCACAAGACACAACCACTACTTCAAATACTCTCAGTTATCAGCAATGTTTATTACTCCAAAATGTGATAACCAGAACTGCAACAAAACCCAGATATATGAAAGGGAATTTATACATTTGCCTTCTTTTTGTAAATTGAGAAAAAATAATAAACACCACTCATTCATTAGATTGTTTATTTATTTTTAATTATTTCACCACAAGCAAAGCAATAAAGCCACTAGGATGCAAAAAGTTACTTGGTGTTTGAGAATATAAGAAAAACTACTATTAAGAAGAGAGAACAATAAAAGAACAAGAATTGAAAAGACAGAAGATAACAATTGACATTGTGCTTAAATTTTTGAAGATCAAAGTTGACTTGGAAGGAAGAAGCTGGAAGAGAGTTTCACAAGCAAGAAATGCAATGGAAGAAACTGTTAGCATAAAACTTATGATTAAATCTAGCCATTTCAACTGTAAATTGACAAGACCTTGCTGCCAATCTAGTAATGTGCTTAAATTTATAAAGTCTAGGTATCATAGAGGAGAATTCATCCAAACAATTACCATGAAAGATGTTGGGGAGTCACCTCTTTTCCCATACTCTATGGACTCTTCCATGGTATACAAATAATTCTTCCTACACAGAACGAGTTGTTGTTGTTGTTAGAGTTGGCGTTTGTCAGAGCAGTTGAATCGCTGCTCGTTGGTCAGCAAGATTATATACTATTACCCAAACTCACTTCTTGTATATATTTGACTCCTACTAACAAGTATTCCTGAATCTACTAACTGTGTACAGGTTATATATTTTTTATTCAATATACTTACATTTTTTCTCTCATATCTGTTTTTGTTATTATTATATTGTGTGGTTTTCTAAACAAGAATCCACAACAAAAGAATTCATAGAAAAGCCACAGGGAACCTACATTACAGTGGTGGGAAAGATACTAAAGCTGAGATAGCAGGTCAGGACCTTATTACAGATTCTTTGGATTTTATCAAGGATTTTAAATAATAACAGGAACACCAGACCAGATATATATATATATATATATTATTTATTTATTACTAGCCAAATCCCCATCTTACAAATATTTTTTTAATGATATTTTTTATATAATTCAGCAGACAATATAATTTTATTTATAGTAATTGGATTTTTAGCAATTGTTTTACTCAGTTTCTGTTGTTTGATAATGTGCATCTGAAAAATAGCACTTTTATTGTGGTTCTCAGTTGGGATCAAAGTGTAGTATCTGTTCTCAGATACTGACTGCCTGTTCGGCGGCCTGGAAGCACTGACCAGCTAAGACTAGCTTTTGATCAGTTTTGACAAGCTATGACCAGCTAAGACCAGATTTGTACCCAGTTACCGTATAAGCAGAGGCTGGGTAATCTTTGACCAATGGCTTGAGCATAAGCGCTCAGGTTCCCCATGTTAAAAACTCACCTTGTGTCACAACTCGTTCCAGTGGGGGAGTAGGGTAAATATCAAGTGTAGTATCTGTTCTAAGATATTTACTTCCTGCCCACCAGCCAGGTTTGGAAGCAATGACCAGCTAAGACTAGCTTTTGACCAGCTTTGACAAGCAAAGAGCAGCTTTGTACCCAATTACCGCGTAAGTAGGGGCTGGGTAATCTTTGACCAGCGGTCTGAATGTACATGCTCAGGTTCCTCATGTTAAAAACTGACCTTGTGTCACAACTCGCCTCAGTGTTGGAGTAGGGTAAATCAAAAGTGTAGTATCTGTCCTTGCGTGAATAAATTACATTTTATTTCTCAATTGTGTCTCTGTCTTCATACAGAGGGTAGCTCAGCTGTGCATCTGTCTGTAGACCAAGTGCAATTACAAATATTTATGAGAGGTACCTGGTCTGAGAGAAACAGCTGGCCACAGCAGCTTCTTCCTCACTGCACTGAAGAGGGAGTTCAGTAGTAATACTGAATCCAGAACAACCAATTGGAACTAGCTTGGGAGCATGTGCTTGGCTCCCCATCCTGATGTCACATCTTGCCTGGGTTGTGTGGCTAATAAATGAAATCATTTCTCAGCCATTTGGCTAAGATCAAAGTGTAGTATCTGTTCTTCTCAGTTTAATCAGATCTCTTTCTCTCTCTCTTCACCTATCTTCTTTTCCCTTTTTTCTTTGTTCCTTTCATTTTCTCACTAAGACCAAGTACTGTCTTTTCCCCTTTCCATGTGATCAAAATGGAATAGTTCATTATTTATAAGGTATTAACAGGGTGTAACATTTGCGTCAACTAACAACAAGAGAGGCAAGCACAATTATAATAGGATATTGTTTATTGAAATTCTTGGCAAAACATCAGCTAATTGCTAATTGATTTGAACATTATAATATGGTAAATAAGGATTTCCTTGTAGTTGGTTAAAATATTTTAATAATTTACTGAATGTCGTTTTCAGTTTATGAATAAAAAATTGTCTTCATATTTATTTCTTTATAAATTGGTAAATGACAAACATTGCATTAGTTTTAAGAATGTTGTAAATATAAAATTATTCTTGTAAATAAATATTGTGGATCTTCGTCACCAATTTGTTATGAAGTTGTTGTGGCAAAACTTCACCATAAAGTTGTAGTGATCAGTTTGTGCCGGAAATAAGACATGGAACACAGAATCTAGGTTTAAAACAGGGTATTTAGTATAACAAGAACATATGTACAAAGGAAGTGTTAGTAATAAGTAAATAGAAATAAGTAAGTCCAAATGGTACCGTTACGCTGCTTATTGCCTGACTAGTAGCTGGCTTTAACTGTGTACTTGACTGTCATCAACTATCTTCAGTGGGGAGGGGCAAATTTTGGCTGGCCTCTTGGCTACCTCTCAACACTTTTATAATCTTTGAAAAATTTATGAAACTGATCAGTCTCTGATTTAGATAAGATTTGATCTTCAGCACTTTTCCCTTTGCATTTTCTTTTTTATTTAGCCTTTTAAGGACACATACAGAGTTTTGTAGAAAAAAATCAGAGCAGACAAATAACACAAATAAACACTGTTCTGATAGTATTTTGAAATTAATCTCCCTTGTATTCTAACAGCTTGTGCATGGAAAAGAGGGAAAGAATAGAATAGAACTCTACTACTATGAATGAAAAGTGATTCCATTTAATTTAGAGAAGTAACATACTTATTCCTAAGTTGTGTATACGATAACATAGTGTGTAAATGAAGATGCTTCTTGAGTTTGCCCACCTCCTTCTCAGAAAAAACTTTCCCCCAAGTGGTCCTCCCACTTTCAAAGTTCCACAAATGACACTGAGTGAAGGTAGTCAAAATAATAGTGGTGTTAATTTAAAAACCATCACTCCAACACTCTACTTCTTTGTGGGCACTAAAGTCCAAATTTGCTGAAAACATGATTTAAAAATGTCGCAAAAATATTTAAGAAAAATTATATGGAGAAGAGGAAAGAACAATAGATTAAGCAGGAAGAAAATTTCCATCTGAATTTCTGGGATGAGGAGTTATTATTGTTTACACAATTTACATTCGGACCACGATTATCATCCCACTCACTGCCATCACAACACTTTGATACCTGCACCTTTCAGCCTTCACCAGATGCATAGCAATCTGAGCAACCCACTGAGAATTCTGAACTAAATCCCCCATTCAATCTACGGTGGCAGACTGCTTTTGCTACATTGCCCATGTCCAGTGATACCTCATCCAGCTTCTATTTTTAGTCCTGCTCAGTCAAATTTGGTGACACAGTAATTATAAGTTCAATCTCTGGGCTGGTCAGTATCTAGTTGCCCTTACAAGAAACAGACAAGCAATAACTGAGCAGTACTAAAAATAAGAACCAGATGAGATGCCCTCAAGTTATGGACAGTGAAATGAGAATAGTTCACTTCCACAGATTAAACAAAGTGCTCAATCCAGAACCGCTGAAGGTCACTGAGATTGATATATAACTGATGAAGACAACCAGAGGGGATAACACTCAATCACTGTGATGACAACAACAAAAATAAACACAATAGTCTGAATACAAATAGTGCAAATAATAGCAAGATAATATTTGAAAAAGCTGGGGTTTGGAAATGTAAACAGGGAGAAAAAAAGCAAAATATTAAGAATATCTTGGAATCAGGTGAAAGCAACCAAACTACCACCTTTAAGTAAACAACTCAAAGATAAGCATGTGAGATGTATGAAGTAATACATGAAAATTGATTCTTCAACAGCAATTTTCCACTGGAAGTGAAGTAATATCAGACAGACTTGATGGCTATTTTAGAGGTCAAGACTTCTACAAAAATTTGAAACTTTACATCATGTCATATATACTTTTATAGGAGATGACACTAAATTAAATTAAATTGTGGGTACACAGCAAAAGTGGTTAGAACATTAGTTTTATGACCACAAGACCTGAGTTCAAATCTCACAATGGTCAGTGGTGGTTACAAGTAAGAATTTGCACAGGAAAAATAGTTTGTATATTTTTCACATGGGTGAAGGAGGAAGCTGATTTTTGTGGGGGTAGCCCTACTTGGCAACAAACCTGCTAATATTTAAATGAATTGTTTTCCACTCTACAACCTCTTTCCCACAGATGAAACACTGCAAGGCTCCCACTGCTCTTTCACTATTTCCATGGCATGTATTCGGAAAAGTTGCATTCCTCAGTTGCACTACTCCTGACCTTTACAACTGGTGCCTTTCATGCCACATACACAAGATGAACCCTCCTAACTCACTTCGTATTCCATTAGTAAGTTCCACTCAGAGAGCTTTCGGGTAAGAACTGTAGCTTTGTGAAAAAATACTTCTGGCATGTTTTCTCCAATCACTACAGTATGTACTTTTTCAAGTCTAGAGTTATCTTTCCTAACTCTATGAACATCACTTCCAGCCTTTTCTTGCACTCATACACCACCACACAGTAACCTTCTACATTGAGTGGCTCATGGGCCTTGTATTAGAAGGACATTAGTATAAAAGAAAAGGCAGAAAATATTAGTGCCAGAAATCGTTTTTTTTATACTAGAATTCACCCAATATGGAGATCAAGATCCACTCAAGATAGAGAGTTACTGTTAAAATGGTAATGATGAATGTGATGTATGATATGAATAAAAGGAAAGGTTGTAGAATATAGATAGTAGTGATAATAATAATGAGAAATGAGGGGATTTATGATAATTTCTGAATCTAATAATAATAAAATACATTAACAAAAGATATTGGGAAAAAAACTCGAAACACAGAAATAACAAACACAAAATCAACTATAAAGAAAAAGAAAGAAAGAAAAAAACTTGATAAAAATATTTCAACTGGGTTAAAGATTCAAGATGGCTAATCCTATTTAAAAAAAGAGGCTGAATAAATCAAATAAGAGAAATTACTAGAATCAAAAGATTACTTCTTGCTCCCTGGTGTATTGTTGATATTCTCAAATGTTTGTTCAATAGAGGTTTAGTTTCCTCATTGTATTTTCACATTATACAATTAACAAAATATCTTACTCATCCTTGAAAAAAGAAAAAAATATCTCAACATCCAATTATTGAGGTAACCAAGGATGAAACAGAATTTCTAAATCTTCAAAAGAATTCAGTTAGGATTTAGTTTTATTTCTTTTGCTTCTTCAAACAGAATATCATAACTTTGTAATAAAATTATCTGGACTCATTCACTGACGTATGCTAATCAATAAGAGAAAAAAAGAAGGAAAAAAAGAGAAAGATAGAAAAAAAGAAGGAAATAAAATATAGATCAGGAGTTGTTTTTTTTTTATCTGAACTGAAATTTCAGTGTTGAGGAAACTGTTTTAGTCAGAAAGGATCAGTGAAAAAGAAAAGTTATATCAAACAAAATTCAGCAACAAATCTTTTCAAATGACTTTCTTGCAAGGTAAGGATGTTAACAATTACATTAATTTTTTATATCTTAAGTTTTCTTTTTTTGTTTAAAAATGCTTTTTATCATAACATTTTTAGTTGATTCTTCTTTGGCTGCTATGTTAGGATTTGTACATTTAATTTTGTTTCAGATTCTAACATAAAGTTTCTTCATTTTTAGATAAAACTTATTTTTAATTTTGACTATTTTTCTTACTTTTTAGTTTTTCATTGCAGCATATTTAGCTGTTCTTTTCTTTGTTACATTAGGAACCATAAAACTGTTTTTAAAATATTTTCATCTTAAAACATATTTAATTTGTAATTTTGATAATTCTTTTTTATTTTTTGTGGCTTTTCATCATTTTAGCTGATCTGTTCTTCGACTGTAAAATTAGGAACCAAAAAATTGTTCTTAGATTTTAAAGAGAAACACTTTCATTTTTGACAATTTCTCTTTTGCAGCTTTTCATTACAGTACATCTAAGTAATCTAATTCTTCTTGGTTGTTACATTTGAGGTCATACCTTTTTGTGTTTGATATTCTTAAATGAATTCTTTTCAATATTATATTTGTTTCTCATTTTGCTTCTCTGTCTAAACATCTTTCTCTATATTCTGTTTATTTCTTTGTCACTCTCCCCATCTCTTTCTCCATCTCTCTCCTCATCTTTCTCTCCATCTCTCTCCCTATCTCTCTTTCCATTTCCTCTGTCTGTCTGTTCATTTGTTTCCCTCCAAGCCCTTCTGTCTACCAATCTATCTTACTTCTTTCTTGCTCTGTATGTCCATTATTTGTCTATCCATCAATTTCTCTCTCTCCCATGATGCTCTCTGTAGCCAAGCAGTTTAAAGATGTTCTCTCCCCATTTTCCAGTCTGTCCATCTATCGGTCTTGCTCCCACCCATTTCTGTATGTCCATCTGTTTCTCTCCATACTTTGTCTGTTCATCCATTTGTTTCTCTCTGTCATCCCTTTCTGTCTTTTTTTCTGTCTATCCATCTGTCTTGTTCACACACCATTTCTGTCTGTCCATTTGTCTCTCTCCGAGCACTTCTGTCTACCTATCTCTCTTGCTTCTTCTTTGCTCTGTACGTCCATTATCTGTCTATCCATCGATTTCTCTCTCCCATGATGCTCTTTGTGGTCAAGCTATCTAAAGATTTTTCCTCTCCATCCCCAGTCTATTCATCTATTAGTCTTTTTCCTACCCATTTCTGTATGCCTACCTGTTTCTCTCCATACCTTGTCTGTTCATCCATTTGTTTTACTGTCACCAATTTTTTTCTCTCTCTCTCTCTCTATCTCTCTCTCTCTATCTCTTTTTCTTCCTCTGCATTCATCTGTCTCTCTACATACCCTGTCTGTCTGTTCATCCATTTGTTTCTCTCGCCCTTTTCTTTCTCTCTCTATCTCCTTTTCTTCCTGTCTATCAATCTTTATCTCTACATACCTGTCTCTGTCTGTTCATCAATTTGTCTTTCTCTGTTATTCCTTTCTGCCCATCTCCTATTTTTTCTGTCTATCCATCTGTCTTGTTCACACTCTATTTATGTCTGTCTGCCTATCTGTCTCTGTCTGTCTGTCCATTATTTCTTTCTTTCTGAATATATATATATATATATATAGGTATAGATGTTCAGTCCGTAAACGGTGAGGATAATCCAACAAGATCAATTAATATAAAATATTAAGTGTTACATCGGTAAAGAGAGCTCAATGGATGTTATCCAGAGCAATATGATATTTATAAAGGAAAACTCAACATGTCATTTCAATTGGTTATAAATTATGATTCATTTCTATGAGCTTAATTAGCTCATTTCATCAGATCTTACAATATTCCTTCCATTTGGTACAAAAAATTTTGCTGGAATAAGCATTTTCTTTAATTGAAGAGAAGGATAAAAATAAAAATAAAATTAAAAATAAAATTAAAAAGCAAGAGAAAGAGGAAAAGAGAGTCAGGACTCCGGCATTGGCATCAGATCTGTCTGGGATTGCCCAGGCCGTCGTGAAGAGGTTGACCTGTTAAGGAATTTCTAATATATATATGTTTCTTTCCATCCTCTTCTATTTTTGTCCCTTCAGGATTTGAACCAAGTATAACAGGGAATAGGTGTGTTGTGGTGTAATATATATCAGCTCAAAATGAGAAATTAAGGGAGCTGAGTTGAAATCCCAGTTGAATTTGTTGCATTCACTTATGCCCAAATACCCTTGAAAAAGGTATGAATCCATCTCTTCTTCCTCCAGCTGTAGGTTGAAAAGTAGAACAGCTTGGGGTCTGTAGCCTTGGTTGGCAACCAGTCTACCAGAAAGAAATGGCAATCTTCTGCAAGAAAATCTTTTTAGTCAGTCATGAATTGAAAGAGACATGATCACACAAGTGTGTATCATGTATGACACTTAACTGACTGACGACAGTGAATAGAGCAAACAAGCTGCTCAGTTATTTACATTATTTACATTCAGACTAATATTCTCATCTTTATTCTCATTATCACAACCTTTCAACTATTGTGCTCACTATCTTCAGGTGTTTGTAAATCTAAGTATCACCAGTATAAGGGTCTCATACCCTCCTCCAAATTTATAATACAGTCCTCCTCTCTACTGAATCTCAATTTTTATAAGGTATTTATCATATAAACCTAATTATAAATTACGTATCTATAAACAAACAGTGTTGGTAACCACGAAGATGCTCACAAATCATTTCAAAAGATCAACAGAATATTTTAGTTTTTAGAATTTCTTCATGTGTCGTGTAAAGTCACGAGATATTTAAATGAAGTCACGAGATATTAAAATAATATTTTTAATATCTCATGACTTTACACTACACATGAAGAAATTCTAAAAACTAAAATATTCTGTTAATCTTTTGAAATGATTTGTGAGCGTCTTTGTGGTTACAAACCTAATTATGTAGAATAATGGATGATATGCAAAATGGGTGAACAATTCAACTAGAAAAATTCAAAATAAATACAATGTATCTAAATACAAACAGACATGTTATAATATATTGTTACATCTTAAATACATTAACAATGTTTTGTAGCAATTTTTAATGTCAACATCAGATTTTTTTGCTAAAAAGTTTAATTATTTTAACACATTCAACATAATGAATAAAAACAGTGAATTTTATATAGTGATTTTTTTAGACTTAACATGAGCAACACAAGGTCATGGATTTGAATAAAAAAAAAAAAGACCCCAAAATGATGTCAAAATCCGAAAAAAATGTTCTTCCTTTAACAGTCAGTTGTGCTTAGATTAACTTGTAATGTATATAAATGTAAATAGAAAAAAATGAAATTGTTGATAAGATATCAAGGATCACAAAGCACTGCCTGGGATCTCTGATCAGGCTTGGGCCTCCCAGGTCAGGTGGTTCAGAGGTAGTATGCATCAGCACTGTAGCAATGTTCAAAGTAAAAAATTCAAGTGGACTTTACATAATGATAAAAGAAACTTTAGGAAATGGATACATTGTTGAAAATGTTGTTTATACAGAGATTTTATAGAAATAAGAGAACTTTTGTTGGAATTTACTCTGTCTGCTGGATGGATTCTTAGCTAGTAATTAAAATAAGTCTAATGCATGGAATAATAAAAAAAAATATTGGCCATTATGTATTTCACCTATTTAAAACTGGCAACTTTCTGATGGAATAAACATAGCAGTCATAATTGTTGGGAGATTCTATAGATGTGCAACTTAGAGAATAATGTTTCTGAAAACCAAGATGAGAAAGGAGAGAAAACAGTGTATCCTGGTGAATATCAGGATCCTCATCTGTGAACTGCAAGAAACATCCACCATGTGCCAAGACCCTGAGGGATTCACTTAAAAATAATGTGATCTTTCTCTGTCTTCTCTCCTTGACATTGTCTTTTAAAAGACTGTCCATTGTACCTTTGCCAATGATGATATCAAAAATATTATCACGGTATGGTAAGGCACAGGCTTCACCGACAACACCTACAAAACAAGATGAGGGATGGCCTTGTTTCACTTCTAAGTGCAGTTTAACTTGATGGTCAATAACACTTGGGACATAGTCCAAACAGTGGACATTTAGAGCATAGCAGAATTTTTTAATTATCTTTTGACTCACACTGGAATTACCACAACCCAAGTCTAAAATATTTTGGCCTGGTGATGTTTCTAACCGAGAGATGATGTCATGTGACACTGTGTTGGAATCCAACAGCCAATCAAATTCCTTCTTCATCTTCTTGCTGTTATAGCAGGCCTCCCAGTACTTTTTCTGACTTAAGGCTTCCCCTAAAATAGAAAACAAATAAGAAACATTATTATTTTACTATTTGCATATTCGGATATTGCAGGATAAACAGAAACAGGAGAAACAAAAGAATGTTACTCACTGTAAAGTGGTGAATTAAAAAAATACATCAAACAAAAAACGAAAGAAGGTTAACCAGTTATTGCTCCTCCCTCTTCATTGCCTAACTGAGAACAAAACATAAATATGTGCCACAATGACTAAAAGAAGAAGCAAGAAGAAAAATACTGCCAGAGAATCAGAAATACAATCACAGCAAATCTCATTTGAGGAGACAATAAAAATTTTGTCAGGAATGTTCAATGAAAGAGGCAAGTATGACGAATTTATTTGGTACAGATTGGATTGTACTTTTTGAATTATGAGAATTACCTGTAAATTCATTTTGCAACAAAGTGGACATGTCAGTAAAGGAAACATCTGAAGAAACTGAAAAATCTATTTCTGAGCTGAAAAATGAATTGCCAATACACGAAAACTGAGGTCAGGTTCAAACTTAAAAACAACATAAGACCAGTATTCAAACCAAAAAGGAATGTACCATTTTCAGCTTTGAATTCTGTAAATCAAGAACTGGAACAGTTAGAGAAAATGGGCGTATTTTCTAAAGTTGACAAATCAGATTGGGCTGAGTCTACAGTGTATATAAGGAAAAAGAACAAAAAGATCCGAGTTTGTGCAGATTTTTCAAGTGGATTAAATGACTGTCTGAAAGACCACCTTCACTGTTACCTTCACTGAAAGATATTTTTCTAAGTCGAATGGTGGAAAGGTGTTTTTTAAAATAGATCTGTCTGATGCATATCTGCAAGTGATAGTGGATGAACAGTGCTCAAAATTATTAGCAATTAATACATACAAAAAACTCTACAAGCTAAATTGTTTCCTGTTTGAGTTAAAGGTGGCTCCTAGTTTATTTCAACAAATAATGGACACCATGTTAGCTGGGCTAGAATTCGCCATAGCATACCTGGACAACATCCTGTTAAATTGCGAAAACAATGAACAAAAAAAAAAAGTATACCAAGCCAGTGTTCCAGAAAATTGACGAATATGGCTTCAAGCTAAGTTCAGATAAATGCAAGTTCCTCATGAAGCAGATCAAATATTTGGGGCAAATAATCAACAAGAATGAAAGAAAACCAGACCCAGAAAGTGCCAAAGTTATTAAAAACATGACACCAGCAAACAACATCACTAATCTTCAGGCATTTTTAGGCTTGGCCAACTATTACAATATTTATTTTCCCAAAATGTATGATCTTAGAGCCCCACTGAATGACTTATTGAAAAAGGGTGCAAAAAAGGTTTGGTCTAAAAAATGCAAAGATGCCTTCCAGAAAATAAAAAGCTGTCTGGCATCAGATTTATTATTAGCACATTTTGATCCTAAAAAAGAAATAATTATAGCATCTGACGCTAGCAAATATGAGATCGGAACGGTAACTCTACATAAGTTTGAAGATGGGACTACAAAGCTCATAGCCCATGCTTCCAGAAACCTGCTTCAGGCAGAAAGAAGTTATAGCCAAATCAAGAAAGAAAGCTTGGCTATAATTTATACAGTTAAAAAGTTTCACAGGTTCATCCATGGAAGGAAATTTACACTACAGACAAACCATAGACCGTTGTTAACAATTTTTGGATCAAGAAAGGGTATACCCATGCACACTGCTAACAGGTTACAGCGCTGGGCAATAATCTTGTTAAAGTATGACTCTAAGATGGAATACCTACTCTTGAAAAAACTAGGACATGTCAATGTTGATTCAAAAATTTGCAGAACCATTAGAAGACATGGTGACAGCTGCTTTAAGGGATGAAAAAGAATTATCAGTACTACTATGAAATACAATTAGGGAGTTGCTCGTGGCTCTAGAAGATATAAAAAAAGCAGCTGAGAAGGACAATTTTATTAAAAAAATGAAGAAAAACTTAAAAATGGATCTAAAATATCTCTTTTCTCAATCTGCGAGTAAGTGCTATTATATGCAGATAGAGTGGTAATACCATATACACTGCAAAAGAAAATTGTGAAGGAATTTTGTATAGGTCATCCAGGTATGTCAAGAATGAAATCATTAATGTGTAGCTATACATATTGGCCTAGGTTGAACCAGGAGATCGAAAAAATGGTAAAAGAGTGTAGAGGTTGTCAACTTGTGGCAAAAGCACCACCAATGAAAATTCAGCCATGGCCCAAAATGGGTGTGACAAGGTTACACATCAACTATGCTGGACCAATAAATGATTACTTATAATTGTGGACAGTTTCTCCAAGTGGCCAGAAATATTCAAGTGTAGACATCTGATATCAGCAAATTCTATAAATGTACTAAACAAGCTTTTTAGTCATTTTGGTGTACCAAAAACTTTAGTTAGTGACAAGACACAATTTACCAGTAGAGAATTTAAGAATTTCTGCACATTTTTGGCCGAAGACCGCATTACAACCTCTATTTACCACCCAAGATCAAATTGGCAAGCAGAAAGATTCATAGAGCTCTAAGAAAGAATCAAGGCATGGACACTAGTGAGAGAAGTATACAAAAGTTTTTAGTGGTTTACAGAATTACTCCCAATCTGAACATAGATTCAGGCTTATCACCAGCCAAACTGATGTCTGCAAGAAAAATTTAGTCAGTGTTTGACAAGTTATTGCCTAGTGCAACAAAAAGAGTGGTAGAAAAAGCAAACTTTGCAACCAAATTTTATAAACCAGGAGACAGAGTTTTCTTCAAAAATTATAAAGGTGGAAAAAACTTCTGGGAAGACAGAATTATCACTAAAAGACTTGGCAGAGTGATATACATGCTCAAAGGAAAAAGATTTGAATGTAAGAGACATTTAAATCAGTTAAGGCCAAGACTTAGTGAAGAATTACCAATGGAGATAATATATGACACATTCAAAATACCAGTTCCCATATCTCCACCAGTACAGATGGAAGTATTTCCAACCTCACCATTGCTGGAAGTATCAGCTTCCTAAAAAAGCTAATGCCTCAAATCTCACTAGCACAAAAGTTGGTGAGATGTAAAAGTACTAGAAAGAAGAAAAAAGTCAAACAATTATGTACTGACCCCAAAAAGAAAAAGTATTGAACAAAATTTCATGGGAAAATTAGCTCAGTGGAAGGTGTTGTAATAGAATGTCCCATACTCCCTATCACCTATGTAAACTGACTATATTAGTAGCCATATATAGTGAGCACAGAAGATATCTGTGACTTGCTTTGACAATTACTAGCCTTCTACCAGATTTCCTGTCTTGCTGTAGTATATTCACTCTACAATAAACTTCTCTTTTTTCATCTATGCACATGTTGCTGTTCTTTCACTCAAGTACCACTTTGTCTGTTTGTAACTTCTTTAAAGGATACAACATAAGTAAAAGAAAGCATTTATAGGTCAAGTGACAATAAAGTGAGACCTTGAGGATTTCCAGTTGCTGATCTATATTAACAATCACAGCTGGGATCAAGAAGGTGGATTCTGGCCTGACCTTGGTAAGGGACAGGTTGTACCTCGGATAGTTCTGATGTCATCTGTTCATTTGCCAGCCACACATTGTGATACTGGGATTGGAAAATGGTTGGTAGGTATAAAGTACTGAACTGGTAGTCCGACAGGGCAGAAGTTGTCACCTGCCCACTCATCCAGACCAAGCGATCAAAACTCTGATTAAAACACCTATTTTATAATGTTAGTACATGTTCTCATTTCTTAACGTGGAGTGTGTATTCATATTTTATTTTCTTATGAATGTGAAGCAGACTTTACTCAGTTTTTGGTGTACATTCCTCATAAAAAATGACTGCTATTTATGCCTGGATCTGCTAAGGATCAGTATTGTATCTGTGTACTCTGTGAAAAATGTTACACACACACTTATATTCTGTGCAGAATATAACATTTTATTCTGAATTTAACAATGGATATTTTAAACATATATATTAATATATACAAAGATATTCAAACAAAAGGAGAAAAAGAGTAAAGATAAACAAAAAAAATTATTACTCATCATAAAGTGGAGAATAAAAAAATAAAAAAAGAAACAGTAAAAAGAGCTAATTAGTTATTGCTCCTTGCTCATTAGAGCTCAAGTGAGTTGTTTTTTGTTTATATGTTTGTTTAGCAGCATATGAACTCCTTATTGATCATTTAATGCCGAAGTTTAATTTTCTTGGGAGCATTAGTAATTTCTGTTACAAAAATATATTGCTAATAATTTTTTTACTATGAAAATGTACTGCTGATATTTTTAGTATATTTTTTATACATTCATAGTGTTTTCACCCCAATTTGGTATTAACTGTTTGGTCACAGTTGGGGCCCTAACAGGTGTTACCACCTCAGATCAGGTAGACCTGGGAATAGCAACAATAAATAGGTGATTTCACACTCTTCAAAACCTCCTGATCAGAGGCCTTGTTGCCAGATGTAGCCTATCATCATAAAAAGGATGGGTATAAATAGGTGCACAATGACTAAAAAAAGGGAAAAGAAAAAAATACTACCAGAGAATCAGCAGTATAAATCCCAGATAGACTACATTTAAATCTAGCAACCATTTCTTTAGGTAAGCACTGTAGAGTGTGGTATGAAGATTTACATTCACTTGTTGACACTTTTGGCTCTATGATTGCAGAACACTTAAAAAATTATTCAACATGTACCTCATATTTTACCATATTTTTTTCACAGTAGTCAGCAGAACACATTTAGATTATTGTTTGAGAATATTTAAATCTATTTATATCAAGTCTAAGCAACCTTCCTTTTATAAACAGAAGAAATGATCAATCGATTGTTTGATTGATTGTATTATTTAACTGTATATCAACTTCCTATAGGTCATTTAATGCCAAAATTTAATTATTTTGGAAGCTTTGAATTAATAAAAATATGTTATTCAGCTTTCATAATTGAATACATGGTAGATGATACTTAGCTTTTATGTATATACATATATACATTATATGGACATAATTATTGGAGGTAGTTATATATGTGTTTTATGTTATAGCTTTTTTTAAAGTTTTATTTTGGAATACAGTTTAATTTCTTTAAGAAATTAAGGAATATTATATGCATTAATGTCATAAAAGACTTCTTTCATGTTGGTTGTTTGGTTTATTTTGCTTAGCAGCATATCAACCACTATGGGTTATTTAATATCAAAATCTAAATAATTTGAACACAATCGTATATCAACTAGAGACAAAATATTTTGTTGGTCATTTCGCTATAAACATATTGTTGGTAATTATACTATAAATAAGTATAGTTGGTAATATTTTTATATAACATTGTATTGCTGACATTTTTACTGTAATACTTTTTGATATATACTTTTATAGTGTTTTGACCTTGCTTTTCATCATAAAGTGGAGAATCAAAAAATATAAAAAAAGAAACAGAAAAAAGTTAATTGGTTATCAGAACTTAAATGAAGACAAAAAATATTCTACAACTGAGAAGTGTGAAAGAAGAAACTGTTAGCATAGAACTTACAGTTACATCAAACAATTTCAACTGTCAAAAGATGCAACTTTGCTGCCAATCTAGTATGATGTTTAAATTCATAAAGTCTAGCTACCACTGAGGAAAGTTCATCAAAACAATTACCATGAAAGTATTTATAGAAAGAGAAGCTAAATTATGGCAGTGGAAAAGTGACTGAAGGTGAGATGCCAGGTCAATGCCAATATTATTGCATATTCTTTGGATTTTATTAAAAATCTCTAAATATATAGCAGGAGCACCAGACCAGATGTAAAAAAGACTAAACTTCAAAAGGGCCCATCCTCTGGTCTATCAAACAAAACATTTCAGATCAAAATATAACTAGCTCTTTCTCTTTTATGTGGGTATCCATAGTATTGCATAACAATGATATTTTAATGTTTGTTGGTTCTAAAGTACCCAGGAATGACTACAAAACACTTTTCCTTCCCAATTTATAGGCAGAAGCACAAAAATGTGTGCTGGGATTTCTTCCTAACCAATAAAATAAGTCAGTTCTTGTTTTCATCTAACTCAGTCTCAATCTGTCTTGTCTTGAAGTCAGAATGATATGTTCACTTGTCTAAATTTGCTCTTGTGTGTCAATTCCAACTCTTAGTTTGGGAACCTTTTGCTACATTTCTGTTGTTTTGCCTTATTATTGTTAATTTGCCTTGCATATATTGTTTGCTTGTTTTATTTTTTTTTTTTACCTTGTTCTTTTCTTTTCTTTTTTTTGTTATTGCATATTGCAAAGTTTGACAGTTCTGTTTGTTGGACAGTTCTGTCCTTTATTTTACATTTAACCATTGACATTCACTCTAAATTATTGGATGATTACAAAGGTTAAAGAGAAATAATATTCAAGAAGAATTGTTTTCTAATGATCTGTTCTCAAATATCATTCTTTCATAATCTTTAATACAAACGTAACATGTGTATGTACAATAAGGATATCTTTATATTAAAAGTAAGATTTACATATTATCTCCAAGGCTTTGTGTGCCAAGAGAAAAGGGAGGCTTTTGCAATATTTTCTTATATACTGTTTTTTGGAGTGGCATCCAACAGTCAGTTCCAGAAGTGGGGAAATCCCATAAATAATATGTAAAAAGTAATCAGGAACATTCATTGCTCTGGTAATGTACTTATAAAAATTATAAATACCTTTAGTAAATTCATTGATGTTTATCTATCTTATCTATTAATCTATCTGTCTATTTGGCTCTCTGTCTGTTTGTATATCGACTCTGAAATATAATTTTATCACCTATTACTCTTTCAAACATGATCTGGCAATTCCACAAGATTTCATATATACAACCTGAACCCACAGATTCCTCAAGGGGCTGTATTTCAGAGCTACAGAAATCTGGTTACAAAAGTTCCCTTCTATTGAAGTCACTCTTAGGTCCAGCTCAGGTAATGACAACTTGAGCAGTCACCCAGGATGACATCAAGGCTGAGGGCATCATCATATCATGTTTTTTGGGATCTTCCAAAACTAAAGCTTATAAAAACATACTTGCAGTCATCCATGACTCAAGACAGATTAAGTTCTTTGGCTATTTTGTTAATAGAAAATAATCTTGTAAAGAAGATAGGTGTAGAAAGTTCCAAGAAAAAATTTACAGATCTAAAGGCTAGAAAAAACATTTTAGGTTAGATAATAAAGATTTTCTTTAGCTTGTATTTAGTTGTATATTGTAATAAACTTATTATTCTACATTTTCAGTTTTTCTCCTTGTGAAAATTTTTAAAAATTATACTTGTAAAGGTGCTGAATTTTAGCATGCCTGATGTGGCTGCAACCTGAGAGCCATCACTAGTCACTTCTCATATAGTAACTAAATAATATTGTAAAAGATGAAATCTTCCTGATATAATCAATAATTTGAACCATCATAACTAAATAGATTAACTCATAAAGCTAATTTATATAATTTTTGTCTTGTAATTGAGACGAGCAGTCTCAATGAAGAAATTTCATGTGACCAGACTCAAGTTGCTAATGTTAAGAATTTTTCTTCTTTTTATCTTTTAATATTCACCCAAAACAAAGTAATAAAGCCACAAAGATACAAGGATTTAGTGAAAGTGAGAGAAAACTAGAAAATCTTAATGAGGAGAAAGCACAATAAAAGAACAGGGTTCAGGAAGACAGAAGATGGCAATTGTTGTTGCAGTTAAATTTTTGAAGATGACAGAAAATGAAGAAGCCAAAAAGAATTCTTCAGATGAGAGAGAAAAAGCTATTAGAATAAAACTGAGAGTTACATTTAGCAATTAGAAAAATAAAATGATGAACTTAGTTGCCAATCTAGTACTACATTTAAGCTCATGAGATTGAGGTACCAAAGAAAAGTACCATTAGAACAATTGGCATGAAAATATTTATAGCAAAGGCACAGGAAAGCCACTTTACAATGGTGGAAAAATAAGTGAAGCTGAGAGGCCAGCACAGAACCAATAGCTTTACAGATTCTTTGATGAATTTTGTCAAGAATCTCTACTTCTATAGCTGGAGCATGAGAATAGATATGACTGCAATAATCAATGTATGGATGAATGGTAGATTTATAAATGTGCAACATGGAATCATATGAGAAAAATTATCTAGCACAGAACAGTGACTCAACTATCCTTAGCAACAATTGATTCAACGTAATCATTCTGTTGTGATGTGAAGTTTAGCACTTGTCGATCGCTACTCTTATCACTTATTCTTAGTGACGAGTTATACAGGCTCTTTCTTGCGCTTATGCAAATTAGGCATATTAATTTGCCAGTTCAGGACAGACTGGGTTCTATAGCCTAGGTCGGCAACCAGTCTGCCGCAGAAAGCAATGGCAACCTACTGCGGGAGAATCTTCTGCCCAGTCAGTCATGTCTCTTTCGAGACATGATCGCCCAAGTGTGTATCACGTATGGCACTTAACTGACTGAATTTGCCAGTGTCACTACACATTGCACTTCATGTTAATGAAAAACCTTAGCTCAAGAAGTTGCAATGAATTGCTCTCTTAGAATTTGGAATCAGCCTTGCTGCTGGAAGGCAAAAATGGGTCTCTAAGATGGCTAAAACACAGCAGTTTTGTTTTGTTTTGGTTGAATTAAAACTTACAAGCCTTTTCTTGTCCTCGTTAACAACAGATTGAAGATCATTTTTGAGACCAGCTTCCAGTTTTAATCAGACGTATTGCATTTACTATTAAAAGAGGAGTAAATAGTTGTGTCATTAGCATAGATACTGAATTGGGAACTGATGACATTTGGAAGGTTGTTGATGATATAAGAAACTGATATATCTTGGAAAGGAATATCAGTATAAAGGTTAGTGGAAGAAGGGTACTTGACACAGGAGTACGATATAATGGATTTATTGTACTAAGGTACAATTAACAATAAGATACAGAATAGCAATCAACAAATAGAAGTGGAATAAACTATAAAATAGAGAATGCCTTCGCCTAAGATGTTTGCTTCTCCTTGTACTGCTTGTCACCGTCCTTTATAGACTAGAGCATTCCATTATGGGGTATGGCAGGATGTTCCACTATAACAGAAACAAAGAAGGCCCAAGGATAAAACCTTGTGGGGATATACCCATTAAGATGAACATATCTAGAAGAATGGCAGATTATTCATTATACAATTTGTTAAAAAAGGTTAAATCAAATCAAAAATTCAACTATAGCACAATAGCTGTCCAACTTATGAAGAAGACCTGCAATCTAAACCCTGACAAATGCCTTTGAGATATCTAAAGCTACAGCCTGGTTTTCACTGTTTTTATCTAAAGTAAGATCAACTCTCAGTAATAACTATTAACACATTAGCAGCTGACCTAGAGAAGTGAAAGCCATGTTGCTTGTCCAAAAGAAGACCTTGTGAAATAAGATGCTAAATCAATTCAGAATTCATTAGAGCCTTTATTAATTTGCAAAAAATTAAAAAAAATAATTGGTTAATAATTCAAAAAATCCTTTAAGTACTTAAAAATAGAAACTATGGAAGAGGATCTCCAACAAGCTGGAAAGTAGGAAGCACAAAACATTTGTTATAGAGTTTACAGAGAATAGGAGCCAGTTTGGGAGCATATTTCTTTAAGACAATTCAAGAGATGCCATCAAGTCAGCATACCTTGTAAGAATCTTACTTGGAGACTGTAATGAAAACCATTGGTAGTATACCACAATATAGACCCAGTTAAAAGCCAGAGATTAGCAAAGATACTCATGAGGAGTAAAGGGTGGAATTTGAGGAGAATTTATGAGCAGTAGATGATGATATTTCAAAATGATTGACCAATAGAAAAATTTAAATAATAAAAAACTATGAATAATACAATTTCTGTTAGCTTTAATTTAGTGATTCTTCTTCTATGTGCCATGTACATTCAGGACGAAGGCAATCATGGCTTTTCATGTCATCCTATCCCTTGTAGCTCTTTCTCCTGTTACCCTACCCAAACCCCGCTCTGCCATCCACCTGCTCAGGCCCTTCAAATATATTATCCACTGCTTTCCCCTGTCTCTTTTTCCCTCAATCTGATCTTGTTGTATATCAATAAACAACAAACACGCATATATATAAAAAATATAATGAGTTATATTTTTATTGATGATGATGAACCGTGTAGCCTAGTGAACAGAGAGTGAGAGAGCGCGCTTCTACTGGGGCCGACGGGGGGGTCGTATCTGTTGCTCCTCTGGTCTGGTCTGGCTCTCTTGTCTACCTCTGTCTCTCTGCGTCTCTGCCTGAAATCCGTGCGCCGAGGTCTTTTATAATCTCCAAACCGGTACTTCTGGATTTTGCCTCACCCACGCACGCCCACGTAATTCTCAGAGACACCTGTTCTGTCTGCCTCTTGTAGCCATTTCCGCTACTGCCGGAAATAAGGTCAAACAAACATCCGTTCCTTTCAACGACCGGAAAACGCCCCCTCTTGCTCAGCTTCCTCAGGTGGGGCGGGATTGTTATATTACAATCTGTGAGTATCAGATTCTCCAGACCTTTCTTCCTCATCACATGTCCCAAGAACTCAACTGTCTTTTCCTGATGCTCAGTATTAATTTCCTTTGCATTTCCATCCTTTCTAAAACCCCATCATTGCTTACATGCTTGATCCATGATATCCACAGTCTCCTTCTGTAGAACCATATTTCAGTTGCTTCAAGTTTTTCCTTCATCTTTGATGATATTGTCCAGCATTCACTACCATATTGAAGAACAGACATCACATAACAATCCAGTACTCTCTTCTTTGATTCTAGCAAAATTTTTGTGTTACTTAATATTCTGCTCAGTTTCTGGAATGTGCCCTTGGCTTTTCCAATTTGCCTTCGGATCTCAGTGCTTCACTTTCCATCTTCTGTTAGAACACTTCCCAAGAACTTAAATTTTTGTAATTGCTTGATTTTACTATCCCCAACCTGTAATTGGCATTTTGAGCTTCTTTGTTTGCTGATGATCATACATTCGGTTTTCTTGTAGTTTATTTGTAGTCCTTTCTTTAAACTTTGTTCATTTATATTTTTTAGGAGGTCTTGTAGTTTTCTTTCCATGTTGGCTCTCAGCACTGTATCATCTGCATATCTTATGTTGCTCAGATTGTGACAAATCATGGCATAACTTCTAGGGTCCTCAGAATAGTCTTGCTGTACAAGTTGAATAGATCCGGTGAAAAAACACATTCTTGTCTTATGTCCATTTCTATCTTTGTATATCTGCTGAATTTGTTTCCTGTCCATATACAGGTGGTTTGCTGCCAGTAGAGGTTCTTGATTACTCTGATGTCTTTGCCAAATCTGTTGAGGTTGCTGAGTATTTCTACCAATTTCTTGTGGCATGCTTTGTCGAACGCCTTGGCATAGTCTATAATACACAGGTAAACTTCATTTTTCATTTGTATCAACCTTTCTGATAGCATCCTAAGCATAAATATTGCATTCCTTGTTCCAGTGTCCTTGACAAAACTGCACTGTTCTTGTCCTGTTTCCAGTCTGATTCTGCTTTGTGCCCTATTCATCAGGATTCAGACAATGAGTTTTGTTATGTGGCTCATCAAACTGATTGTTTGGTGAAGTTTAATTTGGTTGCACCTGTATACTTAAGCAGAACTATAAAAATTGATCTGCTTAGGTCATCTGGTATTACACCACTGTTTTAGATTTCATTTATTATTTCCATAATTTTCTCTATGCCGAAATCTTATGAGGTTGTCAGCATCTCTATGACAATGTCATCTGGTCCGTCTGCTTTGTTCCTATTCAATTTGGCCATTGCAGCTTTCACTTTGGATTTTAATATTTCCATCTGTCAGCAACTTTGTTTACTATTGGTTGCTCTCTTTTATCGTGGAAGAGATCTTTTATATATTCTTCCCATCACTGGAGTATTTCCTCTTTCTCTAATATGATCATTCATCCTTAGATTTTATACATCCTTTTGAGGAGCATGTTCTTTGTCCTCTCAGTTCCCTTATTTCTTTATGCACTTTCCTTCATTAGTCTTGCTCAATCTCTCTATTTTGACATTTGTGGTTGAGCCATTCCTCTTTAGTCTCTTTAGTTTTTATTCTTGGTCCTTATTTCCTTTTGTAGTTTCTTGTATTCAGTTCCCTGTCTTGGCATAGTTTTCTGTCTCTTTTGCATCATGTCAAGAATCTCTTCAGTCATTTACTCGTTTTTCTTCAGCGTCTGATTTCCTCTGGGATCATATTGTTTGCTGATTTCACAAATGCTTCTTTAAGTTCATCCCATTTCAAATTTCCTTTTCCCATTTGTTCTTCGTATTTGTTTATCACTCTGTCAGTTTATTTTTTCTGTAGGTTGTGGTCATTCAGGAGTGTGTTGTATTGCAGGGTGGGTGCTGCCCTAGGATTCTTTAGTCTCCAAAAGTTTACAGGTAACTGGAAGGTGGTTGCTTCCACAGTTGGCACTTGGACAGGTTTTGCATTGAACCATTGTGTTTCTGAATCTTTTGTTTATGGTTATATAATCAGTTTGGTTTTTCATGTCACTTCCTGGGCTTTTCCATGTCCATAAACATCTTGGGTGTTTTTGAAACCAGGTGTTAGTTATCAGCTGGTCATTTACCCCACACCACTGGACCCATCTTTCACTTCAATCATTGCAGATTCCTAATCCAAAGTTGCTAGTTGTCTCCCCTTCCCTCTTCTTGCCTACTTTGGCATTCAAGCCTCCTATAATGATTCTAATTTCTTGGGTTTTTACATTGAGCCTTGGCATTGTCAAGAGTGGAGTAGCATATGGCTATCACATATGTCATAACTGTACAATTTTTTTCCGGTAAAGGGGAGTAACCCTGAAACAAACAACCTTTTAATTTACACATAGAAATTACCATAAAAAAAACCAACTTCAAATGCACACACACAAAAAAAAAAAAATTGAAAATTATTTAAAAAATACGATGGCTAAATGATTTGTATTAAACTTTTCAATTTTCAATTAGCAAATATAGTCTTCACCATGTAATCTGCCAGCTTCTACAAGAATTGGAAATATTTTTCTTCAGACTATAATGTCTGACATTTATATCATTTATTAAAGCAATTGTAAACATATCTAATTAAATAATGTCATAGTTTTATTGCATTTTTTACTTTAGTATTCAGAGCAGATTTTTGGTAACAGGGGCCAAAAGGTTTTAAATATTAATATATGATTTACATTCCCCAGTGAGTTTTGCATTTAACTAATAAAACCACTTTTGCCTACAGAATATAATTTTTGAAATTTCATTAATTTATGTGGAGGTGGAGGTAACAGATGTAAAAAAAAAACATATTTTATCAAGATTTTTAAAAAAATAATAATTTCAAAATTAATTTAATTAAATATTAGTTGCTGCAGTTACCAAAAGATTGAAAAAATTTTGTTTTTCAAATATTTATGAGAAATCAAAGAAAATTTTAAGCTTTTTTCTGTCTACTGGTAATGAAATACTAATCTGGGGAATTTGCATTTTCTCTATAAGAGTGTTCATTTGAACTTAAGTATTTACTTAATATTTACATTCTTTATCCCCCATCCTGTCCCTACCTGTTTATTTATTTATGTATTGCATGGGATGTTAGCAATCTGGTAGGAGAAAAATTAAGCTTAAAAAGGGTGGATGAACTCTTAAGGAGTCAACAGCCAACTAACTAGATGTGGTGTCTTGATAAATCACCGTGAAGAAGGCAACGGGATACCATTCCACTATAATTTCCATGTACAATTGTGGCTTTACAAAATAGACATATAAAACTCAATGGCATGAAGAGGGTTACTTCCAAAGGAAGTAACTCCTTGCCCGGTAAGGATCAACATGGCCAACAGGTGTCACCTGACTGTCATCCAGTGACTGTTAGCACCAACTGTGTAAAGGGGGACACATTTTTTCAAAATTTGTCCCTTGCCAGAAAGGAATGACATGAGCAACAGGTGTCTCTGGACCATTACCCTGCAACTGTGCACAACAAACAAAAAATTACCGTAGGAACATGGAACATCAGGACGTTGAACAACTGTGGTCAACTTGCGAATGTCAAGAAGGTAATGAGCAGATAGGAACATCAAAATTCTGGGCATATGTGAAAGTAGATGGCCAAACAATGAAAACTTTAGTAGTGACAACCACAGGATCATATAGGCATGAGGTACAAATAACAAGAAGAGAGTCAGCTTAATGAAGAAATGCATTCTGGGATACTGCCAGTTCTCAGAAAGAGTTCTGGTCAGACTGAAAATGAGAAAAAGGGGGAAAAAAAATTGAACATGGGTGAAATGAAAAATAAAAAAAAAATAAGAAAAATTTTTCATTTCACCTATGTTCAATTTTTTTGTTTTTTTCAATATTTCCCCTTTCAGATTTTTTAAAATATTCTTTTATATTTTTTTAATATTTTTTCTTTTTTCAGTAGTTTCTAACTGAAATGAATTAATGTTAAATTTAAAATTTAATATTGAGTTTTTAGAGTAAAATTTTGCATAGCCTAGTATTTCCACCCTCCTCCTTGTTGCTCTCTCTCTCTGGGTCCTCATATATATATATATATATATATATATATATACTTTTTTAATTCAAGATTAGTTACTGCAGTTACCAAAAGATTGAAAAGGTATTGTCTTTGAAATATTTATGAAAAATCAAAGAAAATTTCAAGCTTTTTTCTGTCGATTAATGAAATACTAATCTTTGGTTTTGCAGACAGTGTTCTGTGTTTTGCCAGTTTAGACTAGTTTTAAAAACAAATTAGTGATTATTAGTCTTCAAAAAAGAAATAAAATAAAATAGAAGCAAAAGTACAATATATACATACAATCAGGACTGGTTCCTACTACACCTAATTCAGGGCTCTTGCTATTTTATCAACATTTGCTTTTTTCTACCTACATTTATACAAATTAATGTTAAAAATCAAACTAAGCACAACTGACTATTATAGAATGAACAAAATTTTTTGCCGATTTTGATGTCATTCTGGGGTTTTTTTTCATATAAATCTGTGAATTCGTTTTGCTCATGATTAGTCTTGAAAAAACACTTATAAAATCAACTGTTTTTTTATCAATAATGCTGAATATGTTAAAATTATTCAACTTTTCAACAAGAATAATCTCAATTTGAAGTTAAAAATTGCTGCTAAACATTTACTAAAATGGAATGATCTATTCTATTATGACATATCTCTAATTTGTATTTAGATACATTGTATTTATTTTGAATTTTTTTATTTGAATTGTTCACTTATATTGCATATGATCCATTATTGTACATAATTAGGTTACAATAAAATTTATGTTTTATATGAATATTAACTTATGAAAATTGAGAATTAGTAGAGTGGGGTTCCCTTATCATAGATTCAACTTGAACTGGTTATGCATATAAGAAAATAATTTAAATTAAAATAAATGGATAAACTAAAAAATCAGTACATTTATTTATACAAGTGAAGTATCCAGCTTTATCAGCAGAAAATGCATTTTCCATTCTTAACTAAATTTTTATATATATATATATATATATATATATATATATAGGGTATATTAGAAATATTTTTACAAACTTTGGAGGCAGGTTCCTGACACAAAAACATGGTAAAATGTCCATATATACATATGCCTGAAAGCTATCATTGTACATCAAAACAGCAACTCATAACAAATGATCAAAATATCCTTTGGTTACTTCTACACATGCATGCACCTGTTGGAACATTTGACTGGCGAACATTTTAAAATACTCCCACATGGTATTGAATGATTTTGCAGACTCCCATGACATGTTGAAGAAGTATTTTTGTGTTACCAATGTCTTCTGCATAAAACAAGTGTTTTAGGTGGCCCCACATAAAATTCAAAGAATTAAGGTCAGGAAGACATGCAGGCCAAAGAACCAGTCCTCCCTTGCTTATCTATCTCATGGTAGATGTTAACCAGTACATTGCAAACAAGGTGCTGGATTCCCATTATGCATGAACCACATGTGTTTTCATATTAGCGGGAGAACATCCTCTAGCAGGTCTGGAAGCATGTCTGAAATAAAGTCCATGCAGAAAGTTCCTGTAAGATGTGCTGGGAGAACATCTGGACCTACTAGATAGTCACTTACAATTCCAGCCATTACATTTATCATAAACTATTCTGGTGTCTAGCATGTACCATGGGATTCTGATCTGCCCACAAATGTTAATTGTGTAAATTTGTTATTACATCTCTTTCAAATGTTGCCTTATCCATATACAAGACCAAAGAGACAAAAAATGGGTTGAAAGTTTGTGCAATAAACTGTTAGCAAAAGTTCTCTTGTGGTGACTGATCAGAAAGCAAAAGACCTTGAAATGTTGCTAATGATATGGATACAAGAGCTGCTCTTGAAGTACCCTCCATACAGTATTATGAGATGTACAATACACCAGAGCCACTTCATAGTCAGACAGCCTTCCTCAGTCCATATTTTGTGGTACCATGGATCCTGACTCATCAACAAACAGTAAACAGCAGCAAATATTGGATGACTCGGTTATCTTCCGTCTGAAAATGCAATCTGATACAGACATACAATTTCACGTCTATTACCATTTGTGTAGCTGTATGTAAAAATCCTATCTGAATGCTCATGATATGAATGTCCTGCCATTGTTAAAAAGAACACTCAGTTAACTCACTACTACACACGTTAAATGTTGAAGACAGACTAGCCACAAATGTACATGAATGACAAATGTAAACTCATATACATGGTGACTTGGTGCCAGCTACTCTGAACTTTTTAAACTTAATAACTTGAAAACAAAGGATTTGTGGACATATATTTATATGGAAATATGTCCTTGTTTGTAAAAGTATATTTGATACACCATATATATATATGTATATATATATATATATATATATATATATATATATATATATAAATATGCATATTATCCTACATCTATGGCACGACTCAAGAGTTTCATGCATTATGCAATCACCAGGTGCATATTTCAGACTTTAATAGATTTGAATTTAAGTTCACTCGATGTTCATGAGAATTAAATCTTAGAAAGTTATGTTACTACTTTATAATAACAAGATTAAAAATTTAAATATTCTATGGATAAAAATTTAAAATTTAAATTTAAAAAAAAAAATGCAAGAAGAAATCTAAGGGGCGTAAATCAGAAGTCTTAAAAATTTAAATATTCAAATATTACATGAACATAAAAATGTAGGGAAAATTAAAATCTAAAAAAATCAAAATAAGATAAAAGAAATAAAAGAAAAATGAAAAGAAAAATTAAGAGATAAAATTTAGAAGTAAGAATTAAAAATGTAAGGAGCAAAAATAAAAAAATAAAAAATAAAAATTCATAATTGTTAAAATATTGCAAAGAAAGAAAGAAAGAAATATAAATTATGAGGTTTAATTCCAATGAACATTGAGTGAACTTAAATTCAAATCTATGAAACCATCAGTTTGAAATATGCACATGATGATTGCATAATGCACAAAACTCAGAGTCGTGCCTTAGACGTAGGATAATATGTATATTCATTAATATAAATATAATACAGCTCTGTTCATACATTGAGCACTGTTTTATTTACACCTGAATAATAATACTATATACATATGTACACCTTTCTCATACGTATATTTATTAATTTACGTCACTGTGTGTGTGTTGTTAAAAACGACTGACAAGAAAGATTTTATTTATTTTTTATTTAATTTTTCCAGTATTTTTACATGTTTCCTTTTTGCTGGAGATAAAGAACAAAACATGTTTAAAAGAAAGACTGCTGATCAAATATATATATATATATACTGTTTTTTTTTCTTTTCTTTTTTTTACGAGTGCGTTAATATGATGCACTAGTCATAATACAAAGCCTGAAACTGGACAAAACTATCGCCAGTCCATTCAAAGACGTTGTCCGATCATCTCTTTGGTGTCATCTACACCTACCTTTATATCATAATACATTTTTTAAAAGCGATTTTAGACAAGGGAGGTAACCCTTAATGAACACTGTTTTGAAAGTGGTCCCCCTTATATTGGAAAATTTAGTGATTGAATAAAATAAATTGGCTACATTTTTAAAACCCATTTCACTTCAAGCAAGGCAATAAAAGCCACTAGGATACAAAGGTTTACTGAGCAGGAAAGAAATAGAGGGGAAAGAAAAAAAAATAACAATATTCAAGGAGACATAAGATGACGACCTAAGATTGCATTTAAATTATGATCAAAGGTGACTGGAAAGAAAGAAGTTGGAAAAGTGTTTCATAGGAGAGTTTGAGTTTTCTTTAACGGGATATAAACCTCTGTGGGTTATTTAATGCCAAAAATGTGGGATTCTGGGTATTTCTTTTAAATGTTCGGCTATAGTGAGAAGGTTAATTTAGTCAGATTTTGATGAAAAAGCCTTACCAACTCCCCCATCCTCCATGTTTTTTCTCTCACTCACAAAGTGACATTCTGCATCGATTCTTTATATCGTTAATACAAAAGATATATTTAAACAAATCTTATCTTCTTTTCATTCTGCCTCATTAGTAATATTTTGTTATTTTGTCTGTTCTTAAGCAACCATACATACTTTATAATATTACTAATCATAACAGATTTCTATATAATGTATACTTGCTATACAAGCATTCATTTAAACATGTTTTGTTAAAAGAGACCAAAAAGTATCTATTTAATTTTATATTACATTTTTCTAGTTCACATATAGATTTTCACATACACAGTTCAAATTTACAGGGAATATTAAAATTCAAGGTAATTATTTGTGGTAACTGGAAGTCAGTCAGTTAAGTGCCATACGTGAAACACGCTTGGGAGATCATGTCTCGAAAGAGACATGACTGACTGGGCAGAAGATTATCCCACAGTAGGTTGCCATTGCTTTCTGCGGTAGACTGGTTGCCAGCCAAAGATACAGAACCCAATCTGTCCTGTTATTTAACCCATAACTGGAAGGAAGAGGTAGATTAATACCTTTCTCAAGGGTATTTGCGCATAAGTGAATGCAATGAATTCAACTGGAATTTGAGCTTGGCTCCCCAATTTCTCGTTCTGAGCCGATATCCACCGCACCACAATTGAGTAAAAAAACATCTTCCCAAACATATAACCTATATTTTCAAATTTAAAAGTCAAACTTCCTTCTGGTTAGTTAAATTCAACACACACATAAAACCTAAAACTTTTTGTCTTCCTCCTTCATATTTAACTTTTTAAAGAACAAACATATTGTTTTCTATATTCAAATGTAAATTATTTTCATCACAATTATTCAACATTGCCTGATGACAAGGTAAAATCTCAAAACATAGAAATTTCCATGTCGCAATGTAAATTAAATAAATTTTAAATAAAAGACTAATTTAATTATATTATGCTCTATGCTTCCCTAAGAGAAACTGTCATTAGATCTCACATGCCTGATACAGCTTAGCCACCTCGGACATCCTGATCAGACAAAGCCCAAATAGTACTTCTAAATACACATTTCTCTCAATTCTTGTAGGTGATGCAGGTTCGAATCCTGCTGAAAGGTTATTTTTCTAACCAGATTAAGCAAATAAATGAAAAATATGTTGAATTTCTTCCATATCCTAAATATTGTCTTGTGTTACATTAGTGTATAAAACAGAGCAGATATGTATATTTCGAGAAGTGGGAGAAATATGTGTTTAAAAACACTGTGTGTCTTTTTAGTATCTCTCCTAATCCCTGATTCACCAACCAATTATACAAGCTTGTTAAATAGGTTATTCATTGCTTTCCACTATCTCTCTTGCTTTTAATGTTCTGTCAAAATTCTCCAAATCTTTTTTTCTCATTATGTATCCTTGAAATATAAGCATCTTTTTTGGTTTAATTTCCCCCAAAACTTTGTTGTTACTCACTTATTCAGATAATGCTATTCTCAGCATCCTTCTGTAGGACCACATTTCAGTTGCCTCAAGTCTTCATTTCTGAAGAGAGTGCCCAGCATTTTCTGCCATGTAATATGATCGATATCACATAAAATTTCATAACTTTTCTTTGTTTCTAATAAAATTTTCATGTATCCTTTTACTTTTTTTAGCTTTCAGAAGGCATTTTTGACTATTCCAATGTGCCTTCTGATTTTGGTGTTACAAAAATTTTTAAAATTAAACAACTGATTGATTTCTATAACCAAAATCTTTTATTAAAAAAATAATTTTTCTCAATTTTTCCTGTTATAAAACATTTTTGAAAAACTGTTAAATAAAGTTATGCTGATTTAAAAATGTCACTTGCCATTAGGCTTTTTAGTTCAAGCAAGTTGTTGAAAAGTTCAGAGGTTATTTAGTCTTCCTGTTCCATATCAGTTAGGTGACTAAGTGCTGAAATGTTTTGCAGACATTTTAGATCAAGTATTATTTGATTGGTTCAAGAGGGTCATATTGAGCCAATCAGAAGACAAATGAAACCATGCATTCTGATGAAAAATATTTTGAACAGTTGTGTTTTTGGACAGTAGAGTGTCCTGAAATATTTTACCCTTCACTTTCTTCACAGGCTATATATCATAGTTTGAAGAGTAGTTAGGAAGCATTTATTAATTTTGAAACATAAAATTTATTATTGAAATTAGAATCAGATATTAGAAGACTGAAAGCTTGAGATCTGATTGTAAAGCAAGCTAATCAGTAGATCCAACACTGGTAGATCGTTCACCTTTTTGCTGGGGAGAGATTGCAGTGATAACCACAAGAAGTCCAAATATTTAAAACATTCTTGCTAATCAAGATCACCTAAACTTGTATCTACTTAACTTGGTTGTTGGTGTTGGGTTGATTAGCCTTAACTTCAAACTTTTATCAATCTTATATTTGCAAATGTACATTTCAGTTTTGTTCATATGTTTTTATGTTTTATATGATTTCGTAATAGTAATCCCTTTAGTAATCACAAGATATATATATATATATATATATATATATATTACACACACATATATGTTTTACCACTCAAACACAGAAGATATCATACTAACCAAAGTCTGAATTAAGCTTTTTGAATATGCATTTTCCTGATTTCTTTTAGAATGGTTAGACACACCAGATCTAATAGTGATATCTTCCCAGTGTATGGGAGTATGCAAAGTCGAATCCTACCAGGAGATAGATATTTTCAAAACAAGATTTCTCGAACATCTAGGCCGGTGGATAATTAAAATGTACTGCTTGATCATAGAAAAAATAAACTATCCACTCAAATACGAGTATCCACTAAAAATAATGTTAAAATATATATATATATATATACGTATGTTGATTACAGTCATATCACGTTGGATACCCCGGTTCCCGCTCGATCACTGAAGTTAAGCAACATTGAGCCTGGTCAGTACTTAAATGGGTGACTGGTTTGGAATACCAGGTACTGTAAGCGTTTATGGACGGATGTGTGTTGTGGTGCGGTGGATGTCGGCTTGGAAAGGGAAATTGGTGAGCCGAGTTCCAATTCCTGTGAAACACTCTGCATTCACTTACGCACTGGTACCCTTGGGAAAGGTATTAATCCGTCCCTTCCCTCCAGTTATGGGTTAAATAACAAAGGTCTGCTGTTCATTGTGCTCATGTAAGGTAGTCCATTGCTTGGGCTGTGATTGGCTTCTGTTAAATGAGTGGAAGCATTTCTGTATAAATACTAGCTTGATTCCAGTCATAGTTTGCAGGGTTTGTATTGAGTTACAACCTGCTTTATTTTTGTCTGCCAGCTGGACACTAGCTGGGACCCTTACGCCGGTAAGTGTTGTTATTCTATTGTTGTTCCTTTAAACTTGGCTGGTTGTGTGGAAGTAGTCTGGACAATGCCCAAGGTTTATTTTTCCGTGTTATTGTAGATTGCTAAGCGGTGTTTGATGTTATTCCATTGTTCAAGGTTTGCAACACTGGTGTAGAGGGCATGGCACTAGGAATGGGGAGTGGAATTGTAGGTGTATTTAGTTTCCTGAGGAATCGGCAATTTCGCAAGGTAATTCTACCTGATCCGCTAACTCTGATACAGTATTGGTGGTTGGGGAGGGTTTTAATGACCTCACCTGTTGTATCCCATTGGCGGGTTGTTGGTCGTTGTATTGCCACTATTTGTCCTTTTTGAAGGGGGCTTAAAGTGTGCGCAGTTCTGTTGTATCACTCTATAAGATGAGCATTCTGCCAGGATAGACTCATCTCGCGATTTTGGGCTGCAGTTATCCAATTCACATGTGGCTTGTAGAGTGTGGGTTTGGATGGTATGAAGTCACGTAGTCAACGATGGAGTAGCAGTTGAGCAGGGGATAGCCCAATATTTTGGATGGGCGTATTCCTGCATTGAAGGATGGCTCTTGCTGCAGGGTTATTGTCTAACGATCCTTGGGCTCCTGTGTTGCCATTTACGATTCTTTTGGCTGATTTAACAGCAAGCTCTGCCTGACTATTAGATTGTAGATACACAGCAGATGATAGCCTGTGTTTAACGGCCCAGTCTTGTAAAAATTGTTTGAATGGAAGGGATGTGAAGGGTGGCCCACCATCACTGCTAAGTTCCTGAGGGGCGCCGTAGGTTTGAAATATGTCTTGACAAATTGAAATAAGCCTTGAGGCTTTAGCTTGTCCGTGGCTCAAGTGGTATAAAATTAGCCAGCCGGTTAACATGTCAGTGCATGCTAAGTAACTGTGGTTACCAACATGGAAGATGTCCATGACAATTTGCTGAAATGGCCAATCAGGAGATGGTGTCAAGTTGATTGGCTCTTTTGGTTGAGTCGGTGCAATTTTTTAGCAGAATGTACAACCTGCTCTCATGTTAAAAATTGATGCATTCATCCCAGGCCAATAAACAGATTCGTTGGCATGTGCCTTCATGCCAACTTTGCTTTGGTGTGCAGAATGTAGGCTAAGTAAGACTTTTACACGTTGAGAAGTGGGGATGACAATCCTTTGATTTAAGAGCACTAAGCTGGGACCCTTATGCCGGTAAATGTTGTTATTCTATTATTATTATTGTGCAGTTTGTGATCAGCAGTTCCAAAAAGTGTGGATGGTGCTACACAAACCTTCACCACTCTAAACAATTCTTTGTGTGGCAGTCTGTGTTAGACACTTATATGTTGAAGTCAATGGGAGAGTCTATAATATATACATATATATACATGCTACAGACATATATATATATATATATATATATATATATATACATACATACTACATATATATTCATATATATACATACATACTACATATATATTAATATATATATACATACTACATATATATTCATATATATACATACTATATATAAATACTACTTATATTCATACATATACATAATATATATATATATATATATATATATATATATATAAATACTACATATATTTATACATAGATATAAATACTACATGCATATTCAATTTATTTAATTTATATGTTTGAACAAAATTTTTAATGGAAACTCATATTTGAACAGATACTCTGCTTTTTTTTAATTAAACAGTATCTACTGGCTTGAATATTCAAGAAATCTTGTTAGGAAAATATGCATCCTCCAGCAGGATTCAAACCTGTGACTCCTATATATATATATATATATATATATATATATATATATATAAAAAGTTTAATTTGACCTTGTCTAACTGCAAATTCCTTCGTGGTTGAGTGATTAAGACACATCAAATCAATTGACAGCTTCTCCTACATCTATATGATTCCATTTTTTTAAAATCTTATTTTGCAAATAATGGAGGCATTACTAATAAAAAAGAAAAATTTTACACTTAATAACAACAATTATGGACACAGTAACAATGTGCTTGCTGTGTTTGGAACATAAGATACACATGAATCCATATACATAAACTTTACACGTATTTAGTTACACGTAAAACAAAATTTATTCTTGATAATGGCTAAAAATATAGCTGACAGCACTCACAAAAACAAGATCTTCAGACAATTATAAAATTTGAGTTCTGAAAAGAAAAAAATCATGAGAACACATGAAAAATTATATAAAAAAATTAATGACCTTGTCCATCATTTTCAATGAAATCTACATATATATATCTTTATTTAGTGTATTGAGGCAGCAGATAATTATTTAAACATATATTGTTAAATATAACAGACAATGAATGTCTATTATGTTTAATCATGAGCTGTTCTAAACGTCATATTTTAGCTTTAATTTCTGGTGCAAATAAAGACAAAAATTGTCTAACATTTAGATCTAGATGTCCTCAATTTACTCTCCCATGACTTCTCAGACCAGCCAGAGATAAACAAAAACAGTTACATACAGGGCAGTTAAAGCCAGCGTAATTTCCTGTTCTGTCTTTGCTACATGCATATAGCCCTTTCATACTTCTCTTTTTAACTTTTAATTATTAATACTGTCTGTCTCAAACCTTTTTATTCCTTCATAAACATCACTCCTCCATTTTACTCTATCAAGTGCTTTATTCTTTCATATTATCTCATCAATAACACAATTCTTCAGAGATGTTTTTACACAGTTCTTAAACCTCATTTTTAGTTTATGAGCTGCGCCATTTCCTCTTACGAGTTCACCATAGAAAAGTTGCTTAAGAAGCTTCTCATCATTCATTCTGACTAGATGCCTGCACCCTCTTAATCGATGCTGATAGATGATTGATTATATGCTTTGACTCTGACTTTGCTGCAGCATTTCAACATCACTGATGTAAGCACTCAAGACATTTTATGTATCCCCTGTATGTAGTCCATGTTTGACCAGTGTAGAGAAGAACAGACAACACACATGCCTTGTAGACATATTTTTGTTGATACAGAGATACCATTATGACTTCAAAGGCATGTGTCCAGTTTTTCAAAAGCTACACTTGCTTTACTTATTTGCAAACAAATGTCATCAAGAGTTCCATTCCTGCTGAGAGTACTGCTTAGATACACAAACTGCTCAACAACTCTCAGTTTCTGTCCATATACATAGATCTGATGTTCTTAACAAAGCTTGCTGGATGCATGATGACTGTCTTTTTAAGACTAATTGTCAATCCCAGAACTGTGCATGATTTTTCAAAGGAATTCATTAAAAGCTGCATATCAGCCTCAGTATGGGAAACAAAATCACAGTCATCAGCATACATCAAATCACAATGTTTGTAAAGACTTTTGTATTTGCACTTAATCGTCTCATGTTAAATAACTTTCCAGAAGTTCTGCAGTAAATTAATTGTTATTAAAGGCCATCCTAAACACCATAGCAAGGTGCAAAGAAAACAATGTTGGTGCATGTATATCTCCTTGTTTAACACCACTTTTCACTGTAATTGGTTCAGCCAGCCTTCATTCAAGATTCACAATTGCCTTCATATCATCATGAAAGAGCCTCAGCATGGATGCAAGTTTATCAGGACAGCCAAGTTTTTTCAGAATTTGCCAAAGAGCTGCTCTATTAAGAGTATCAAATGCCTTTGTTAAATCAACAAATACCTGATACAAGCCAAACTCTGTTCTGCACATTTCTTCTGCAACTGCCTTGCTGTGAAAACCATATCCACTGTTCCACACCCACTTCAAAAACCACATTGAGACTCTGGTAGAACACCATGGGCAATTTTGGTCTAACATTCTATACAGTACTATTCTACACAATACTTTCCTCAACAACAAATAGTAGTGCAATGCCACGATAATTCCTGCAATCATCTTTTGAACCCTTTTCCCTTGTACAGCATGACCATCAATGCATACCATCAGTTTTGTAGAATGCACTCACTACTCTAAACCATCTGAAAAGGATCAGCAAAACCATTTCATCATATTTGGTTCAACACACCTAAATATTTCTGCTTGTAGTCCATCAATACCAGGGGATTTACCAGTATTCAATTTCACAAGAGCTGTTAACACCTCTTCAATAGAGAGAGCATAGAGGCAACATTTGACAGCACTTCTTTCACCAGACTACAGAATATTGACTTTATAAGCACTTGATCAACATTAGAATGTTGCTTCAAAAGCTCATCAAAGTTCTTCCATCTACCAAGAATATTTAGAGGATCTCTTAAAAGCTCCTCTCTATCCTTTGAACGCAAAGGTGCTACAGCAGAACTTAATGGCACAAACACTTCATTCAGTCTGGTTTTTACTGGATGCTAAATTAAAAGCTTTAGGCACCCTACTCAAAGGTGGACAAACTTTCAATGAATATGAAAGCTTGATGGCCACATTCAAAGCCATTAAAGTTAAGGTGGAGCAAGAGGTATGAAACATGCAGGGTTGGTGGTGGAGGAATAAGGCTAGTGAAATACAGTGTACTTCTGATACCAATAACATGAAAATGCTATTCTTGGTGACAATACTAAGTTTCTTCTGTTGGGTCCGGTTGAGACTGCATTATCGCAGTTGGAGCAGAGTTCCAAAAGCAGCTAGTTAGTTGGGTCAAACAAGGTTTCCTGACATCAGAAGTTTCTTCTGAAATTAGACCTATAGGGTCAATCTATCCCCATCTTTATGGTTTACCAAAAATCCATAAGGAAAATGTACCTCTACAACCAATTCTTTCTATGGTAGGGTCGCCCCAACATAAAGTTGCTAGTTTTCTAGCTAGAATTCTTCAACCAGTATTTGATTATTACAATGTGTATATTATTAAGGATTTTTTTTCTTTTGCAGAAATAATTCGTAATACCCCCTTTGTTGACAAATTTATGTGTTCTTTTGATATGTGTTTATTGTTTACATGTGTTCCAGTTTTAGAAACTATAAATATTTGTTGTGATATGTTGTATCGTAGTTTCTTGATTCGTCTGGACATGCCTGAGAATGTCTTCATTGAATTAATGAAGTTTGCCTCAACATTAGTCAAATTTAGTTTTAACGACTATATGTATAGGCAGACAGGCAGGGGTCTCTATGGGATCTCCTCTGGGTCCTACCTTAGCCAATATATTTGTGGGTTTTTATGAGTCTTCCCTCTTCACACATAAAAATAAGCCGTCCATGTATTATTGGTACGTGGATACTTTTTGTCTGTTTGATATAATATAATTATATATAATTACCATTTAGTGCCTGCCATTCCCCACCATAATATTTTTTTTTTGTTTTTTTTCCGTTGTCTTGATTCATCTTCACTTTTAATATTTTAAAAATTGAAGTGCCAGTTGACCCTTAAGATAAACGGGATTGAAACTGGTCGGTCATTTTCGTGTTTCTTATTTTTTTATTCTATCATCTTTAAAAAATGTCTGTAAGTATGAAATTGACTTTATTCCTTGCTGACATAAAATTTTGTACTTGTAATAATTTATTTAAATATATATATATATATATATATATATATAATTAAAACAAATATTAAATTTGTAAATAAACTGATTGGTTTTATTTTCATTATCCTGAATTACATAGACAGACCTTCCAGCAATCACTCTGTCCACTCCTCAGCAAATATATACATAAAATTTAGATATAAATAAAATATATCTGTAAAAGTAAAATATGAATAAAGAGTAAAGGAAAACTTTTCTAACCCAAAACAACACTGAAATCCACTGGACTTAAGCCTAAATCATTTGAAATAGATGCACGAGCCCGTACTAACTGGCAATTTTTCATCACAATCACAACCAAAATCTTTGAAGCCACCTGAAGAGAAAAGAAGTCAAACAACAAGAGAGTAAGGCTTGACAAAATTGACCTCACCCTCTAATAATATTTTTATGCAGTCAATTCTACCAGCTCTTGTATGCAAGAACTGATCTTCTTAGTCATCAATGGCATCATCATAAAAAGGAAGTGACTAGAAAAGAAGAAATTAAATTCTTGAATAAGATATAAAGCCAACAAGAAGAAAAAAAATGGAGTGAATCTGTTATATGCACATACCCACATGTTATTAAGTTATATGGAATTGTACATGAAGCAAAATAGCTGAATAGATCAACTGTAGAAAAGTTTCATCTTTACTGAATGCTTTAAACTAGTGGCCTTGTGCCAGAATGATGTAATATATATGGGGTGATAATCTTGACATATGGAAGGTAAATTAAAAAACAATGTTGTATTCTTTTTTGTTTTCCCCAAGGTAAAAAAAAACTATTTGGTTAGAATTATGCTGTCTAGCAATAAGAATTATGAGTGTCATAAACAACAAATTTTGTATTTCAGGCAAACAGAAAACTATATTCAGATAACAATAGAAGAATTATATCAAATGTATAAAACTCAACATTTGTGTTTGATTATTATAAAAACGGAGTAATTTATTTAATTAATTTCAGTCTATATATCTATCTCAGTCTGTTCATATCTATCTTTTCCAGTCTGTTTGTATCTTTCTATTCCAGTCTGTTTATATCTATCACTCTATTTATTCTAGTCTGTTCATATCTCTCTATCTGGTTTTGATCATATATATCTCATTGCATTTATATCTATTTCAGTTTATTAATACCAATACTCTGTCTATCTACATATCTGTTAATATCTATCTATCTATCTACCTATCTGTTTATCTATCTGTTAATATCAATCTATCTATCTCAGTTTATTCATATATTTCCATTTATATTATTCTATTCATATCTATTTCAGCCTGTTGATATCTCTTTTATTTCATATCTATGTCTATATATAAATACTTATCTATCAAATACTAACTGTTCATGTAGTAGGTAAATTGTCTAGATAAAAAAAAATTAAAAGAAATATCATACCTAACTAATAATGTTTTCCAATGCTATGTCCCTTCAGGACATAGACAATAATAACTCTCCACCAATTCATTTTTCTTTCAATATTTGTAAAATGCCATGACACTCCATAGATTTCTTTTCCTTTTCTATCTATCTCACTATATTATAAACAATCCTTTCAGTGATAATCCTTGGTTATAAAGGTTCAAAGTATTGTGAAGAATTCTATCTTACCCCTTGATAAATCTATCTGCCATTTGTTCCATGATAGCCTGTGCAAATAGCTGGTAGACCAGGGATTAATAGAGATAGTCAAAAGACAGACTTTACTGAGAGTTAAAAAGGACAAGAAGTGGTGGAGAGCCATGATCATCCATGTCGTGAAGGGACATGGCACATAGAAGGCAAAGAATTAGGAACAGATTCTATTTTATATAGCTATACAATAGAACCTTTAGAGAAGATCCAGGATTATAAAACTCTAAATATAGTAATCTGTTTGAATAAATCTATATATATAAAAATGTGTGTGTGTGTGTGTGTCTCCATTCTAACAAACACTACTCCTCCAAAATCCTTCATCTGATTTCAACCAAAATTGGGTCACTTGTCAATCATGGCATGAATTTTTAATGTACCAAAAGTTTTTCGAATCTATTTGCAGAGTAAGGCAGAAATCACTGAAACGCTTAGAAATTATAAACTTTTCTTCTTTGAAACGCCTTATGCAAATTCAACCAAAATCAGGTAGCTTGTAGATCAATGTCTGAACCTTTGATGTATACAAAATGTTTTTGAATAAATGTACAGGGTCATCAAAATTCAGTGACAAGTATAATTTCAGGTGGTCTTTTACACACTTTTATGCATTTCTCCAAGACGCTTCATTCAAACGCAACCAAAATAAAGTCACTGGTAAATCAAGGTCTGGTTCCTTGATATGTGAACAAAAAGTTCATTTGACACACAGGGTGTGGCAAAAATTAATAGAAATTTTTTTTTTGCAATCTTTTATTTCTCAGAAACACTTAGTTGTATTCCAATAAAAATCGAATCTTATTGTAACTTCTACTTTATCATATGCCTTAACAATTTCATATTTCTATAAGGTACCAACCTCTCCAAAGCTGCAAGGAAAATACATACACTTCTACTGTCACACAATATCATCACATCACAGGCTCCAGTAACACTTGCCCTTGTTCTTCCAATTGTATATACATCATTCCTGTTTGTTGGCAAAATTGACCAAGCATAAATCCCATTTTACAAATACAACAAAAACCAATACTTTGCATTTTTTTAACTTACGTGTCATGGCAACCTTACACCAGAGCTTTTTCAATAAACATTTAACCTTACCATTTCAACATAATGACTAAAAAACCCCGAGCAACGCAGGTCTATACAGCTAGTTCATTATAAGTAACGAGTAACCTCTGCTCATAGATGTAACAAACATGAAAACAAGTTTATCCATGTCATTTAGTGCAATTTTTAATCTACACATGTCACGTGCAGAATAATTCATTCTACTACCCTAACGGAAGCAGCCACAAATCTTGTTAGACAAGCATAAACTCAAAACAATGACAAAAGGTTCTTTCTTCCTTAAAATAACATGTTTTGGTTTTAAAGTCATATCTTGTTTGCTGTTACAACAATGTTTGATTGCATTGACAGATCTGATTTATGCCATCTGTCCTCATGAACAGGTGTGTATTCTTAATATGCTTTCAGAAAGAACTAGACAGTTGGGTATATGTGTGTGTGTGTGTGTGTGTGTGTGTGTGTGTGTTTAAATTGCTCATTGTAAGTTATATAAAAAAGTAGTTAAATGCAGTTACATTTCTCATTGTAAATTATAAGCTTTTGTAGCAGAAGATGATAACAGTTGAAAGGAAGCGATTAGCTGGTGAAAACACAAAATACAACAATAAATTCCCCAGAAAAGAAAATCTCACCTCATTTTTCATTATTCATTTCACTAAGAAAGGAAACAGGTGTGTTGAAAAATTCCAGATATTAAAATCAGGATTATAATGCTTTCATTTGTTAAAATTGTTTACAAATATACAATAACTAATATTAGTCTTATTATCAAGATTATTATTTTTGCTATTTTGTTTATTTCTCAAATTTCTTTCACCAGCCTATTATATCTACATATCCATAAACTATATATATATCAGGTTTAAATCCTGGGTTAAAAAACAATCGGAGTCTAACCGTACTGATGAGCTGTGATACAGCGAAACAGATCTGTCTGCGATGACAATATATATATATATATATATATATATATATATATCAAGAAAGTAATGGAAATGTTAGAGAACAATGCAGAAATAAAGTAACAGAAATCTATATCAGGAAAGTATCATCTATCTATCTAGCTAGCTACTGGCATGTGTTTACATTGTATATAACATGCTAAAGTTCGCCTTCCTCTACCAACGACCATAGCTCAGAGGTAGAATCACTGACTGATGTCAATTTAGTTGAGTTTCAATCCTGGCTAGAAGCAATCAGATGTCTAACCGTATTGATGAGCTGTGATACAGCAAAACAAATCTATCTGCGAATGACTATATATATATATATATATATATATAGGGTGGGATGGGTGAATTGTCATCTAAATTATGTAAAAATGAAAATAACAATGACAACTCATTTTATCAGATATATTTATCAAAATTACACAAAAAATATCTTGAAATACTAAAGAGTAAATTGCCATTGGCTTTAACCACGGCCTGCAAACAACTTCGGAATCTCTTGCATTTCTTTTGGAAGATTTCCTTGCTTAAGTTAGTAAATACTGCCATAATCCTTGCCTTCTTTAGTACATCACTGATGTTACAAAGGGTTCTGTTGATCTCTCGTTCAAATGTGCCCCATACATAATCATCAAGGAAGTTGCAGTTTGGGGAGTTAGGTGGCCAGATGTAAAGGATGATCTGGTTGCAGAAATTGCCTGACAGCCAAGGTTAGCAACTCCTGCTTGTGTGGCATGGTGCAGAATACTGTTTCTAGACATATGGCCTTGAGGTAGCCACCTTTTGACCCAGGGTAGCATGACCTCCTCAAGGCACTGGAGTCTGAGGCTTACACCAACAAATTTAAGAATTCTTTTTTTTATCAGAATGATCAGAGTGAGTTTCCCATAATCATCATCAGACTCATCCAACTCTTTCTGAATCCTCTGCAATGGCCTCAAATTGACACCCAATCATTCTGAAATGTTCGTATTGGAGCTTCTGGCATGAATGTCAAGCAGTACAGCATGCCATTTCCAAATTTCTGGCAGAATGAATTGTGTCATGGTGCTCAACTGACTCTACTATAGTGGGCAGTTGACAAAATCAAAAACAAGTAACATTCATGCACAAAATTAAAAAAATAAGATGACAACAATTTACTCATCACACCCTGCATATCAATAAACTATAGCACTCTGGAAGAAAGGTAGACTTTGAAAAACAGTAGCCACTCTAGTGTGTACGCATCGCTCATTCAGTAAAATGAATTGGAGCACTCTAGCTATTGGGCGCGTAATATGATATGCACTAAAAAGACTGCCTTCTTCCACCAAATGCCCCGTGACCCAGGGGTAGAGTCACTGACTGACGCCAATTCGGTCGGATTTCAAGCCTGGGTTATATAGCAATTGGAGTCTAACCATACTGATGAGCTGTGATACAGTGAAACAGATCTGTCTGCGGATGACAATATATATATATATATATATATATATATATATATATAAAGAAAGTAATAGAAATGTTAAAGAACAAGGTAGGAAGGACATAACAAAAATCTAAAATCCCCAATGTTGAAGAAATCATAATTGTGCTTTAGGTCTGAAGAAGACTTTGTTTTGTAATTCATCAGTTGATCTTTACACAAACTAATGAGGCAGGTTACTTTCTATTTCTCTACAGCCCTCTTTCCATTTGAACAGTCTGTGAGTATTGAATTTCTGATCATCAAAATTTATTAAAGACTGTCAAGCTCCATCAAGTTTATGGCCAAGTCACTTCATATTTATAAAATTTGTATGATATTTGAAAATAAATAAATAATGGATATTATTTTATCATTAGCATATGTGTTGCTATACTTACTTGAGAAATAAAATCATAGACTGAGGATGAAAGCAAAATTTACATTATTATTTTAATTTACAGAGGAAACTAGATTGTTTGTGCAATATCTGTTAAATTCTCAAACTTGAATAATAAAACAAACATTTGTCTATGATGTACCGTTTTTAATGCCTTATGATAACATAAAAAATTCAGTATTGATTCCTGATGGACAAAACTTCACCAGACAATAGAAAAATTTCATTTGAGAAATTTCGGTAAACTTAAATAATGCTTCATGGTTAAATCCACTTTTGTAAGAAAAAAGATAAGCCTGCTACTGTCACTGCTTAGAAAAAGCCAATAATATGAAGGGCGGGAGTCTAATATCTTCAGGAATTTGTTAGCCAAGGATCTGAAAGTTTGCTGAAAACTACAATCTGAAAGTTGCTGAAAGGGCAGCAACTCTAAAATTAGCATTTATTATACTTGAAGTTATGTCCCTTGATATATCAGTCAGTTAAAGTCCCACACGCTTGGGCGATTAAATCTCGAAAGTGACGTGACTAAGCAGATTTTCCCGCAGTGGGTTGCCATTATTTTTTGCGGTAGACTGTTTGCCAACCAAATCTATAGAACCCAATCAGTCCTATTATTTAATTTATTTAGCATAGCTGGAGGGAAAAGCAACGAATTCATACATTTCCCGAGGGTATTTGCACAAATAGATGCAACAATTTCAACTGCAATTCGAACTCGGCTGTCCAAATTCTTGTTCCGAGTTCCACAGCATCACATCCCCTTTGATATATTATATAGAATAGTTAAAATATGGCAAAGTAAATAGGAAATGCCTTTATTCTTCAAGAATTATTATTTTAAACACATTGCACTATAAATCTTGTTATTCTAGGTTCTTTTACTTTCAGAACAAACTGTTAAATTTACAAAAATCAGATCATTATTCAATATTATTTTATTCCAGAAATTCCTTCTTATTTTTAAAAGTTTTCAATTTAATATATATATATATATATATATATATATATATATACACACCCTAAAATAATGCAAAAACTGTTTTATATATATATATATATATATATATATATACCCTAAAATAATGCAAAAACTGTTATATATATATATATATACACACACACCCTCTAGAATAATTCTAAACATAACTGCTGTTACCACCCACTACAATGACTATTAGAATATAATAGATTACCCACAATGCATTACTGACCAGTATATATAAATAGTTGAGCAAAAACACAATGCATATGGCCTGATAATTGCATTTAACCATGCAATAAACTGTCACCTCTGGGTGTTGACTTCAATGTCCACTTTTATATTCACATACACTATCCCTGATATTAAACACTTTAAATTTTAAAACATTTTTTTAGATTAATGATTGAAACTCTTTTCTTATTTTTGTATATTTTTTCTTGTAAATCTTTAATTATTATTATTTAATTATAACTGCAAATATATATCCATACATATCTATCTATCTATCTATCTATATATAAATATATACAAATGTGCAAATATATATATATATAAATGTGCGGCTGGTGTTTGATTCTCATGTCCAATTTTATATTTACATATGCTTTATCCCTGATATTGAGCACTTTAACCCATAAATATCTTCAAACTATGTTTTGTCATATAGAGTTTTTCCAAAAATATTTTTAGATTGTAACAATTGTTTTTCTTTTCTTTTTTTTTAATAATGGTTTTGTGATACATGTTTGAGGATAATAAATAAATATATATTAATAACATACTAACACACACACACACACACACATACACACATGCACAACAGACATGGCCTGATGATTGTGTTTAGCATGAAACAGACTGTCACATCTGGTGTTCCATGTCCACTTTTATATTTACATACACTATCCCTGATATTAAACACTTTAAACTTTAAAACATTTTTTTTAGATTAATGATTGAATCTCTTCTCTTATTTTTGTGTATTTTTCTTGTGAATTGTTCATTATTATTTTTAATAACTTTATTTAAATTTTTTTTATTGCTAATTATTTGTGACTAAGTATATTCATATTCCTTTTTTCTTTATTTCTTTTAGAAATTGTATTTGTTTCTCTTGTTTAGTTTGGTTATTTTCATTTTTAATTTTGTGTTATTATTGTGTGCATATATGGCCTCTTATAATTATATCTGTGTATGCTTATTTTGTGTATGTTTATACCTATTCTCCTGCTTTGTGTTTGCATAAATTTTTTCCTTTAAGATTTTTTGTGTGTGTTCTTATTTTTGTGATACTTCCTGTATTGTTGTTGCATTGTTTAACTGTATATACCTCTAACCTTTCCCTAACTTTATTTCCTCTCTGTGAAAATGTTTTTTGAATATTCTGAGTTAAATGTAACATTTGATTTTTTAGGGTTTGAAAAAGCAATGTGTAATTTTTACAACTGCTGAAATAAATTTTGGATTTATAACTGTTTAATTATGTGTTGAGTTTCCTGAGACACCCTGTATATATTTTATTATTATAGACGTTATTTTAAATATGTACATAAGTTTAAGTTGACATCCCTGTCTTATATTTTCGGAAAAAGTGAAATTAATATCAACCAGTCTAGATCAAGAAGTTCTACCAAAGAATATGCATCTTGACAGTGTGCACAGTGGGGGTAAAACAGGGTGTGACGGCCGTGGGCATCCATATTGGGAGAGCATCCAATCAAATAGTGAAATAAAAATTTAATTTGAATAAAGTGTTTATTTAATGTTTCATCTGATTTTACATATTTAAATTTCTTAGTACTAGGTTCTATAGAACCCAACACTTGTGTCTTAGTGGTATACAATCAAGGAGTTTGCCTCAGACATCGCCAAACCTTTGCACAACACTGTCATCAGTGAAACCACTCCTACAATCAAAATGTGTTGTTACCAATTTAGTCATGTGAGGCTACCATCATAAAACAATACTCACTTACCTACTAAAAGAATGTATATTTCTCGTTGCAATTTCTTTGAATCTATATCGGCTAGTGTTTTGAATCTTTTTTTTTTTAATCATATCACCCCGAGCAAGGCGGTAATGCCACTGATGTGCAGGGGTTTACATAAGATTGAAGAGATTGGAAAAGAGAAAACCAGAAACCACATCCTAAACAGGAAACAAAGGATGAGCCTCTTCACCTGTTCAACAGACGTGGGTGGAGTGTGAACCTGGCGATAGTTTAGTCTATCTACTCCAATCTGAAGCATAAACAGTAATTTTTTAATAGATTTTTATCCAACACACACACACACACGTTGGATTAATTAGTTAAGTGACAAACTTCTCCACAATAATCCTATTAACACTCTATCTCAAGCACTTTACAACAAAAAACCTGCTTGCCAAAATATCTGTCAGTAAACCAATGAAAAAGTAGTAATCTTGGCACTAAGCATCATCACAACTCAACACTATATATACACTTACATTTTCTGGTGAAGCTTAAATAAAAGCAAAATGTTAAATTTATAAACATTTCTTTTTTTTTTCTTTATCCTATCATTCTGTCAGATTGTAAACCATATTTGATCCCAATTCGCATATTCTTATTATGTGTAAAAACTTGTTGTCTATTGACATCTCTGGTTGAGACTTGGAGGCAGCTCATACAAAAAGCAAAAGAAAATAAAGAGGAGAAGGAAGAAGAGATGATGATGATGTAGCAGTAGTAGTAGTAGTAGTAATAGTATTACATGACTAATGCTTGCTAACTAGAAATTACCAAAGACACATACTGCAAAATTGTGTTAACCCAAAATGCAGATTCTGTGATAACTACTAAGAAACAATTGACCATCTTGTATCAGTTCCAGCACCAACTTAACATAATAGAGTGGGTCAATAACTGCACTGGAAAAATGCAACTTTTATGCCAAGGAGACTGCAAGAAACTGGCATGAACGTCACCTAGACCTGGTTACAGAGAATCAGACTTGTAACAATTTTATGAGACTCTACAATTCACAGACAGAACAATCAAAGCTAATTGCCAAGACATCGTAATCAAAGACCTCAAAAACAGAATGTGCTTTCTTATTAACGTGGCAATCCCTGCAGATTGTAATATATCTTTAAAGATCTTCAAAAAAACTATCAAAATACAAGGATCTTGAAGTAGAAATTTCAAAAATGTGGCACATGAGGACATCAATAATTGCAATTGTAAATAGAGCCCTTGGATTGATTGGAAACGTTTCCACTGAAAGAATTCCTGATAGCCCATCTCTTATAGAAATATAAAAAAATTGTACTCACAAATACAGATCACAACTTACTAAAGGCGTTGTTTATGTAAAATGTGTGTGATCTAATTTTTTTCTGACCCTTAGGTTACTGGTGGGGATTTGGAAGAAAATGTGTACACAATGAAAATCAAAGAAATTTATTTGATATTTCTAACTAGGCCCCACCTACAAAACTGTTGTTTTACAAAAATTTTTCAATATATCATATCCAATTAGCTGTGATGCATATACCTAGTATACTCTTATTAAATTGATTGTCATGAGTAAATTAGGTTCCATATAGTTATACCTCAGTGTCACATTATTAAAGTACTGCCCTCTATCTCAATAATGATAATGTCTGAAAGAAACACAGCATAAAGGGCTTTAAAATGTGTATGTATTTGTAGATTATTTTTTATACAAAAATTTTCAGTGGAAATGGCATGAAGTGATTTCTGACCTTAGGTCTACAGTTGAAATATGGAAGGAAATAAGCATAAAACAGGAATCAAAGACAATAATAATAATAATAATAATAATAATGGACAACCAAAATGTGTTTGCCTGTTTTGTTTCATTTTTTTCAGTTAGTTTAATGAGTAAATTAAATATAATATGCTTTGAGGTGCAGGGTGGAAGTTACATTCCTTCAGACATCAGTCTTTGGTGAATAGTTAAAAAAAAATAAAAAAAGAAAGTTTTAACATATGAAGATGATCCTCCATTATCTGCAGGGAAATCCATTTATGGATTATCCTCCTCTCAATATATATATATATATAGTCATCCGCAGACAGATCTGTTTCGCCTTATCACAGCTCGTCTGTACAGTTAGACATCTGATTGCTTTTACCCAGGATTGAAACCCAACCAAACTGGCGTCAGTTGGCAATTCTACCTCTATGGGCGCTCAGTAGAAGGAGGCAGACTTTTAGCATGTGATTGAGAGGAAACTCAACACATACTTAAAGTTATAAATCCAGAATTTATTTTGGTAGTTGTAAAAATTACAATCTGCTTCTTTCAGACTGGAAAAAAAAATCTACATACATATATAATTACTCAATTTTTACTTTAGAACATGTAAGTAGCTACTACAAAATTGAACATTTTGTTTTAAAACTGACTAATGCACCTGATGATTGTATAAGGAATGAAACTCAGAGTTGTGCCCTCAACATAGGACAATATGTATGTATATATATAGATATATATATATCGCTCATTCAGAAGTGGATTAGAGCACTCTGGCTATTGGGTGGGTATAATGACAATACATATGCTAAAAAGTCTGCCTTCTTCTACCGAATGCCCATAGCCCAGAGATAGAATTGCCAACTGACGCCAATTCGGTAGGGGTTCAATCCTGGGTTAAAAGCAATCAGAGTCTAACTGTACTGATGAGCTGTGATACAGCGAAACAGATCTATCTGCGGATGACTATATATATATATTTATTGAAAACAGAAATAGGGGTTGTTTCAGTGAGAGAAATTTTTATAGGTGAAAAAAGTGTGAGAAGCAGTGAACATTTTGTTCAAAGTGTAGATTTATTGTTATTATTATTATTAATATTACTTGCCTTTTGTATAATACATTAAGTGTCCATGATGTATTTGTGTCACTACATGTGTTTTGAGTCCAAAGTTGACTCTCTTCAGGTGAATAAATTTGTGATCTGACACATCGAGATTCATTTTCTTACATATTGAGATTTAAAACAGATCTCAATATATAAGTTTACAAATTTATTAATGAACAATACTTTCAGTGATATGTTTCTTCCTAATTTTTGTGAAGAAAACATTACTTTTCATGAAAAATCAAGAACTTATTCAAGGTCCTAATAGATATATATATATATCAATTTATCTCTATATCTCTAGAAGGTATGATGGATAAATTGTCATCTAAATTACGCAAAAATGAAAATAATACTGCTATCTCGTTTTAACAGATATATTTACCAAAATTACATAAAAATATCTTGAAATACGAAAGAGTAAATTTATTCAATAAAATCACTATTGGCTTCAACCACAGCCTCCAGACAACTGCAAAATCTTCTGCATTTCTTTTGGACTATCTCCTTGATTAAGTTGGTGAATGCTGCCATAATTCTTGCCTTCAGTCCATCTTTGGTATTACAAAGAGTTTTGTTGGTCTCTTGTTCAACTGCACCCAACACATAATAATCACGAAGGTAGCAGTTTGGGGAGTTAGGTGGACAGTTTTAAGGGCTGATGTGGTCACAGAATTTGTGTGATAGTCATGAGTGGGTTTTCCTGCTTGGTATGGTGCAGAATCCTTTTACCAGATATAAACTCTTCCAACAGCCATTCTCTTGATCCAAGGCAGCATTACCTCCTCAAGACACTTGATATAGCCCCCCCCACCCCCGAGGCTCTCATTAACAAATTTGGGAGTTGTTTTTCTATCAGAATGAATGATTAGAGTTGTACCTTTGTAATCACCATTAGACTTATTTAGCTTTTTTCGAATACTCTGTTATGTTCATACTGGAGTTTATGGATTCCAAAATAAAAATAAAAAACTAAGTGCATACACAAAATTAAAAATATAAAATGATAATTTACTCTTCACACTTTGTATGTATGTCTGTATGTATGTATGTATGTCTATCTATTTATCTATCTACAGGATATGATGGATAGATTGTCATCATTTTATATTTAAAATTTTTGTGCTTGCGTGTTATTTGTTTTTGATTTTGTCAGCTGCATTGTATGGTAGTGACACTACTATACTACATTGGGCACTGTCTGCAAGAAAAAGAGCACTCTGGTGCAAATTACTCCATCAGAAATTTGAAAACAGCATGCTGTACTGATTGTCATTTGTGCCGAAGCTCCAATACAAACATTTCAGAATTTTTAGGTGTCAATCTGAAGACAGTGCAGAGGATTCAGAAAGAACTGGATGAGTTTAACAATGATTATGAAGGTACAACAGCTCGGTAAATTAACTCTGATCGTTCTGGCCACCTCACTCCTCCAACTGTAATCCCCTTGGTTATTATGTGTGGGTCGAAGTTGATTGAGAGACCAACAAAACTTCTTGTAACGCCAATGATGAAATCAAAGTAAGGATTTGGACAGCATTCACCAACTTAAACAAGGAAAATGTCCAGAAGAGTTGATGGAGATTCCAAAGTTGTCTAGAGACTGTGGTTGAAGCCAATGCCAATTTTATCGAATAAAATTTTACTCTTTATTATTTCAAGATATTTTTGTGTAATTTTAATAATAAATATCTGCAGACAGGCTAAAGAAAGATGGTTCAACAATAACATCGAAATAGAGAGACTGAACATGACAAATAAAGGAGATATGCATAAAAAAATAAAGGAACTAACAGGACAAAAGACATGCTTACCAACAGGATGTATAAAATCAAAGGACGGATTACTCATACTAGAAAAAGAAAAAATACTTCAGAGATGGTACAAATATATCAGAGATCTCTTCCACAAGAAAGAGCAACCAGCAATACACAGAAATAGAGACAGACTAAAAATATTGAAAACCAAAGTGGAATCAGCACTGGCTATATAGAACAGAAATGAAATAGCAGTTCTTGATGGTACTGTAATAAAGATGTTGACATCCTTAGATGGCTTTGATGTAGACATGGTCACAGAAATAATAAATGAAATCTACAAAAGTGACAACATACCAGGACCTAAGCAGATTGATTTTCATAGCACTACCTAAGAAACCAGGTGCAAAGAAATGTGAACTTCACTGAACAATCAGCTTAATAAGCTACATAAGTTATCATGTGCTTGGTCCTTTCAGCTGTTTGGGGGGGGGGGGGAAGGATCACCACTGAAGAAATGGGGTGCTTGTTATTTGTACGGAATCACAACTGTAGACGTTTGGTGCATCGGCCATGCCTGGTATAAGGCCACTTCCAAACATAGCCGACAATGCCCGCATTTGAAGATATCAGGTTGTTGAAAAGATAAGTGGAATTTTGTGAATAGAACTGGATGCTATAACATGTTTGTGAGAAGAAAAATGTTTATTTTGCATGTTAAAATAGAAATTTATTATAGGGAAAGAATAACAAGAATTCGTAGAAATTAATGTTCAATTAGAAAGTTAAGAGTATCAAGATTTGTAAAAAATGTTTGTAGTAGTAATTGTTAAAAGCGTATATATGTATGTACATATGTATGTGTTTATTTGGTAGAAATGTCTTTGGATGGAGAAGAAGAAGTAAAATGAATCAGCACACAAGAAGGAAAGAAAGAAGACAAATGTCCGGGTCACTTGAAGCTTCTCTCATTACATTTTAGCTTGTTGTCTATGCTGCTTCCATGTGTGACTGTCTTGACTGACGCTGACGTCATTTATATAGTCCTTTTTTAATTTCGCACTGGATCGCTAAGTCCCCAAGTCTTGCAAGTTTCTCACATTGGTCAAAAATCAATTTAACACTGCTTGCGAAATCTGGTTTCAACTTTTTCTTTAAGCACATAGTCAATCCTTTTTCTATTTGGGAAAAACCAGGATTTCACACATCATTGTGAATTTTTGTAAAAGTGAAGAAGGTTGATTTTAATTCTTAATTTCTTATTCCACTCCAATCATCCAGATTCTGATGAACAGAGCAAACAGCAGAATCAGCCCAGAGATAAGCCAAGAACATTGTGGCTTCATTAAAGATACCAGAACAAGGAATGTGATATTCATGCTCAGAATGCTATCTGAAAGAGCAATACAAATGCAAAAGGACCTTTCTCTGATTTATAAACTATACAAAGTTATTTGCCAAAGTATGCCACAAAGACTTGTTTGAGATGCTCGGCAACCTCAATATTTTTGGAAAAGACATTAGCATAATCAAAAATCTATATTGGCAGCAAACCACTTGCATATGGATAGGAAATGAATTCAGCAGGTATACAAAAGTAGAAAGGGGTGCAAGACAAGGATGCGTTTTCTCACTGGATCTATTCAACTTATACAGCGAAACAATCCTGAGAGAAATAAAATCCTTGCCAGGATTTGTCATTAGTGGCTACAATCTCAACAATGTAAAATACGCAGATGATACGGTGCTGATAGCAAACATGACAAAGAAAATGCAGGACCTTCTACAGAAAATAGAAAGAAAAAGTGGAAAGAAAAGACTGAACATAAACTTCAAGAAAACTGAACATATGGTCATCAGCAAAAAGAAGACCCCAAATTGCCAACTACAGATTGGAGAAACTAAAATAAAACAAGTAAAGAAATTTAAATACCTGAGAAGTGTTCTGACAGAGGATGGAAAGTGCAATAGTGAGATCCGAAGATGCATTGGCCATGGCCAAGGATGCATTTCAAAAGCTAACCAGAGTACTGAGAGACAGGAAAATCTCATTGGAAACAAAGAAAAGAGTGCTGGACTGCTATGTGATATCTGTCCTTCTGTATGGCAGTGTTTGTTGGACGATCTCCTCAAGAATGAAAGAGAGGCTTGAGACAGCAGAAATGTGGTTACACAGAAGGATGCTGAGGATACCATGGACTGAGCACATGAACAATAATGAGGTGTTGGTGAGGATACAAACGAGAAGAAAATTCATACTTAACATCAGGAAGAAACAGCTGAGGTTTCTGGGACATGTAATGAGGAAGGAGGGCCTGGAGAATTTAATACTCACAGGATGGATAGAGAAAAAGAAAGACAGGGGAAAGCAGCGTGAGACATATTTGACAGGTTTGAACAAATGGATGGCAGAGCGGGGTTTAGAAGAGATACCAAGAGGAAAAATATTGAGAGTGACAAGAGACAGAGACAAGTGGAAGTCCATGATCACCTACGTTCTGAAGGGACATGGCACATGAAGAAGAAGATCTGTTAAAATGAGATGTCAGTGTTATTTTCATTTTTGTGTAATTTAGACAACAATTTCTCCATCGCACCCTCTATATATCAATCTAATCTATATCTATCTCTTGATCTAGCTATCCCTATAGCTATTGATCTATTTATCACTATAGATCTATCTATCCCTATAGCTATTGATCTATTTATCACTATAGATCTATCTATCCCTATAGCTATTGATCTATTTATCACTGTAGATCTATCTATCCCTATATCTATTGATCAATCTCTATATTGATCTAAAGTAGGGATCCTGATCACGTTTATTAAATTAGCCTTGTGCTAAACACAACTGAATTACTCACAATTTAAAGTTATCAAAAGTTTGGAAAGAATAAAAGTGTTTTGTTTGTATAAATAAGTGGAAATTTATTTCTAGAATAGAAATTTGTAGGAAGTGAAATTATTAACTGAGGAACTGGTCTAAGAGAAATAGCAGTTAAATGAAGCCAGAGTTTGTTTATTTAGTAAGGTCTTCCTTTTCTTTTTTATTGCAGATGGTGAGTAAGTGCTGAGGAAGAAAAAGCGAAAAAAAAAAAATACTTATTGATATTAATGGTGATTGGGCGAAGACAAGAATACAGATAAAGAATAATTGCATGCAAGGAGAGGAAGTGTGTATGTATGTCACTGGGACAGTAGTGTCCAATCAGTGGTTGGAAATTTCTCTTTTACATTGTGGCATGGCAGTGTCCTATCTGATCTCCACTCACATCTGATGGATTCAACTTTCTTTCTCTATTTATATCTTTGAACTTTTTGACACTGGCTTGTTACTTTCTCTCAGTTTTGTAAATAGCTCCCCTGCCATTGGTTGGAAAATCTTTTTATACTGGCTCGCAAAATTTGCTTTGGTCTTTTCCTTCAGTGTGAAGCCAATCCTTTTTTCTCTTGGTCAAAATTAGATTTCATGCTGGCTTGCGAATTTGTAAATAGTGAAGAAAAAAGTTGTTTTTATTTCATATCCACCACAGATCTATCTGAATGATTATCCATTTTGTTTTATATGGCTTGTAAAATCTTCCTATATACAAAAGTTTTTTTTTCTATATTCCCAGTTTCATGAGGGCTTGGAAAATTTGACACTTACATAACAAAAGGGGCAGAAGAAAAATAGCACATAACCTACTTAAGGAGCCTATGTAAACGATTGGCAGAACAGGGTTTAGGAGAGATTGCAAAAAGACAAAATTTTCTAAGAGCTGCAAAAATGGACAAGAAATTGTGAAGAGCCATGTCCTGAAGGGGCATGGCAACAAATAAAGATATTTTGAGTTGTACATGTTGCCTCGTTTTTAGCATCTTTTCGCCATTTATATTTTGGCGTTTATGCTCATACACACATACGTTAAAAAAAAAACAAAAAAAAAACGAAATAATTTTTAAAAATGAACCAAATAAAATAAAAAAAAGTGTGAGAGAAAATAAGGCTTCAAACTATAATTGACATAAATGACAATGGGGCCAACATTTCATTTCTTCTTCGTATCTTGGCTCTTCCATTGTTGTTAGTCATGTCAGGTATATGTTTTTTACTTTTACTCAGTGGATGGTAAGGTAAGCAAATGTGAAGCAGAATCTCTGTAGATAAAAAAAAATATAAATATATACATAGAGATCTACCCTTTCTTTCTCTTTTTCTTTTTTTCTTTTATCTTCCTTGATCCCCACCATCACAGCCTCTCTTTCGCCTTCTTTCTGAACCAAGCCTATTTGCCGCCTCATCATCATTTTTCTTTTTTTTTTTTACTTTTTCTTCTTCCCAATACTTTTTTTTATTTATTCATTGATTTTTTTTTAGATTCGGTCTTCTTCATCCTCCCAAAAAAACTTTTGGAGGCACCATTATTACTTGTCCTTTCACCGCCGCTCTGCGATTTAATATCAACCTTCAGTTTCAGGAGCATTTTTTTTTATTATTCTTCTTTATTACTGTTACTGTGTACGGTTGAAAAATAATGAAAATACGTACAGAAAAGATTAATTTGTAAAAAAACGAAAAAAAAAAAAACAACAGAGAACGTATTACATATTTCTTACTTTATGTGTAAACGACCGTTAAGTGATAATTTTATTTGCAAAGTTGCAATCACACGAATTTTTTTTTAATTTAGAAATTGTGCTGCTGCTGAGGTTTGATTCAATTCAAGTTAATTACTGGAAGTTTCATTTTTAATAATTTCTTTCAAAAAGAACAGAAGGAAAAGGAAACATATCAGATGTACATATGAAAGAGTCGTCAAAAAACTGGACTGAAAATAAGTTAGAAAACTTTTCGGACGAGGATTAACGGATTTTCTTGCTTATTGGCAGAACTGGACAGACTGCCACTACTGGCCATGTTGGAATTATTAGGTATTTCGGCCAAGTGGAAAGGCTTCCTTGTGAAGCTCCTACAAAATTGTCTTTGTACTCAACTATGGAAACACGCATGCATCATAGACACCTTAAAATCAAGATCGTTCGCATAAAAACATCGAAATTGGTTACCGACATCCAACCAGGTAAGTAAAGTGGGTAAAACTCTTAAGGAGTGTTTGCGTCTGTCACGAACTTGTTGAGGGTGGCGGTGGGGGGGGGGGGAGAACGAGAGGAAAAGGAGAAGAAAGAAACGATTTTTAAAGTGAGGGAAAGATGGTGGTAGGAGGAGGAGGGGTGTAGAAAGTGCGTGGTTTGGAAGGAGCGACATTTCTTGAGATTCTTTTTTCTTTAACGATAATAAGAAAAAATATGAAAAAAACAAAATCCATGTATTGTAAAAAATATATTATTTGTTGTGCAGTAATTTAACAAAACAAGATCAACAGCCTTTCTCTCGGATTTTTATTTTCTTTCTTACTTATTTATTTACAATTACTCTTCAGTCTCCATAAAGAAAGAAAAAGGAAATATCATATGCTCTCTAAAAATACTAAAAAATGTTTACTCGAAATTATCACAACTCATAAAAATACATTTTTCCACGTTATCACCAATTTTTTCACTCACACGCATATAAAAAAACAAAAACAAATGAAAATATATTTTATTAAAGACAATAAAGAATAGAAAATTATTTTATTGTTATTTTTAAATTCAGAGAAGAGAAAAGGGAAGAAAGTAAGAAAGAAAAAATAAATTTATTAATATTAAGTAGGTTGTTACGTGTTTTTATTTACCAAACTTAAAACAAATTTATTATAGCAGTGTTGGATTTTTCCTAGCTAAAAAAAAAAAAAAAAAATAGAAAAAACTATATAGCTTAGCCCTAAGAGGGTTTCAGTTTTTTTTATTATATATTTTTTATTTTATTATTAGTTTTTTTATTATTTGACAGTTGACACTAACAGTTAAAAAATCATAAGCATTATCTAAAAAAATTTTACCCGAATTTTTTAGAAGGGTCTCGAATTTTTCAATTTAAAAATTTAAATGAATGTAAATTTCTTTTCCTCTCCAGTATTCTTCTTTTTTTTTTCTTTTTGTGATTTTAAACAAAAAACAACATCGCATGTAGGAACGATAGGGAAATAAATCTTAAGCTTTTTAATTCTAAAATAAATAAAAACGTTAAAAAGAAGTTATATTGTGAACATCAATCTCAGAGAAAAAATTGAGCGTATTTATTTTATGTATTTAAATTTTTTTTTTTTTACTAACAATTACAAAATTAATGATTTATTTGCGCATAAAAAATTCTCACTCAATAAATGAAAAGTACAAAAAAAAAAGAATAGTTGCAGCTTTTTAAGAATTCTCTATCCAAACATTTAAGCCAGAAAAACAAAAAACAATTAAAAAAAACTTTATTTTTTTATTTTAAGGAATGTTTTTTAAAGTTTATGATTAAAAAGAAAAAAATATTAAATTACAATAACAAACAAAAACAAAAATATAGCAATAAAAAAAGAGTGTAAAAAATGTGCGAATGTTTAGGTCTGTATGACATTATTGACATTTACCTACTCATCTACTCTCTCAGCTCCACTTCCTTGTAAGTAAAGTATTACGTAAGTAAACAACATCGTCTCAACCTTTCTTCTGTACGGGACAAGTGCGTCATCAGATTTTTCCGTTCACCGTCAAAGAAATATTCGAAAAAGTTTAAGAAAAATCGATGATAGTATTTAATTTAATTCAAGAACGAGATGAAAATTATTGATTGATTGAACTCAAGTCACGAAATGATCATCGAGCATTTCTGAATTTTTTTATTTTTTTCGACAATAAAAAAAAATCGCAGTTATCCATCTTTTATCATTTGGGATGCTGGATACATTTTTTTTTTCATCTTCCATTTTGATCTTTTTTTTTTTTTACGAAAGTTGACGCGATGTTTAAGTTAAAAAAATAAAAGTTTTAACTTAAGTGTACTGAATACTCAATACAGCGTTTTAAATTTTGAAAACCTTTTTTTTTTTTTTACTCCTAGAAAAATTGCAGGAATAATTACTTCGAGAAAAAATATTTTTGTGCACTGGTAATTATTTTTATTTTTATTTTTTTCACGTCCCATGATTTTCAAATGTAAGTAATAATCCCAAATCCCAATTGACTACAAAATAAATAGGTACGTAGACAGGGTAGCTGGGTTTGTGGAGAAAGATTGTGACGGTCATTACTCATTGTCATTGTTAACCGGCGAATTTTTGTTTCCAAATTGATTTTAGAAGTATTGCCATACGATTTCTTCTACTGTGAAAAACGCTTTTTTGTTAAAAAGTCATTATTATTATTAAACACACAAAAAATGATTGACGTACTGTTTAATAATTAAACAGTACGTCAATTAAACTTTAATTTGTAGCACTTAGACTAGAGTAGAACACGTTAAGAAAAGAAAAGATAACAATATTTCGTCACTTTGTCTTCTTTACTTTGTTTTAAAATTGCATGCAAGTATAAAAATATTTTTTAAATACAAGTTTTTGTACAATAATCGATTGTCTTGTGAGAAAAACCCTTGTACTGATAACGCGAAAAAACAACAAACAAAAAAACAAAAACGAATGAAAAGCAGCCAACGTACATGGAATGCAATTAAATGTGAGTAGTATGACGGGGATCGAGCTCACATTTCGAATCCTACCAACCGTCAACCCTAAGAAACGCTCGAAGATTATTACATATGCAAACTACTAAAACATCCCACCTCCGAGGAACGAACAAAATAACGAGACCTGTATAAGATTTAAACAGTTTGAATAATTGCTCTTCTTACTAATCAATCAACTAACGGAAACTTTCAAGATGAGTACGATCTCCATCAGGTTACTCACGTTTCAGTTGCACTCAATTCGCGTTGGCTGCGTTTCATTCGCGTTGATTATCAATACAATTGTATTGTTTTTTTACCCAAGGTAAGCGACGTTACAAAGACTTGTATTGTTAAAAGTGTTTATGTTGGTGTCGCATAATGACGTTGACAATGGAAATGATGCTCTTGGAGCATGGTGTGTCTCAATTCCAACTTTCGCTCGGTGCTCATTCAAGTTTCCAGCCAGAATATATGATGTTCCAAGCGCACCTACTGCAGGAATTATTTCATCAGTCATCATCTTTCATATCTTCTTAACTCCTTCGCTACTTTACTAAAGCTGTTTTTAGATCTTTTCAGTTTCTTTAGACTCTAGAATCCACTCTGGTACCGTATGGAACAGCAAAAAAAAGAAAAAAAAATCAATAATTTGACACTTGCTACTTTTCCTGTTTCTCTCAATAAGGTCGAGTAAAATTTTATTTCCTTTATTTCTGTTAGTGTTACTGTTGTATATACACATTTCTTTCCGGATCCCAACAACAGAACTAAGGTCAGGAATGTCTTCATGACATTTTTACTGATCATTTTTTGTAAAAAAAATAAAAATTAAAAAAAAACAAAGTAAAGATCACGCACTTTTTTAAATCTTCAATGTAATGTACGAGTTGTAATTATTTATCATCACCCTCATTTTGATTTCTCCCATGGTCAAACTACCTACTTAAAGCAGGTAGCGGTGTGTTGTAATGGCTACATAATCTCATGATTTGTTTTTAACTCCATAACATTACTAGTGACATGGACAAAGTTGTGTTGTGTTCCTTTTTTTATCATTTCAAGCGCACCTATGATTGGTGTATTCTTGTTTTCAGTTTCTACACTTTTTCTATTTCAATTTCTTGGTTTTTATACTTCGATAATTTTTAAAATTCCTTGGTCGCTATGTTACAATCTACTGGGCAAACCATATCAATTAGTTAGGCAAGTGGTTTTTTTTTTTTGTTTTTTTTGGGTTTTTTTTTTTTTTGTTATGCTCACAAAATTTCGTCCTTTATAGCCTTTCTAGCCTTCTCCAGGTGTAGTCGTACTCGGTAAATATCCCATGGAAAACGGAACGAGAACACCCTGTCAACGGGGATTGAATAAAAAAAATAAAAAGTTCGGTTCAAAATTTCAATAATGTTACCGGGTACAGCAAACACCTGAAGATGGCAAAAACAAAAAAAAAAAACTTTATTAACACGCTGAAACGAATAATAATCATGTAAAAATATGTGACATCATAAACATAAATTACGCTTTCAGTTTTGAAAATGTTACATCAGCTCACAGTCACACCAGCAGCGTATTTAATTTGCGGTAATTAATTGATTAGATAACTTAGAAATAATGATCAAATTAATTATAAATTACACTTATTTGACCACTAAATTTGAATATTTGGCAAAGTTTTGCCGAAATAATCATCTTTAAAACTTTTAAAACACTACAAGTCACAATTACATTCTTCTTTCAAAAGTTCATTTTGTGCTTGTTTGGATGTAGGACGGACTGACTGTTGAAAAAAAGTAAAGTTTACAAAATAAAATAAACTTAATTTTAAAAAGCGAGAAATCTGTGAATTGACAATAAAACTTTCCCTGATGAATCAAATTCAATTTGGTAACTTTATTTTTCTCATGAAAAATAAAATTAACCGAAGTTGGGTTTTTATGTTTTTTTATGTGGGAGGTGACGAAGAAGAATTACATATCAATGACTCATCATTCGCTGCTACAAACGCTATCGTCATTCTCTATAGTTTTATTATTAAAATAATACTAAGCTAAACTTCGCAGTACAGTAAACAAGCAGTTAGTAGTAAAATAAAAATATATATATATATACCCATGAAAACACAAAAAAAGGCTATTAGTGTTTGTTATTACTTCTACGACCAGTTATGAAAGAAAAAGAAAGACAAATCAAGATAAAAAAAGGAAAATAAAAAAAATAAATCCTTTCTTTTAACGCCTTCCAGCAATAATATCATGTGCTGTTTATAATTTTGTTTTTTTTAATAGATCAAGGTTTTCTTATGCTTTACACACGTTTCGTAACAGAAACTGATTTACGAAATAAACTCGATTTGTGTCTGAGGGGGCGGGAAAACAGATTTGAGGGTGGAGAACAAGTATAGTTGGGGTGGAGAGGTCAAAGTCGGCAGGACGAAAGACAAGGTCAGGAAGTGGAGTATACGCACACACGCGAGTATATTTGTATTCCCTGCGTAATGAAAGACACGCACACATATGTACATAATGAAAAGGACGCGCATACATACACACGGTAACACATACATACAAATCTTCATTTATGTGCCTTGTCCCTTCAGAACGTAGGCGATTATGACCCTCCACATCTTCCTGTCTCTTGTAACTTTTAAAATTTCTAACTTTATTTCTCACATACGATTTTTTTTAGGTTACTTTAAGTTTAAAAATTATTTCGTTCGTATTATTAGCTCAAGTCAAAACCAATTTTTTAAAATATTATTGAGTTGTTAACATTTTTTGTTTTACCTCTACCAATATTTTCTAAGGTAACTTCATGATTTTATTCTCTTAAAACTTTTTATTTTTGTTAGTAAAAATTGCTGCCTTTTACCGGGGAACATTTTTTTTTTCATGAACAGAATGTCACAAGCATTACTTATTTATAGCATGAAATTTAGAATAAAACTATTTCTTAAACACAGTGTTGAACTTTCTGACCTTTTTCCCGTACATGAAATGTGATGACAGCTCGACAGATGCGAGACAAGATAAGTGTACGGCGACAGAAATTGATCAAATTTTCCAGTTTTTTTTCCTGTAAGAGGAAGAAACTGAAGTACATGACCTTTTAATGTACACATAGAAATTAACATACAAAAAAAAAACAAATACAAAAAAAAAAATTAAAAATTATTTTTAAAATACGATTTCAATTTTCGATTATCATGTTCAGGATTTAAAAAATAGAAATAATTAAAAATTACTTTGATCATGCTTCTTAATAATGACATAAACATTCTGATGGAAAAAAATTGTTTTTTATGTTTGGGACATTTTTCTTCATACTGTGCTGTTTTTTTTTTTTTTTAGTGATTTAGTGGAGGTACCTAAATCAGATTAATTTGACATTAAATTTAATTTAAAAATCTTGCAAAAATAAAATATACATCTGTGTCACGTTATTTTTGGAAAATTAACAAATTTAAAATTGAATTAATCTAATTTACACAAGTATTACTTGTTTATAGTAAGAAGTTTAGAATAAAAGTATTTCTTAATCGTGAAGGTCATAGCTTTCGGGCCTGTGTTAAGTGATTGATGACAGCCAGATATGGTGATAAGCTAAGTATGGTTGATCAGACTTGACATAATTGTCCAAATTTTTTTTTCTGTAAGGGAAAGAAACCGTGAAACACTTGACATTTTAATGTAACACAGGAAATATGCTAAAAAAAAAAAAAACTTCCTGTACACAAAAAATAAAATTAAAAATATTTTTAACATCTTTTGGCTCGAAGATTTAAGCTTTTCAATTTTCGATGAGTAAATGTACTCTTAACTTAAATATACTCTTAACTTAATAACCTAACTCCCACAAAGCTTTGAAGAATTTTAAAAATATTTTTTAAACTTTCTAAATTATTATAAATAAAAAAGAAAAAATGACAACAATTTTTGTAAAAATGCATTATTCATCTATTTTTTTTCTTTCTTCAGACTATAATGCCCTTAATATATATATATATATATATATATATACGAGCAGTATAACCCGGCGTTGCTCGGGTGTAATGAAAGCTTTAAAACTAATCTATGGTTCTGGAGCTCGGACTCTTTGGACGTTGGCACGAAAGACTAAAATGAAATAGTTGTTTCCAGTTAAAGCGAAACCGAAGACTGGAAAAAAAATGAATGGATATAAGTCAAATTTTGATTTCCTGGTATCGATATCAAATAAGTTTTTTTCGTCGTAAACTGAATTTTGAGGGCTAAATAAGCCCTCTGAGTAACTAAATGGTATCATGGCTGAGACTAAGAACTACAATTATACCTACATAGAGCCAAAACCGAAGCAAAAACTAAAATAAAAGGGCTGAAAAAATACAGACATACAGGCAGATAAACAGACACACACACAAACATCTTGCCTTTTATATTATCGATTTTCTGCACTATTGTAAGAACTGCAACTTTGAAACTTCTGAATATCGTTTCTTATGACTTTGTCTATGAGTATATCACATTTGATTAAAATCGGACCAATCCTTCTATAACCCGATTTTTTCGATTATCGATAGTTATCGGGGGTACCTCGACACAAAACCTAGCTAAGAACACTCGCAGACGCTTATAGTACAACTGTGTAAATTTTCAAGAAAATCGGTTCAGCCGTTTCGGAGTCTATAGATAACGGACACACACAAAGTTCCTTTTATAAATAAGTTTATATATATATATATATATATTAAAAGCAATTAAAAGCTTATCTTAATTAGATAATGTCATAGATTTTTTTATTGCATTTTTTATTTTCTTA